>OY282506.1:14370225-14700176 GCA_958295605.1 Ajuga chamaepitys
ATAATGATCTATTTTATGTTAATGTACTGATTTCTTTGATTGTAATGCTAAACGAGCTGATTTTGGTACCCAGATGCTTGAGATTATCATCAGTTGCTCATATTATTCCCTATTTTGTTGATGTACATGTTTTAAAACTTACTAGGCGACTCTAGGCCTTTAATGGCTTAGAAAGTAATGATGTGGCTCAAATACATTTGAGAACACAAGCCACATTTTTTTGGAGGTTATTCAACAAATTTCTTCTTCTTGACAATATCCTGATTAGAAAAGTGGTTTGTGGTAGTTTTCACATGTCCCATTTGCTTCTCTGCGCTTGTTCTTAAATTGTTCATTCTCCAAACAGGTATGAGATTTCTTTTCTTCATTTTTTCAATTTCAAATTCCTTGCAACAATCATATGGGTGCTGGGTTTTTTTTGGGTTTCAAAGAGTTAAATCTCTTGATCATATCAAGATCGACTTGCTTTCTTGATCTGTTGGAACTCTAGTGTGCTGGAAATGAGTTTAAGTTTCAGAACAAGAAGTCCTCTGTTTCTCAGATTCAACACTTGGTGAATAAAAAGGCTTAGAATTACTTCTAATGGGTATTGGTATGTTGCCAAACAATGGGGTTTCTCTATTCGGTATGAGATACAATCTGATCATGTTCTTGCGTTATGGAAGTCCCTAAATGAGGATTTTCTGATACTTTATTGATGGGGCATCAAAAGACAATCTATCTAGACCTTGTTGGGGCTGGTGGTGTTATTCGAAATCATAATGGTTCTTCTCTACATGGTTTTTACAGTTTTTTTTGGTTGTGTTGACAATATTTTGGCTAATGATGTTATTGAGGGTTTGAAATGTTTTATACAACTTCCTTTGTATACAAAATTATATTACACTCCAAATTTCACATATCCACCGAAAAGCAAATCGTGTAGCAAATCATCTTGCAAATGAAGCTGTTCAGTTACAGAATTTAAAGTTTGATTCTCTTTTTTTGGTGTAATAGTCTTGGAGGGGATTATCCAATTCTAAAATTCCTAAATAGCATTTGATGTTAGTTTAAATCAGTTTTACTATTAATATACCAGTCGAGGATTTTCTGTAACCTTCCCAGCTTTTGATGGTTTAAGGAAAAGGAAAAGACTATGTAGATGCAGTTCAAGTTTAGGTATGATAAGATTGGTTGAAATCGTCATGCCATCTCGTGCTCGAATATTAGCAGATTTGGTTATTAGCCAATTTATATTTCTCGTTCTTTCCTTTTAATTTTCACAGTGCAGCTATATTAAGAAGGTGTTTGGCTGAGCATATAAGTTCCTAAAAACATCTTATAAGATATTTTTAGGAGCTTATAAGCTCTTACAAAGTGTTTGGCAAAAAAATGTTTATGAGCTTATAAGACAAAAAAATAAGCTCAAAGAGCTTATAAAATCTAAAAAAAATAAGTTGTTATATCCTATCTTATTTTCATCTTATTTTTTAAGATTTTAACTATTACACTCAAATTTCATACACAATTCACACACTTACACACACTACACACTTCACACACAACACGCACTACACACACTTCACACACTACACACACTACACACACTATACACACCACACATTTCACACACTACACACACTTCACACACCACACACAACACACACACTATACACATAATTCACACAGTTGACGGGGACCGCCCCAAGCCACCTAATCGAAGAAAGAAGGATTCGCTCGAAATTCAAGAAGGACCAATAACTAGAGCTCGAGTAAAACAAATTAAAGAAGTCATGTTGAACCTTGTTGCTGAAATACAACAAAACATGCAAGAAAATTGCTTAGAAGGCTCAATGGTGAATGTTGTTGGGTTAGGGCTCAATTTAAGTGATGGGTCGTAGCTAAACTAAGTTGGAAGACACTTTTTGAAGACATTGGGCCACCAATTTCAGGTTATGGTGAGAGAGATGATGATTCAAGTGATCATGCATCTCATGGTCGAAGAATCCGAAGAAACAACGTTCATAAGAAATCTTTTGATTTCAAAGTTGATATTCTAGGTATTGAAGGAAGAACTGATCCCTATATTGGTTTATTTGATGATCTTTTATCACCATTAAGCATTTGTCCACCTTTCTCCGATGAGATTGGTGATGATTGCTATGATGGTCAACCAATATTTGACGAGGAGATCGATGACCCAATCTTTAATGAGGAGGTTGGAGATACATGTGTGGAAGTTATTTATGGTGGTTATGATGGACCTCAATTTTTTATGAAGAAATTGAAGATTCCTTTATGGTGGAGGGATTCAAGGGAAATGCTCTTAAGTTTGCTCGCGGTGCAAGTTTAGATTATACTTGTGGCTTTGTGAACATCAACAGTGGTTTGGAAAGTGTGTTTCTTTTATGTGTTGTTATTGCTCCTTTCATACAAGAATTTAAAGATGATGTTATTATTCTTTGGCTGCACGAATTTAAGGACGTCCTTGCTCGTCTCCGTACTGATGTTGCAATAGAACCGAGCACGATTCAAGGACGAATCTTTTCCAACTGAGAGAGAATGACATGGAAATTTCAGACTCAGATTCGAGGACGAATCCTTTCGAAGAGGGAGGGAATGATGGGGACCGCCCCAAGCCGCCTAATCAAAGAAAGAAGGATTCGCTCGAAATTCAAGAATGGCCAATAACTAGAGCTCGAGTAAAACAAATTAAAGCGGCCATGTTGAACCTTGTTGCTGAAATACAACAAAACATGCAAGAAAAGTTCTTAGAAGGCCCAATGGTGAATGTTGTTGGGTTGGGGCTCAATTTAAGTGATGGGTCGCAACTAAACTAAGTTGGAAGACACTTTTTGAAGACTTTGGGCTACCAATTTCAGGTTACACCTCAAGCCCATGAAGAGATCCATTAGATTGGATAAGTTATGAGTCAAATAAACTTTTTGTATGCCAATATAGTCAAGGGGTCTTATCTAAACTTCCTTGAGTCCTTTAATGTAGTCAAGTGGTCTTATCTAGTCCTTTAAGAGCCATTGAATGTAGTCAAGGGCTTTTGAGTGCTCCTAAGTACTATACATGCATGTAGGACACTCTAGAGTCACTTTCTAACCTATAAATAGGTCCTACAAAGGTTATAAAAATCACCATTGAATCAAAACTGAAATTTAGCTTTTCTTTTCATATTTTGGATTCTCTCTTTGTGAGGTATTCAAATATTCAAGAACTTATTAAGGTCATTGAGCAAGATCTTGTGGCGTTTAACCATATCAAGGTTCTTGGCTGATCATATAGCCAACGGATCGAGGTTTATCAAGCTCTAAGTAAGATCAAACCGGATTCTCGATCTAGGGAAACCGCTGCTTATTTTATACGTTGGGTTCTTAGATCATTATATCTAACGGGTCCAATGTCCCTATCCATATCCATATCAACACTACACACAATACACAAACCATACATATCACACACATTATACATACCACACACACTACACATACCACACACGCTACACACTACACACATTTCACACACTATACACACTACATACATTTCACTCATAATCGAAATGTGTGTTTAATATTAACTTTTAAATTTGATTCCAAATTTATAGCTAAATCAGTATATTCAAGTGCAAGCTTATAAGCTCTTTTATCCAAACACTTTGTTATCTTATAAGCTCCTTAAAAATTACATCTTATAAGTTTTTAAAACAACTTATAAGATGTTTAAAATAAGCTTAGTCAAACACCCTCTAAGTTTTGTCATTAGTTTCAAACATGTTTCTATTATCTTTTCTAAAGATTGCCTGCTTTGTGATTGTGAGATCATGGAAGAGAAGCAGTGTTTTTGTTCTAAGATTGACTGTAGAGAGAAATCATATTTATAGCTTTCAAGCTTCTTGTTGCATTTAATGTCTTCTCATGATTAATTTGAGATTAATAATGATATTTTTTTACTGTATTGTAAAAATCATGTACCTTGCACGTGAGTCACTATTTTAATTATCTTCTTGGATTATCTAAAGCTAATTGTATTCTGTAAAATTATAAAGACTATTTGTTCAGTTAAATATTTTAATATGTATATTAAAGAATGAAGTTAATAAATTTATTTATAACTAAATAATAATATAAGTATATAACTAATTAGACATTTACAAACTTGCATATTAGTAATTTCTCATAAGAACTTTTAATATTAGGTTGTAATTTTATGAAATATTCTTTAAAATACATTATCGAAATTAGTAAATTTAAATTAAAGATAAACTTTAAATCACATAAAAGTTAAAGCTATATTAATAGAAAAAGGTTTAAATTAAACCATATTAAAACTTAATATTTTGGTTCTATTTACATTAATAGATAAAATAAATATAACATACACCTATTTGATTTTTTCCCATCAGTTCCTTATCATAACCATATAGATAATACTTGTGCAATATCCACACATTTCTGCTACTTATTTAATAGTCTAATAAAGATTTATTTAAGATTTTTAATTGCGATTTTAATAAAGTATATCTTCTATCGTCTTATTTCAAAAGTCCACACACATACTTTTAATACAAAAAGCATATATTTTAAAAAATATAGTTTATTAGATTTAATGTTCATACTCCGTCGATTTCATGACTTTTACATTTTCTTAATCTTTAACCTTATTGCCCTTTATATTATGTCAATGCAACACGATGTTTTGCGTTCTTTTATTTGCAAACATAAGATGTTTTTACTATGTATTTTTTTCGTGACTCTTACTCTTAATTGAACTTTAAAATATTTACATTTTTTATTCGAAGATGGTAACGTGTCTAATAATAAGTCTAAAAGACACGACTTAACACTAATTATTTGACAACTATTGTATACAATTGAATATAGTTTGAATAGTAAAGTATAATTATCCTCAATAAAACTTCTAATGTTTATTGTAAATAATTCATCATCATTACATTATAACAATATTTTAAGAAATCCCCCTCCCCTACACTTACCTTTACTTTGAACACTTTCCGATATATAAAATATCTTATCTTCTTTTATTTTAAACAACAAACTTGTATTTTGAAGTTTTATTCGTAGTACATACATAAATTTATGGTTTTCTTAGTTAAAATATTCATGCTTCATAATATGACAATTTCATTTTTTCCTTAAAAACATATTACTAGATGAATAAATCTTAAGATAAATGTAAAGACTCATGAAAAATCCCTAGGGAAAAACACTCTAATCTTTCTCGAGTATTCTCGATCTCAGTTTGCTGCCGACTATACTTCATCTCGCCTCCAACAATTCTTTGTTTAACACGATAATATATTTATTTCCATTTATTTATTTATTTATCTATCTTGCACGTTATTTTGTTCTTTTCTCCGTGAAACTTAAAACTCTTTTAGGTTAATAATATATATGTACACACACATAAAAAATCTAATAGAATTAGGATATAAAGAAAAATTATCACTCATTTTAATAAAATTATCCGAATTTTTCAATTTCTCTCGTATTTATCCGGCATTTTTAAATAAAAGTAAAAAATTTGATTAATTCCCGAGATTTTCATAATATAGCAATATACATATCACGAATAATACTCATATAATTTTCGTGGAATGTGAGACTTTCTTTAGTACTTTTACTTTTATTATGTATATCTTTTTTCTTGGTCCCAATATAGAAGTAATATATTCTAAAAAAATCATAAAAATTAGCATAACAACTTCAAAATTATTAATTTGTTAAATATAACAAATTTTAATAAACTTTGAAGCCTATATTTACAATATTCAATACCGAATAAACTTGCACTGGCCCCCCGACACACATATTAAGAAAAATTATTTTTTTGATAAATGTTGACTCAGTCAAATCTGCTTTTACCTATATGCGATGACAGATTTGTAATTAAGTGATTAATGTGGGGTAGAAATGTAAAGTTTTATTTCCTGAAATGCAAAGTGTGCAAAAGGGGGTGGGACACCCCGATTAGGGAAGTGTGCAAGTTCATTCGGGACGGAGGGAGTAGCATTTAAGATATATAATTAAGATTATGAAATTTTTAACTAAAGTACTAAACCCGATTTATTCCCGAATAATTCACTGAATTTGGTCGATCAGATGTTATTTTTCCGATTTTATCCGTTTTATTCACGAATAAAACTCGAACTGCGAATAATTGACAGTGTCAAATAATACCCGCATCTGAATATTGTTACTGTGGTATCACTAACATTAAATTAATTTTGATGTGTATATATCTAAATAGATAATTTTAATTATTATAAGATTGAATAGAACTAGGATATTAAGAAAATTATGTCACTAATCTTAAACTAATTAATTATGATATAGATAGGTAGGTAGTAGATAGATTGACAGACATTAAGAAATTATATGACCAATTATATGACCAACTTTAAATTAATATATAATAATAATAATAATAATAATAATAATAATAATAATAATAATAATAATAATAATAATAATAATAATAATAATAATAATAATAATAATAAGCCAAGTCAGCCGAATTTCGTAAGTTTAATATTTTTTCACCCAAACTATAATTATTATTATTAGACGAATTTTTTATTTCTGAATTAAAATGATCCAATTTAATCTGTGGTAATCAAACTATTCAAATTATTTTTTGATCGAAAAATGTGGAAAAATAAATCTATAGAAGATGTTCAACTAGATAAGTTTAATTTTTTTTTAATTTTTGAATTAATCCTTATCCGATTGCATAATTTCATCTATAAATAGAGATGTCAATTTATCATCATTTTTTGTGATTCACGTTTGTGGCTATCTATTTCCCTCATTTCTTCATTTCGTAATTGTCCCTGTCAACCTTGATTGATATGCACATTACAATGCTTGATTCTGGAACTGAAAAAATCAATTATGATGGTTACAGAATTCAAATTTACCCACAATCAGTGTTTTGTACGGTAATACATAATCGTATAAAGAATTATTTATTCAATTTCTTTTATGCAATAGATTTATATTATTTCCACTACATTGTGCTAACATCAGAATTGGTTTATAATTTGTATACAGTCAATCCAGACAGAATATCGGCAAAATACTAGAGAAAACCAAGTCATTCAAGATTCAGCTGAGTTTGAAGGCTAATGTCAACAAATTCTAATTTGAAAGTTTTTTGGATTTTTAATCGTAGTAGCTTTCCATTTTTTATTTTCTATTATCTATTATCATCAGTTCATCTATCCATTTTAAATTGAATTTGATATTTTCGATAGCTTCTCATCTATATATATATGTATATATATATATATGTAAAACCAAGTCAGTCAAATTTAGTAAGTTTTAAATTTTCTTGCTCATTCTTTAAGTCACTGTTTTTGTAAGAGATTAAATAATTTAAATTTGTAATTATCCAATCTTTTCTGTTATATTTTGAAAATTTGAATTTATATTGTTCCTATTATGATGGTGCGTTTTGAAAATTAAAAAAAAAAAATCGAATCCATTGTTATTTCACGTGGAAAATCTGAATTATAACGAATATGTTATGAGTCATCTAAAAGAATCTATAAAAACGCATCATAATTAGAATAACACAATGAAAATTCAAATTCAAATGTATAAAATTACATCTGTATTCACATCTATATACAAATATAT
The DNA here is from genome assembly GCA_958295605.1 of Ajuga chamaepitys. Lineage (NCBI taxonomy): Eukaryota > Viridiplantae > Streptophyta > Magnoliopsida > Lamiales > Lamiaceae > Ajuga > Ajuga chamaepitys. The sequence goes on from OY282506.1 coordinate 14,377,872, forward strand.
CTTCCTTTTCTCAATCATCATTTTTCACCCTATTTATCTTATTTGCTTACAATGGAACATCCAAAAAATATATAGTTTCAGTGAAGCATCAGGAACCTGGAAAGGACGATCAAAATAAATTGTTTCAGGAACCTGAAAAGAACGATCAAAATCAATTGTTTCATTGGAGCAACACGAACCTGGAAAGGCTGGAAAGGACGATCAAAATAAATTGTTTCATTGGAGCAACACGAACCTGGAAAGGGACGATCAAAATAAATTGTTTCATAGGAGCAATACGAATCTAGAAAAAGATACGAGGAAGCTATAGTATTCAATCTGTACATTAGTTACAACATGTAACCTTTTGTAAGGTAATACATTATTTACTAACATGTTTCTTTAACTATTTAATAACGCGCGTATAATGTGATAACAAATGTTGATTCAATTATTATATGTATACAGCCAATTCAAAAAGAATTTTGACAAAAGATAAGAGAACAACAATCAACATATGTGGCGGACTTTGAGCGCAAAAATGCTGGTCGCTCGCTTGATCTCAAGAATTTCTAAATTGTAAAAATCAATGTATCAAACTATATATATATTATTGTATATCAAAATGATATGGAACCACCGGTGAGTTTTCTTATAGAAGCCACCCATGATGTGCTCGACCAGCTAACACACTCCACCAAAAAAACACACTACATGTATTTTCCTTCCTCGCCTCTTATTCCACAAAATCACACCCTACATATATTTTTTATTCCTTCCTCACCTCTTAATCCACAAAATCAGTTTTTTTAGTTGTTTTCCACTATGCAATTTTTTTTTCCCAAAATTATTTTATCCGTAAATTATTTTATAAATTTTTTCACTATGGCAATTTTTTTTTCCGAAAATAATTTCATTCATTTCTTTTTCTTCTCTCATCTCTCTCCCAAAACTTAATATTAAATTATAATAAATTTTGGAATAGATCATACTGATTAATAATAATAAACAAACAACAAAGATATACAATCCATAATTGCAATACAATCTAATAAGATTGAGAAAATAATATATTTTCTTAATGATTATTCTTATATAAAGTATTTTATTAGTTTAGTTCATTAAGTTTTATTTGTTATTAAAAATCTAAATCAAAATCCAACTTTTTTTATATTAATGAGTTCATCCTATGGTTATAGGAGATTACTGGATAAAAAATTGACAGATTTGAGGTCATCTATGTCTTTTAAAATTCTAAATTCAAATCCAACTCTATTTATATGAATGAGCTCATCATATAGACTATGAAGCTTCAGTTCATCCTAAAATAAAATTGTATTTTCTTTGTCTTTCTTAAAATTTATTTCTAATAGAGGATATTTTGTAGGTAAACTAATAAAATATTTAATATAAGAATAATCCTTAAAAAGTATTGTTTTTTATTTCTAATAGAAGATATTTTGTACGTAAACTAATAAAATATTTTATATAAGAATAATCCTTATGATTATTTGTTTCTCAATCCTATTAACTGATATTGGATTTGAAAATTTTTGTTTCTCAATCTGTTCAATGATATCGGATTCTGGATTATGTATGTTCGCTTTATTTATTATTATCAATCAGTGTGATCTATTCAAAATTTATCATAATTTAATATGAATGTTTTGCTAGAGACAACAGAAGCTAAAGAAACGGATGAAATAAAAAAATAATTAATTTTCTGGAATAAGATATGAGGAAGAAATTCGTGAAAAAATTAAAATGTATTTTTATTAGTGAAAAAAACTGATTTTCCAAAGTAAGAGGCAAGGAATGAATAAAACTGCAAAAGAACACAAAAGTTTTCCTTGTAACAAATTTTAACCATTTCTTTTTTTGTTATATATTATCAAATAAAAATGCGTTTTTAATAAAAAATATTGTTCATCTTAATATTGATTTACTCTTAAATAAAATAGTCCGTGCTATTATCAGAACTTTGTTGATTACTTGGTTGTGTTACTTTTCTATTATACAGTGGTTATTTCTTTGATCATTGTTTTCAAATTTTGATCCTCTGTTTTTAATATTGGATAAAGACAAATTAATTTAATAGTAAGCAGAAGATAGCAACCAATGAGGAAACATAATTGGAAAGAAAGAGAACCACTCAAACCACAAGAAGGTAGGTAGTGGATGAACTAAACTGCCCTTACTAAAGAAAAATTCTAAGAGACGAAGAATTCAGTGTATAGATTCTTGGAATGCAACTTCTGAATGACAAGGGGAGCCAATTTCTGAGTTGGTGTTCAGCAGTCTGACTCCCTTCATGATAAATACAACTCGAATTCATCGAGCACTGAATCACCTAAGGTGTAGGATCCCTGAGGACTCACATTCCGACCAAAGATCTGATGGTCAAAAACACCCTTCAATGCCTTTATGAATATTAGTTATACTACTGCATAAATAATGGAGGGGCAAAACCATGTTTTCTTTGTCCGCCCTACGTTCGTCCTCTCATATGCATGTTTTACTATTAAAGAAAAAAGAGTGTTTTTTGCAGCTTCAGTTTCTAACTAGTCTGGAGAAAAAAGGAAACGCGTTTTTGGATGTAATGGTTTTCACCGCATGTTGCAAAAATTTTCAATTAGTCCTTGCTTAAACATTAGACTAGGTTTATTGGTGACCCTGTCTGAATAATTTTAATAAGAAAAAGATAAATAGTAAAGTTGTTAATGACCTTCCACATCCGGGTTCTGGAACCAACCTATTCCACAACCCAATCTTATTCCACAACCTGCCACATGTTACTACCCAATCGGTTGTATTAAATTATTTATTGGATATAATTTTAATAATAAATAAATAAAATAATTTTTATTTTACAAAAATTAAATATTTTTTAGAAATTCTTATTTTTTTCCACTACAAGTAGAGCCTAATATTGACATTAGGGCTGCGCATGGAGCATGGAGATTATCGAAATTGGATCAAAACTCTGACTGAATAAGTGGAGCGGTTTTTATTTAGAGTGGAGTAGTTTTTATTTACAAAATAACAGTCCGATAAATTTAGCTTTTAAATTAAATTTACACATTAGTAAAAAAATAAAAAAAGAAAAAGGTTTTAAACAGCTATATGTCCCAAGGGGTCCTTCTTTTAGTATAGTAAAGATTTTAATTGCATTAAAAAAAAAATCACCTTATTGTAATTGTGAAAATAATTTTTTTTCCTTGAAATATATTAGAAAAAGCGCTAAAAATAATATGCAATTATTAAACCGTAGTAAAAATATTGATTTTATTGGGATTTAAGTTATGTATTTGGATAAAAGAAATTAATCTACTTCTATTATAAAAGTGTGAGTTGTTTCTTACAAAATTTGATTTGCCTATTATATCCTTAATGAATTTTAATTTTTAAGGTTAGTTTGGTAACTATATCTTTAAAATTTTATTTATAAACTATATGTTTGAATTTTTATTTATATATATGGTTAGACGAATTTCATTTGCCTATTATATCATTAATGAATTTTAGTTTTTAAGGTTAGTTTATTAATTATATTCTCAAAGTTTTATTTATTTGGTTAGAGCCCTATATAGTTATCTATCAATTCATGGATACGATACCCTAAAAAAATTCATGGATATGATATATAATTCATCTAATGACATAAGTTGAACCTATGCATTAATCATATTCTATATTTTTCTTTATTTTTAATAATATACATAACATTATTATTTTTATTTTAAAATTTCTTTTCTCTTTTATAATGAGATTCTTTTATATAATTGTCAAAACAGAAAACTGTAGAAAAAGAAAAAAAAAAAAACCATTAATTAGTAAAGTTTTAAGACTAATTTAGTAACTTTATTTTTTATAGTTTTATTTATTAAGATTCATTTTATAATCGAAATTCATCTCTCAAGTCTCAACTTATAAATTTTTCTATCACATTTCATATAATATATAGTTCAACTGATGATATAAGATGAACCTAAATATTCATAATATCTTATATTGTTATTCCTATGTAGTAAAATACATCATATTATTCTTTTTGTTTGTTTACATTTTATTCGATTCTTCATAAATTTTTAATAATTTTTCTTATTGGTTTCTTCTATAATTGAAGAGAAAGGAGAAAGACCGATTAGCACAAATGTAATTACAATAAGTAAAATCAAAGAATAAAATGACTTGCATGTGAAATCGCTGAGATTATATTTTAAAATTAACTTTTGAGTGAGTAAAAAGAAATGTTAGAAAATTGCAATTTTTTTTGTGTATACCGCTTTATTAAAGTCCAACAATAAAAAATAATGTCAAAAACAATTGAATAAGAACTATATGATGATAAAATGAATAGAAGTGAGAAAATGCATTGTGAAGAAAGATAACACAAACTTATGAATAGACTTTATTATTAGTAGATATAACTTTATTAACATAATGAACAAAATTATAAAAAAAAACTAACTTAAAAATTATAAATATTAAAGGGTCTAAGTGAATTTTCATTAAAAAAAAAAAATTATAATAGACGAGACTAGGTAATATAATAGAAAAATCAAAGAATAAACTAATGTGAAAGTGTCACATATATTATACTATGAGAAAATAGTACAAAAACAAAAATTAAATATCTATATTGTAGTTAAATGTAAGGGTGAGCACGGGTCTCGGAGATAATCCGCTCCGCATCGAACCCCGGACCGAAAGCACTCCGAACCGATAATATCCGTTGACTATTTAACTTTATCCGAACCGAACCAAACCGAATTTTTTTGTTGTAAATCCGAACCGATCCAAACCGAAAAACCGAAATAGAACCGAGTAGAACCGATTCTAAGTAATCAACTATAGAATTTTTTTATATCATTTAATTCATTTCTTTTATACTATAATATTGAACCATTATGAATTTTAGTAAATTTTAACAATGATATAACTACTGTTTTAGTATTTTATAAAAGATTTAGTAATTAATAATAGAGTACAATATTTATAATAAATCATTTTCATAATAAACATATATTTATTAATTATAAATATATGAACAGTGAATATGTTTATAGTTTATATAAAGAAATACATTACTATGATATGTTTCAATTCAATTCTACATTTTTTTGATCCAATCACTAAAATTTATTATTATATCTAATATTTAATTATTTTCATGTATAAAGGTCAAAATTTTAGACCTGAACTCACTGCACATAGTTACTGTCCTACGCCTGAATTCCAAGTAGTGGTTCTTTTCTTGTTCTCTTCTTCTTTGATTCTCCATCTTTCTCGTGCACACACCTTTTTCGCTTGAAGTCAACTTTAATTTTACTGTAGTTAGTCATATTAAGTTTACCTTTACTTATTGACAATGTATACGACTAGAGCTTTATCGATGAAAAATAATCGGTAAATGTCCAAAGAGGTTATCGATAGCTAATAACTTTATAATTTAGTGCTATTCTTCTTTGAACGAAATAACTACTTCAGTAACTTGTAATTATTTTTTATAAGTTATGATTTTGAAACTTGTCTTAATATATAACTTATAAGTTGTTTAATATTACACTTTTTCTTTAACAATATGATATTATTGTCAAGACAACACTATAATTCTTTCGTGCACTTTGCTAAAAATATTAAAGGAAAAACTCCGAACAGCTCCGAATAACCGGACCGAAAGAACCGATCTCCGAAAGGAACTGAATCGATCAACGGAGCGGTTCTGGAGATTTAATTTTGGAAATCTCCGAATATCTCCGAGTTTTGGTTCGGTTCTGGAGATTTCCATATCTCCGAACCGCTCCGGACCGTGCTCACCCCTAGTTAAATGTACATACAAGTTAATTATACAATGTAGTATTTCAAAACTTGGATTAAACTAGGCATATATTTAGCCTTACTGTTAAAATTTAGATTAAACTAGCAATATATATGTTTATACGCTAAATTTTTTTGTATGAGCATTACTAAGTAAATATAAATTGAACTATTATGCTTGTAGGAAATGAGATTATATATTATATCTATTTTCAATGATTTAGAAGAATAAAATTGATATATTTCATAAGTAACATTTATAAACATTACAACAAGATAAAATAATAATTGATTTACGAATTTTATTGAATTAAAAAAATATACGATAAAGTCATTTATAAATATATATATATATATATATATATATATATATATATAAAAGATGAAAAAGATGGAGGAAGGCGGTAAAAGTAGCTTGTATATGAAATCAGTAAAAGATATATCTGAAGATATACAAACTATAAATGCATTTGTAGTGATATTGTGTAAATTTAAATACTATTGGTCTATTCAATGGATCGATTTTATTCAAATAAATCTATAGGTTGAACATCATTTTTAATCACATACCTGTAGAAATCTTTCTCATTATCATAGCAGATCTACAAATATACTCATTAACGTAATACTTTTAATAGGTGATGTAATTTTAGTAGACAAAAAAAAAAGTTGGTATGTTAGAAAATTAGAGAGACATAAAAATCACAAAGCTTATAATAATTGGAGTTTAGACCAAGGTGTGAAATTTTATTGTACTAATAATAGAAATAATAAAATGGCAAACGTAAAAATTAGTGGACATGAATAGTTGCACCAGATTCTTTTAAATATTTAAGATCTAGCATTAAACAAATTATTAATCAATAAAATATTATATATATATATATATATATATATATATATATTAAGCATATGTAATAACTTGATAAATGAATTTACTATGCTCTATAAATTATAGGGTACAATAAAGAATAAAAAAGAACTAACAAGAAATAATGAACTAAGTTGTACTGTGAATGATTCAAAATTGTACTATGTGAATGAGTATCACATAATTAAATTAAAACATGCGGAAAAATAAAGACAGTGGAATGTGAATGTTAATATTAACTTGACAATAGATTAGATAAAAAATAATTACGTCAAATAGAGTACTGTATAGTCTAAATAAAAAATAAAATCGGAATGCGTGGTTCAAACATGCATATATAAGACTTTTAAATGGATGTGCAATGTTTGAAAAATTAGGAGTATTTCACTATAACTAAGTAAGGAATCAAAGACATTACAAATTAGTTGAAACATTTATTATATTTTATATAGATTATAGCATGTGTTTTGATTGAAGATTGTGAGACATATTTATATAGTCAACCTTCCTTAAAAAATATTATTTATTTTGTAATTATACTATAGTAAGATTTTTATTCTAAATAACGGATAATTTTTAAATTTCGACGTTGCATTGAGAAAATAATTAGGGGAAATTGAAATAAGCAGTCTTAAATCGACAAGTAAATTATATTAAAGAGGGTCATACTTAATAATAATAAAAAAATTAGAAAATAACTTTCATAACAAAAGTTGGATGTTGGACCTTGATACTAAGTTGCTGGAAGTTTTTCCTCACACTAAAATATGTAAAGAATTTCATGTGCAAATGTATGTTGAAATCGAAATTATTTATTATAGAATTATAGAAAAGTACGTTAGGCCTAATATTTTGTGTGTTATATAACAAATAATTAACTTATGGATTTCAGTTGATAATGTAATGAGACAATTAAAAATGTAAATTTTCTTCCAATGCCTCCAGTGATTTGGTGCAAAACATAAAAATATAAGTCTCATTATATTACGCATATAGTTTTCCAATCATCGTATAACTTTATTCAAGATATACTAATGATGATCGAGTCTGTGTATAATAAGAAGTAAACAATAGTTTGAATAAATCAAACTTTACATGTATAATAGAAAATTTTGTAAGAATAAATATTTCTACATTATATCATGGTATATCGTTTTTTTATGAATCATTTAACGTTAATTATTATAACTTTTCTTATTAATTAAAACTAAGGTTATTTAACTTTTCTGTTTATCTTTTATGATTCTTTTAGTTTTTAGTTGATTCAAAATTATGTTTGTTTAACAGATTAATTCTTATTACATTGAATTATCTACGAAGTTGTGTATATATATTACATTGATCACAATATACAATTATTTTACGTTCAAATTATTATTTTTTAAATAATAGTAAAAAATTATACCCACGTGCAACGCACGTGCGTAGTGCTAGTATTTATTAAAATTTTGGGTTGTATTGGGTTGTGGATAAAATATAAAAATATATTTTTTGGATTGTGGAGTAGGTTGTATATATGGATGAGAGAGAAATAAATATTTTATTGATAAGTTGGGTTGTAGTGGTTGTGAATAAACATGGTCTTAGGCTTCTATAAGTTGTTTTTTTCTTTATCTTTTTCCGATTTCTAGCCACCTAGCCAAGCCCCGCTCAGCGTTGCTTAGACTATGCTAGAGCCTAATTTTATGCTCGACTAGCACCTATCGATTTTTACAACATTAATTTTCAGGACATGATGCTTGCTTGTTCCATAAATATTATAGGTAGAGGTGACAATTCGTGTGACTCATCCCGAACCCAACCCATCAGGCCAAGGTCATTTATTGGGTCGGGTTGAAATAAAATTTTATTGTGCCAAACGATGCCCATCTCTCAACGATATACTATTTTTCGGGGCCAGTCAACAGCCTCTACTGGCCCAACTATATTCCAATAAAGTTTTATATAGTTCAACTCATTTAGAATGTCGGACGGGCTAAACTGGCTCATCAAGTGGGTCCAACTATATTGCAGTAAATATTCATATGGTCCGGTCCAACTCATCTAAAATATAGGACAAATTAGGCTGACCCACAACTAAACATGCCGAGCCAACTTATGCACATTTGAGCAAACATTATGTACGTCACCGTTAGTTTTAACCATATTATATCACAGCACATACATACATACATACTAGATGGAACATGTGAACGTGGCATCTGCACAAGCTAACCAGTAAGGGAGTACTGTTTGCAATAGGTTTTTTCAAGTGTTTTTCAACTTATATCTTTGAAAAATTGTATTCAAGTGTTTGCTTTAAAGAAAAAAGTACTTTCAGGACTAAAGCTCCAAGTAGAGTTTTATTGTTTCTCTCTACTCAATTGATTGAAATCACTTTTTTCTTCAAACACTACTTACTTTTTCTATTAGTGATTTATCTAAAATTTCTGATATGAGGGAGTGTTTTCCTTTGCTTCAAGTTTTGAAGAAGGGATTAAAAGTATAGATTGTGGTAAAATTGTTTAAAATCAAAAGTAGGCAATGTTTGAGAATAAAATTGATTTGATCAAATATAAAAGTTGGAGTGATTGATATTTAAGCAGCTTTTGACTTGTGAGTAAGAGAAAACTTGTATCTATTTACCCAAATACAAAAAAGTCGAAAAAACAATAATTATTTACTTTTAACCTTAGGCCTAAAACACTTGTATTAAAGCTAAAGCTATTTTTTCACACTCCAAAACAGTTTTTCCCAAGTTATAAGCGAAAAACAATCGCAAACACTCCCTTAATCAAGTATGTGCCCCCTCAACCTACGCTGATTTCTCAAGTATGTGTTCCGACACTACAACAAACTTAAAGGAAATGAGAGAATGAAAATCAAAACCTATAAACTGCATCATTAGATAACTGAATGCAACTGCAACATAGGGTGACTCTGTTTTGAATAATTTGCATCACATTTCTGAGAAAAAGCTACTTTGATTCACACCATTTAGTTAAATTTGCTTTGTCCATCTCGTTTGTTGTCGGTTTGAGAATGACATCCCTATTTGATTAGAGAATATTGTACTTTCGAACATGTCTTTAATTTTTCCATGAAATACTATTTGCTGAAAAGATATGGTGACAACAGCTTCCCACGTTTGAGTCTACTCGGTTTATTTCAGAGTGCTTCTTGAAATAATTAAGGGAGAAAATAGTAGAAATGACATACATATTTGAATTCTTTTTCTTTAATTAATTTGATTTATTAAGAAAGGAAAGGAAATGCTCCCTCAAGTGAAACTCTAAATATTTTTCCAGCTAACCTAAATAAATTCAAAAAGAATTCAAGGAGTATTTCTTATTTGTCATGCATAAGAAATATTTACAGTTCCAAACTCTTGCGACTAGGTTGCAGCATCGGGCAAATTTGAACAACTTTCGAAATTTTGACGTCTTCAAGTTCCTCCTAAGATTTTTCTCTGCGAGTATAAGAAAGAAAAATGCACAAGTTGACTCCTCTATTATTTTTTAGTCCAGTTGAAACCTCATCTTTTAATAGCAAGTCCAAAACATGAATAGAACTGTATGATATATTGGATCTGCCTTCTCGTAAGGGCAAAAGTCCAAAACCTAAGATCAGAGGGCAAACGGGTAAATTTCTCATACTAACCTTGGAAGAGAGGGGAACATCAATCTTTGTATTTTTGGCATGAAAATTTTGCATCTTTGATTAAATGAGACAGTGCTATTCTTGTGCTGCATTATTTTCGGTACAGATGTTCAGACGTTCAACCTGTCTCAATACAAGGTTCTATTAAGTTGCTGAACATTAAATAATCACATTGTATTAGTTGCATCTAAGGTAGGATATGAGTACTATTCTAATGAATTGATAACCTTCAACAGTTTGCGTGAGTAACAAAAAACATATGGGTGCAAGTGTGCAAGTGCAACAAATTAAAATAACAGAAACACGAGTATTGTAGTATATGCTATTACAAGAAAAAGTTTTGACTTCAGAAATTATTTCAGCAAACAAAGGGACAACGGCTCAGTTACCAGAAATGGCTTATATAGTTAATTACAACAGCCGTCATCTACTCAATGGCTACATGATGCACAAGAAACAAGATCTATATAGTTATCAAATAAGATTATTTCACAATTTCTCCGAAAGGCTATCCACTACAAATCCCAAAAACTTAAATCTTTGAAAGGAATGGAATCTACGGAAGAATGTAGATTCTTCTTGCAAGATGCATTCTGATAGAACAAAAAGAACACATCACACTAAGGAAACATAAACTATAAAGGTATCAAATAAAAGAATGCTAAGGCGGAAAATATGTACTCTTACATGAACACAGAATTTCACACACAAGAATGCAGATCTAAATGAAATGCAACCACAGTGACTTCCTTAAATAATCCCCACCATCAAGCTCAAATCAAGAGATTGTCCTCACCTAACCGAAATAATAGGGCGAATAAATAGACCAAGGGATGTGCAGCAATACTCACATGCTTTCAGATGAAGCAATTGACTGCATGATCCTTCTGAGGCTCCTACAACGCCAATCCTGCTTTATGCAGAAAAAGGAGTAAGCATCTTATCCTAACCAAATACGAATTGTGAAAATGATATTTCCATTCTACTTCTAAGTTCTACACGCAGAAGTATGCATATAAATCATATTCGCTTACAAGTATATAAAATAAACTAGGTTAACGCTTCGGTCAAAGTGCACAACTTGATTCTTATGAGGGATACCAGAAGAAAATTGAAACTAACTAAAAGTCCGATTATAACTGACATATAATTAAGAAAAAATGGCTAGTCACATCACTATGAACAAAGAAAACAGTATACCAGGGATAAAACCAAAAAGTTAGCAAATAAATCTTACAAATGAATAAATTGAACTGTTTTCAGGTCCATATTGACTCACTTGTTAGCAAAATACACTGGACTGAAGATGAAGTTACAGTCAAAATGCATTTATCTGCAATGGCATTAATTTCCTAAACGAGAGTATGCTTGTTCAATTCGAACTAATGAAGGTCAAATATGTATTTCAACATCATCTCTGGTAAACCCAAGATTTTCCTATTTTATGTACAAATAGAATATATTTTTCTCTTTAGACTCTCCCAAAATTCAGGCCCTCCAGGATGAGCATTTACATATTTTCTCAAAAACATTTCCTCTGAGCATGCCACAATAGTCCCAAGGGCCAACTTCCGATCCACAGCTTCGTTATCTTTAAGCCATTCGTACATCGAAAGTCTAATTTGTATCCTTTTGATTGCGTAAACAATGATTCCTGGATGAGCAACTACATCAGGCAGTCGGTAGCCCAAATCTTTCACCAAAAACCTGATTTTCCTTTCAATAACATCCTTGGTCTGGTTCATAATTAAAGGAGAGACTTTCACCATTGTTATGACGTCATCGCGACTGAAGCCAGTGTTCACTAAACAATCAAACCTCTCTTGCAGTTCCTCTCCCTTCCCACAAAACAATTTAAGGGCCCTTTCCATTTCCTTCGATTTTTCGGCAAAACCTATGCTCGAAAGAAACTTAATCTTCATCATCCTCACTTTGAAAACCCTTCCCGGCTCTTGTATGCGAGCAACTCTCACTCCGAGGGCCCATCTCTTTAACACATATGGGTCGTCCTTCACCATTTGACTGAGACGCGTCAATCCACAGTTCAATGATATCAATAAGCTGCTAACCTTTTTGAGTTTACAGGAACCTAGTAGTACCGGATATGATCGAAATATCCGAGCAATATCTTCGACAGGCATTCTTATATCAATAAAAAAATTATAGCACCGAAATAAATTATTAGTGAAATCCACAACTGACAAATGAGGAAACTGAAGAAACATCGAACATAGGTCACTCTGTGTGGAACCAAATTTCAACAACAACCCAATAACGCAAAACGAAAACTCTCCTGATCGATCAAGTAAAAGGTCAGGATGGTTTGTAATTACTTCTCCTAATTCCTCTCCACTCAAACCCAACTGACCTAATAAACAGATGAACGCAAGCATACTTTTCCAGTTATACGAATACCCTTTGGACATATGATCCTCAAGCCAATCATATCCAATCCCTGCATTCTTCAACTTCTCTGAAAACACAAGAAACTCTCGACTGACATCCCCCCTCAAAAAACAGGGACTCGAAGCGATTACCTTTATAACAAAAGACTGTTTTAACCCCAAATTCTGAAATGACACTAGTTTCGACTGCAAAATTTCATAATCATACATAAACACCTCCGGAGCTTCCTTATAAATCTTCCCTATCCGATTCCGTGCAATGCCATAGTTACACAAGACATAATAGTTATGCAATAACAATTGCTGATCACTTAGAAAAATAAAATTGCGCGGAAGACACGACGCATACTCACAAGGATTCAAACCTATGCTCTCAAAAAACGGCTCGAATTCGTTAATAGGATTGTACCTGAAAAACCGCGCCAACGAGTGGCCAACATCATCTTCAACAACACCATTATCAGCACCTACCCTCTTCAACAACCTCTCCAGAAATTCCGGGGAGTTTTTGCTCATATTCTCAGCATCCAAAAACTGCAGACACCTAGTATGATGTAGATAGTCTAATAAAGCAGCCTGAGCTTCTTTTCTTACTGCAACAGATGTCTTCTCACAAAAAAAATCACTATTTATTGAGTTAACAGCGCTTTCTGTTCTACAAAATCTAAGGAACTGTACAATTTGGGGCGAACCATTTCTGCAAAAATGGGATTTCAGTGATTTGAAGTAGCTCTCTGTGCACAATAAACGAACAATTTTGAGAAATTGGGGCATTTTTAGTAAACTGGACGTGAATCTGAGACAATTCGATGTCTATGGTAGAGTAAAAGACGGATTTTGTCGGAAGAAATTCAAGGCATGCTTACTGGGTTTTGAGGGGAGAAAGTAATAAAAAGAAGCCGCCAAAGGTGAAACTGGTGTAAGCTAGGGTTCAATTTTTTCAGTGAATACTAGTTTCCAAATGCTCATGATATCTACTCCCTCCGTCCCGGCCTAATTGATCAATTTTGGTCGGACGCAGAAACTAAAGAAAAATAAGTTTTATAAAATTTGACTGACTGACGAAGTTTAAAAGTAGAGTTTGAAGGATGGAGATTGTAAAAGAATTTGTCATTTATGAACTAGGACAATTAGGTTGGGACAAACAAATATAATAAGTTGGTCAATTAGACCGGACGGAGGAAGTACTATCTAGTATTTGTTTTTATCTTTTATTGTTTTCTTCTAACGGAAATTAATAATTTCAACAAATGACACCCCTCGGGTACATTCTAATGAGTTTGGATCCCGGATCGCGGGTTGAGAGCCTATTATGACACAATTTATAGGAATTATAATCCAACCTATTTAGTTATTCTTAGTAAAGACTCGTAACCCACGCACACCCCATTCAGATTATGGATTGACTCTCCAACTTACTTTGAACTAGAAAAATTAAGTTTAGTTCTATGAAAACTTAAATTTTAGCTAGAAAATCTAAAATTATAAATTAATCGGCTAAGAATTATACCCGATCCACTGAGTTATTCGGGCCAAGACTCGTAGACCATGTACAACCCATTTAGAGTACGGGTTGACCCGTCAATCTATTTTGAACAAGAAAAAATTTAATTAAATTCTAAACTTAAGTTAAGCCAGAAAGTTTAAAATTATGAATTGATCTGCAAAATAATCTAAATTGAATTTAAGTCTCTACGAGTTGTATGCGAGAAAAATAATAGAAGTGTAAAATTAGAATTGAACTATACAAGTCAAAAGACAAGTTGAAAATCGAAAATTAAAACAAGACTAAATATTGTTATTGAATTCACATCTTATTTTATAAAAATAACCTTGTAGCTTGTGAATTATAATATTAAAACAACTTTCTTGAAAATATACAAGTAATGCACATTCCGTTTTAATTCGATTGAACCACTTGTAATCCGAAGTTATTTAGGATCAACTGTAATTTTCATATTCGGATTTATCATGTCGAGTTAACCGGGCCATATCGCAAATTATTACCCCAGCTAAATACTTATATCCCCCAACTTTTGAAGACAAAAACAAGCTGATTTGAGTGTCCAAAATAACCCCAAGGCCTATTCTGCATTGCCCCTGTTCTTCCCCTCGGCCAACTACACTGAAAATGTGTTCGGAGCATCTATTTTTTTATTATTTTTTCTCTTTTAGTGAATGGGGCACAAATATAAAAGTTTTCTGTCTGTTTAGCAAAAAAAAGAAAAAAGTCATTTTAAAATTTAAATGTGATTAAGTCCATTTCACTTGAAATATGCTCACCCCTCTTCTTGATTTTGCAATTTCTGATTATCAAAATTGGACCCCTAGTTTTATGGGGGGATTTTATCAGTTTAGAACTTTATAAATAGGTCAATTATTATTTTGGGATCTGAAAGATAAAATTTATCAATATATTATGAAATTATCAGTACTAGACTTTTGATACTAACAGATAAGGGTGAGAAAAATTCGGTTTGAATCGAAATAATCCTCCGATTCAAACCGAAATTTATTATTTGAATCGATTTTTTAAAAAAAGGGTTCACCTTTTGATTTTAGTTTTTAGGATTTTTAGTTACTTCAGCCTGGTTCAATTATATTAAAAAAAAAAAATTACCAAAATAACTTAATCTAACCGAAATTTATAATCTTTTATTTTAATATATTTATATATATATATGTATATACACTAATATATATGGATATCTATTTTTTCTGATATAAATAATTAAATATATATATAGAGAGACTTAAGCAAAATGAATTATTTTATGTACATAAATGAATATATACACATACATATATATATATATTAGTAATGAACAATGAAAAATTCATGAGAAAAAATAATTTTTGTTCAATTAAAAACCAGACAGATCCAATCGAATAAATTCGGTTCGGTTGTGATTCGGTTTTTAAAATAATGGTTTGATTATTAGTATATAATACGGAAAAAATAATTGAATAAGTTCAAATTAAAGATTTGTTCTTATCTTGTAAATCTTGTAGTTTTTTCGTTGTAGATTTACTTTGATTCTTTCCGTGTATATAGATTTGTAGGATCTCATTCTTGTATAGCAAGTTGTACAAATACTTACAAATCTATATATATATAAAAACAAAATGAATTTATACCATAATTGGAAAAAATGTATTTTCCCGCCCATTTGTCATTACTATTTTGGCTAAGAAAGCATGTTGAAAACACTGAAATCGACGCGCCTAACTATATTCCCGATTTTCTGGCAAACAACTTCTATCATATTTAGTATGACACAAAAATAAAATCAATGTTGAATCAACAACCGTGCACAGGATATGAATAAATAGCTGTGCACCTAAATCAGATCTCGAAAAGTAATCTTTAAATATTTTTGTTTCCTGATATCTATGGATCTTGATAACTAATTAAACCCTACTTAATCATCTATAAAAACTTGATACAACATATAGATGTTCACGGAATTCCTCCTGCGTATACATTCGTCGCTCCCGTCCATCATCACCGTAAGTTCGAAATTCATCTAATCTGTCTTACAAAATAGGTATACATAAATAGATTATTCTATTTTAATGTGCACCCAATTATCAACCCTGTTGTTGTTGTGCTTCTTCAGTCTTCAATTTCATTCTTTCTGAATCTGTTGATTAAAATGCTGCTTTGACGTATTGCTGTTAACATCTATGAAAAGAACACATGTCATGTTGCTGCATTTTCATTAGATTGACGGAAATTTAAAAAAAATAAACAAGTATATTAGTTTGTTATATTTATAGGTTAAATTTATTGCCATGCAATTGTTGTTTTGGATGAGATGATTCAAAACATAAATAATTTTAAGATAAGTTGTATGCTTATGCAGAAAATGCCTCCAGTTTTTTCAAAGATAAGTGATGTCAATGCAACGAGGTCTGATTGAGCTCTGAAGCTACGGGTTGGTTAGAGCCTGGTTTTCAATAATCCAGAATAGATCCAAAGTTTTGAATGTGTCTTCAAAGACATCGAGGTAAATTGTATTACATCTATTAATTTCAAATTTTAAGATTTGTTAGGTGGCAAATTTTGTTTGTGTGCACCGCATATTATTTTATGTTTTGAAATATTATACACCAGAGTACACATTACTAACAGAGATAGACACATATATTTCTTGAATTAATACTATAGATCTAACCAGAGTACACATTAGACACAAAGATAAATAAACACACATCAGATCTGCTTTCAAACAATATAGATCAAAACTAATAAGGAGGAAGATATTCACAAGGTGGAGTATGATGAAACGAAAAGTATCAACAACTCAAACCAACAAACGAGACCGATATGGTATGTTACAATTTGTTTATATTTCCAAGGTTTCATATCGTTTAAAATATTATTGTTGTTTATATTTCCAAGGTTTCTTATCATTTAAAATATCATTGTTAGATAATATTTAGTGTCTATTTGTAAGCACATAACCTTTCTAAACAGATGATTCAAAGAACAATAAAGTTTATAACTTATCTGTTTAGTTTGCAATCCCAGCATCATCATGTTGTCCACACATCATAAATCAATGTTTAAAGGCCTAAAAAATAATTCAGATAAATCATTATTTAGATACATATTCATAAAGAGCTTTATATCACTTATTTGCTAAGTCAAAATTAGCGAAATAAAAAAAATATACATAAAGTTAGGAATCCAGAAACACCAAATAATAGGATTTGTAATCACTTAACCACTACTTTGCTAAGAAAAGATTCGCAAAATAAAAAATATTTATTGAAATTTGGAAATCAAGAAAAAAATAACAATGGGGTTTACAGTCAGGTCTGCTATCAATGTGCCACTACATTGCAAAGGAAAACTTCGCCCACGTTAAAAAGATACACATAAAATTGATCAGCCAAGAGTATCAAATAATAAGGAATCCAGTTAAATCCGAAATCGTTGTTAGATCACTCAGTGATAGGAATCTTAGGCTATTATCTATATATTTAACATTTGGCATATTCCAATAAAACAAAGTTGATAGGAATCTATATTGATAATAGTATGATATCTTCAAATAGTAGGATGTGTAACCTATGTCATATATATGTATGTCTTCTATTAATTTTGAAGATATGTTGAGTATTTATTTATTTTTTGGAAGTGTAGAAATTTATTCCTGATTTAAAACAATTAGCTCGTAACTAAATGTAATTTGAAAAAAAAAAAAAATCTCAAGTTAATCCCTAGATAGAAAATTAATTATAGTACTAAAAAATGTGTAAATCTTCAAAGATATAGTACTCAACTATAAAAAAGATATTGAGTAAATCTCTAAACTTTAAAGATATATTGTATTTAATGAAACATATAAAAAAATACTAACTCAAATCTTTTATATAAATGTAATCAATACTGACAACTGTAGTTTGCATAAAACCACATTTTCTTCAGCCAAGGTCAAATATATTTATACTAGAAATATATAAATTAACAATCCAATAGACCTCTTATTTTCAGAATATAAATCCAACAGAAATAAGTATTTCCTAAGCATCTACAGATATAAACTAATTTTACACAACCGATTTGAAAGCGATGGCTATAATGCTATATGGATGAACCACTGATGGTATGCGACAAGAGGAATCACATCACATAGTTCATCATAATGATGGTATATTCAATTTTTTTGCCTTTTTATTATTTTCATGATTATGCTATATTTTTGCATAAATTCTACCACATTCTGTACAATATGGAACTTTTACCATATATGAAAGTAGAAACTTATCTGCTGTAATAATTTGTAATTTGCTGAAGAACTCTCCATTTTGTTCACCTTCTTCAATGTGATGTTGTATTACCTGCAATGTTACAGTTATGGTATTAGATCTAACTGATATTAATTTGGGTTAGTATAAACTATAAATATTTTATGTGTATATGTTCAAATTTTTACAAAAATCAAACTCAGGGATAATTTCATATTCAGTCAAGAACAATTATCAGTGTGTTGATAATCAAAAGTTCTCTTCATAAGAAGTGTAAGTATAGGTATTATGAGAATTTGACATGAAGTTCAGATTACTATGTATACTAAAACAAAATCATGATCTTTAAGATATGGTTTTAACTATTTTCACTAAAATGGACCTAAATAGCTAATTCATAGTTGGTATTTCACATCCATGAAAATGTTAATTTGATGATCAACAAAATGTATTCTATCACATGAGCAATCATTGCTTAGTAATCAATATCATAATCTGATGGCACATCAAATAGCATAATATAGGATATTAAGTATCAATTTAATTTGAGATCATGTAAGACTTATTGATTTTGACACTGGAAGGTGGATCATGATACAAATCACCTAAATGTGTTGCATATTATAAACGACATACCTATGTTACAGAGTGTACAGGTGGATAAAATGTTTATATAAATGATATTTAACTATCAATTCATATAGGATCGGGAAAGATTTACTATTTTTTACTCTGGAAAGCATTTCATAGCACGAATCAATCAATTCATTTAACTAGTAGTGTACTTATTTATTTCTGTTCTGATTCGGTAAAATGGATATGAAAATTTTGTACTTCATTTGGGTTGGAGCTGGTATCATTTATCAGGTTCTCTATACCCCTGTAGAAAACTAGGTACTCAAATTAAAATACATTTAACCCTAATGATCTACTTAACTTTACAGACTATCTGAAGAGAAATACCTATAAGTTCATCAGTATTTTTGAATGGGCAATAGCAAATGGGAACATGCATTCTGTCACCAAACCCTCATTTAGCAGATCATTTGAAATGAATCAATATACTCCTGCCAAAACCCAAAAAACACAAAAAAAATCTCAAATCAGAAGTTTTTATATATCTAAACTAAAAGAAACGTCGATGGAGATGCTAAAACGTACCTGATCCGTTGAATTTTTACTCAATCGGTTATCTTCTTTCTTACTCCTGAATGATAGATTTAACATGCACTCTTTACCACGGCTATAGAACCAGATCTGCAAACACTTACGAAATTAATAGTATGAAATTTACAAATACTGGAAAAAAAAAAAAGATAAACACAGTGTAAATTATATGAGATTTTTCAAAATCAAAAGATATGAATATAACCTTATTAATCTGTGATAAACAAGCTTAGATCGGGAGAATCTTTTGGATTGGTAGGGTGTATGCAACATAAACAAAGAATAGTGTGAATTTCAAAACCGGGGAAAAAAAGTTAGGGTTTTAGGATATATAACAGAAAAGTTTATGGTATGAACGAAATCGAAATCGAAATCGAAATCAAAACTAAGATATTGGAAGTGAGGACTGAAAACAGTTGGAGGACGATTGGTTTGTGTGTAGAAATTTTGCTGTTGAAGACGATGAGGCAGGTTCTGTCCCCAGGAAGACCTTCAGTCTTCTAGAAGAAGAATGAGAGGAAAATGTGAGTATTTGTGTGTGTTAGGATAAAAATGTTGTCCGGTTATTTATTTTTTTTATTTTTTTTCATTTCATCGGTTTTTCATTAAATATTTGTTAAATTGATTGGGCCATTAACTTATACATCAAATTTGGGCTGAAAGGATGATTGGGCTTGATTTCAGCTTGCGGGAACACAATATTAGCTCATATAGATTGGGGTGATAATTTAACAATTATTGCATAGCCCATGTTGCATAACAATTTAATTTGTGATTGGTTACAACATTTGAAATTTGCATTTCTAAATATCTAAGTTAATATGTCATTGGCTCAAATCGTTGAATTTTTTTTATTTAAACAATATTAATCAATTTTGATTAATTCATTAATGTTTATTTTTTTGGATCCACGTATATGCTTGCTATAGTTTGATGTATCTTTTACTTAATCAAATAATTTGATATTTATTCGCAACAATTTTTTTTTTTCTCTTTGTCTTTTTATTTATACTTTCTACATATTATCTAATTGATATAAGACATAATTAATAAACATCCAATTTTAGTTTTAGCCCCATTTATATTGTTGGTAAATTGAAAATGGTGGGGAAGCCCAATTAATTTATAAGTTTTAAGAATGTATAGAGTAAATAATAATTTTATATTTTTGGCAACAAATATAAAATGATTTTTTTAAGTTAGTCTTTCTATAAAGACAAGTGAGTCAAGTACTTTAATATGTCTTTTATTTTCTTTTAAGATTAATGATAGATTAAATTAAAAATTAAGAACAAATATTTATTCTTAATAAGTTTATTTAGAAAGAATACTCATAAATGTTGTCTATAATGAGGTTTAAACATTAACTTTATTTGTTTCAAATGTTAGTACATGTTAATATAAACAAATAATTTATCTGTATTATCTTGATACTTTTTGAATCATCATAGTCTATATATTACATCAATAAAGATAACTTTTTTTATTGGGTCATCGGATTATATATTTTAACACCACGTTGTTCTTATCCACGATAAAAAAACATTTCGTGTTGAAAATAAAATATATATTAATATGTTAAAGATCTTCCCGTGCATCGCACGGGCGAGCATCTAGTAGTGTGAATATCAAATCACCAATTAACCGTGAAATCATAATTAATTTCATATGGTATCAGCAGTTTACTTTTGAAATCCCTTCCTTTTTCTCTTTCTTCTTCACGTCTCCTTCCTCTCTTTCTGCTACCAATGGCTGCTGTTGTCCCCACCTCCTCTGATTCCATTCCTCTGGCCACATTATTTCATATGATAACAATTCGCTTATCTCCCAGCAACTATCTCCTATGGAAAAATCAATTTGTTCCAATGCTGAAGTGTGATAATTTGCTCTCTTTTGTTGATGGTTCCTCCACTGAACCTTCTCCCACCATCAAAGACTCCACCAACGATGATGTTCCCAACCCTAAATTCATCGCCTAGTCCAAACGCCTTGATCGCGTCTTAAGTCTTCTCCTTTCCTCCCTCATCGAGGAAGCCATGACCGAAGTCGTCGGTCTCACAAAGGCACGCTCAACAGTTACGTGATGAACTGCAATTCCTCCGTCGCGGTTCTCAATCTGTGATTGATTTCAATCGCAAATTCAACGACATTTGTCATCAGTTATGTTGTGGGTTCAACAAAACAATTGGATCAATTCAAGCAAACAAAACAATGAATCAAAACAGAAATGAAAATGACTCCAAGTTTACGTGGTTCGGCCCAAGAATGACCTACGTCCACGGAGGATGATCCAGCTCACTATTAACTTCCAAGAATCGTTTACAAGACGAAGAACACTACTGGAAACGATCCAGTAGCAATCAAGGAAAAATGAAAAACACTCAAAGAATTACAACCATTCTTCTATCCAAGTGCATTCACTCTCTATCCTCTCCCACCCTTCTATATGTGTATGTTACGTCCAGAAAATGAGAGATACATCATCATATATGAATCCAGGAATGAAAAACAGTTGAAACAGCCTAAAAACGCGTCCAGAAACTGACTCAGGATAACTGCTGTCAAACGCCTTTCACAACGGTTTTAACTAAAACCGTTGCGAATGTTAGTTATAACTGCCACACAACAGATTCTTCCTCCTCCAGCTTCCAGCTCGTTTCTGACCCGTTTTCTGACCCGTTTGTGACCCGATTTATGAGTATATCAATCCAAAATCTTCACAAACCTCCACCTGACTTATATACGAATAAACTCCACCTTGAAACAAAACAATCTTGAAACATCAAACATGAACATTCCTCAACCATGTTCAAACTTTGAACACTTTCAGCAACACTGCTCTTCTCAATTGCATTGGACCACTTGGATCAAGTCCAAGCAATAATTGAACTTATCTGTTGGTAAAGCTTTGGTCAGCATGTCAGCTGCATTCTCCTTTGTACTCACCTTCTTCACAGTCACATCCCCTTTCTCAATAATGTCTCTAACATAATGATGTTTAACATCAATATGTTTTGACCTTTCATGATAAACTTGATGCTTTACTAGATGAAGGGCACTCTGGGAGTCACACATCACCTCTACTGACTGTTGCTTTATCCCAAACTCAGAAATCATACCTCTTAACCACATTGCCTCCTTTACAGCTTCAGTCATTGCCATATACTCTGCTTCTGTAGTACTTAATGCCACCACTGACTGTAGCATGGACCTCCAACTGATAGCTGAACCAAACAATGTGAATACATAACCAGATTGTGACTTTCTGCTGTCCAAATTTGCTGCATAGTCTGAATCTACATAGCCTTTCACAGCATCCTGCAAAACATCAACCTTTCTGAACATAATTCCTCTAGCTGCAGACCCTCTCAAATACCTCATAATCCATTTGAGTGCTTCCCAGTGTTGCTTTCCAGGGTTGGACATATATCTGGAAACAACACTTACTGCATGAGATATGTCAGGCCTAGAACACACCATTAGGTACATTATGCTGCCAACAGCATTTGAATAAGGAACCTTTGACATCTCCTGTTCTTCCTCTTCAGTTCTGGGCTTCTGTGATTCTGTTAGCTTGAAATGCTGAGCCAAAGGAACTGTTACTGGCCTTGCTTCATTCATTTTGAATTTGTTAAGAATCTTCTCAACATAACTTCTCTGCTCAAGCCACAACAATCCTCTTCTTCTATCTCTGCATATGTCCATACCCAAAATTCTTCTTGCTTCTCCAAGCTGCTTCATTTCAAACTCTTTCTGTAAGTCTGTTTTGAGCCTTTCTATTTCAGATTGATATCTGCTTGCTATAAGCATATCATCCACATACAATAGTAAGAAACTTAAAATCTCATTCCCAGATTTCCTCATGAAAACACAGTTGTCATACTTTGATTTTGTATATCCAATCTTTTTCATACACTCATCAAACTTTATGTACCATTGTCTGGAGCTTTGCTTAAGACCATATAAAGACTTTTTGAGTAGACAAGCCTTGTTTGCACTGTCTGGCATTTCAAAACCCTCTGGTTGGTGCATAAAAATAGTCTCCTTAAGCTCACCATGCAGAAATGCAGTTTTGACATCCAACTGCTCTAACTCTAAATCCATCTGAGCCACCATTGCCAAAAGCATTCTTATGGAGCAATGTTTCACTACAGGGGAAAAGATCTCATTGTAATCTATCCCCTCCTTTTGAGTGAAACCTCTGGCAACCAGTCTGTCCTTAAACCTTATCCTTTCTGTTCCACTGAATTCTACTTTCTTCTTGAAGATCCATTTACAGCTAACAAGTTTATGTCCAGCAGGTTTATCCACCAGTATCCATGTCCCATTTCTTTCCAAAGAGTCCATCTCTTCTTGCATGGCTATGATCCAGCTTTCTCTGTCACTACTGCTAACAGCTTCTCTGTAGTTTCTTGGCTCAGAATATTCTGTTTCTTCTGCAACGCTTAAGGCATATGCAGTGAGGTAATCACTGCCATATCTGGAGGAAGGTTTTATAACCCTCCTTTCTCTGTCTCTCACCAATTGGTATTGATTCCTTTCAGAGTCAATTTCTTCTTGGACTGATTCTGTGTCTTCATCAGTTTCTGACTTTCCATCTATGTCATCCTGCTCCACCTTGAGTTGTGTACCTGTATTCTTTACTGTCACTTCCAGTGGAGCACTTGGTTTTGGTTTCATTGGCATTTGCTCTTCACAGAACTTCACATCTCTGCTTATAATCACTTTATTCATCCCAGATTCTAAACACCATAGTCTATATCCCTTTACTCCTTGTGGATACCCCAACATTATACACTTCAATGCTCTTGCCTCCAATTTGTCTTGTTTGACATGAGAATAAGCAAGACATCCAAAAGGTCTCAAGTGTGAACATTCTGGTGTGTTTCCACTCCATTTCTGGTATGGAGTTACATATTGATTTGGAGTGGATGGACTTCTGTTTATCAGGTATGCTGCAGTGACAGCAGCTTCTCCCTAAAACCTTTTTGGCATTCCAGATTCTATTAGCATGCATCTGATTCTTTCCAAAACTGTTCTGTTCATCCTCTCAGCTACTCCATTTTGTTGAGGATGAGCAGGAACAGTTTTGTGTCTCTTTATGCCCCTTTCTTTACAGAATTTCTGGAATTCTTCAGATAGGAACTCTAAGCCATTGTCTGTCCTCAGGCACTTCAGTGTTGACCCTTTCTCCATCTGAACTTCTTTACACCATTCTTGGAATTTGTTAAAAGCATCAGACTTATTCTTTAATATGTAAATCCATAATTTTCTTGAGTAATCATCTATGATGCTTAGGAAGTATCTTCCACCCCCCATTGTTTCTACCTTTGAAGGCCCCCAAAGATCAGAATGAGCATAGTCAAGGGGGTGTTGTGAAGTGTGTTTACCTTTGGGGTATGGCAACTTCTTGCTCTTTGCTAGAATGCAGATCTCACAATTCTGGACTTGGAACCTTCCTTTGTGATTGATGATCCCTTGTTTCAGCAGCTCATTCATACCTGTTTCACTCATATGGCCAAGTCTCTTGTGCCATAAAAGGGAATCTTCAACAGCAACAGTGTTAACATCCCCTGTCAGGGTTTCTGCAATCAAATAATAGAGACTTGCTTTCTTGATGCCTTTCATCACCAGTTTAGAACCTTTGTACACAAATAATTGCCCTTGCATTGATTTGAAGTTACATCCTTTGTTTTCTAAAGTCCCAAGACTGATGAGGTTCCTCTTCAACATGGGAATATACCTTACATTTGATAAGGTTTTGACAGAACCATCATGCATCTTGAGCCTGACATCACCAATGCCCTCAATCTGACATGCATGATCATCCCCTAGCATTACTGAACCCTGTTTGTGCATCTTGAGGCTGTGAAACCAATTGGCATTAGGGCACATGTGGAAGCTGCATCCTGAGTCTAGAATCCACTTGGCTTCTGTCCTGCCTTCAACAATGTTCAAGACATCAGCATCTTCTTCTCCTTGTGCCAAATCTGCTGTATTTGGTTTGTTGGAACCTTCTGCCTTCTTTCTTTTGAATTCAAAACAGTTCTTCTTGAGGTGACCTGGCTTCTTGCAATGGAAACACTTTCTGGTTTCCTTTCCTCCAGCACCTTTTGGCTTTGACTGCTGCGGTTGCTTTCCCCCACCATTTGCTGTTGAAGGTTTCTTGAACTTGTGAAACTGTCCTGGTTTTATATGTAGCCCTTCTGCTTGAGAGTCATTCTTTCCATCAGATGAGCTTTGCATTTCCTTTGCCTTCAGAGCAGTCTGAACCTCTTCCAGGGATATTTTTGTTTCCCTTCCATACATCATGGCATCTTTGAGATGCTCATAATACTTTGGTAATGCATTGAGCAATAGGATGGCTTTGTCTTCATCTTCAATCTTGGCATCAACCCCTTCAAGGTCATCAAGATATTTGTTGAACTCCTCTAGTTGATCATCTATAGCCTTATCTTCTTGGATCTTGAATGAGTACAGCTTTTGTTTTAGATATAAACGATTCACCATGGTCTTCTTTTTGTAAAGATCCTCAAGCTTGTTCCAGACTGCTTCTGCCGTCAATTCTTTGGATACTTCACGCAAGACTTTATCTCCCAGGGACAGGATAATGGCAGAATGTGCCTTATCCAACAACTCTGCTTTTTCACCGGCCCCAATTTTATCAGAGAGACCATCAAAACCCTTGAGAGCCCCAGCAAGACCCTGCTGAACGAGGAGGGCCTTCATCTTCAGCTGCCACAGACCAAAATCGTTTTTGCCATTGAATTTCTCAACGTCGTACTTCATTGCTGCCATTGTCAACTCCTTGATCCGCTCCAGTTCGCAATCTTCCCACAGACGGCGCCAATTGTTGTGGGTTCAACAAAACAATTGGATCAATTCAAGCAAACAAAACAATGAATCAAAACAGAAATGAAAATGACTCCAAGTTTACGTGGTTCGGCCCAAGAATGACCTACGTCCACGGAGGATGATCCAGCTCACTATTAACTTCCAAGAATCGTTTACAAGACGAAGAACACTACTGGAAACGATCCAGTAGCAATCAAGGAAAAATGAAAAACACTCAAAGAATTACAACCATTCTTCTATCCAAGTGCATTCACTCTCTATCCTCTCCCACCCTTCTATATGTGTATGTTACGTCCAGAAAATGAGAGATACATCATCATATATGAATCCAGGAATGAAAAACAGTTGAAACAGCCTAAAAACGCGTCCAGAAACTGACTCAGGATAACTGCTGTCAAACGCCTTTCACAACGGTTTTAACTAAAACCGTTGCGAATGTTAGTTATAACTGCCACACAACAGATTCTTCCTCCTCCAGCTTCCAGCTCGTTTCTGACCCGTTTTCTGACCCGTTTGTGACCCGATTTATGAGTATATCAGTCCAAAATCTTCACAAGTTAGCGGCCATTGGCCATATCGTCTCCGACGAGGATAAATGTTGTTGGTTCTTACGGGGTCTCGGGCCTCAGTTCCGGGCTTTCACTGATATTCGTCTTGCCATCTCTCCCCTGCCCTCCTTTCGCGATCTGGTCTCCCAAGCCCGCGACCATGAGCTTCGAGAGAAAGCTATGGAGGCCGTCGATTCTCTCCCTTCGTCGGTCGCCTTCTATGCACAGTCCCATCGGAGCTCTCCTTCCAAACATTAATCTGCTAATCGTGCTGTTGGAGGTGGTGGAGAGGTTCCATATTCCCCTTCTTCCAGTTCTAGTGTTGTTATGCCGTTCGGGCCGGGTCGTGGTTCTGGACAGCCTGGTCGCGGTTCAGGCTCTTTCCATTCATCTCAGTCCATCTCCAAGAAGCCTTTCACCCCTCGGTGTCAAATTTGTCGTGGCTCTCATTATGCCACTGCTTGTCCCGATCGTTTCACTCGGGATTACTCCGTTCAGGCTGCCAATATAGCGCAAGCTTTTGATGCCCAGTGTGCTATCACCACTCCCAACTCGTCTGATTGGTATGTTGATACAGGTGCATTAGCGCATATGACTTCGTCTACTTCCACCTTGGATAATTTCGAACCATACACTGGTAATGGTAATGTCATTGTTGGTAATGGTGATGCTCTTTCCATCTCTCATTTTGGTTCCCGTCTTCTTTCGAATAAATTGCCTATTTTAGATGTTTTAGTTGTTCCTCGTATAACTAAAAATTTACTTTCGATTAGTAAGCTCACCACAGACTTCCGTGTTGAAGTTTTATTTTCTAACGATTCTTTTTTTTATTCAGACTCAGGAGAAAAAGAGGTCCTCGCAAAGGGCAAATGTAGAGATGGTCTTTATATTTTGGAACAAGGGTCGTCCGCTTTAATTGCTGCTTCAAAGTCTAGAGTCTCTACATCGTCTTTCGAATTGTGACATTCTCGCCTAGGTCATACTCATTTTTCTGTTATTCAATTATTAAGGTCTTTGGGTTGTTTAGATGTTACTTCAGTATTGCCTAAACCCGGTATTTGTTCTTCGTGTCAATTGGCAAAAAGTAAAAAATTATATTTTCCTTTAAACGAGAAACATGCGTTACGTGTTCTTGATTTGATACATTGTGACTTATGGGGTCCTTCCCCTGTTATTTATGTTGATGGTTTTTGTTATTATGCTCTTTTTGTGGATGATTTTTCACGTTTTTCTTGGTTGTATCCCTTGCGTGCTAAATCTGATTTTTTTTATGTTCTTCAACGTTTTACTACTCTTGCTTGCAATCAGTTCAATTCTAGCATTAAGGTTTTTCAAAGTGATGGTGGTAAGGAATTTACTAATAAACGTGTTCATGAATTTTTTGCTTCTCGTGGTGTTTTTCATCGTTTTTCTTGTCCTTATACTCCACAACAAAACAGTCGCGCGGAGCGTAAACACCATCATATTACTGAGACTGGTTTATCCTTGTTATTTCATGACCATGTTCCCCTATCTTATTGGCTTGATGCTTTTTCTATTGCGGTTTATATTATAAATAGGTTGCCTAGTCCTGTTCTAAATAATAAGTCCCCATTTGAGTTATTATTTCATTCGCCCCTAATTATAGCGTTTTTAGAGTTTTGGCTGTCGTGTCTACCCATATTTATGTGATTACGCATCTCATAAATTATCCCCTCGCAGCCAACCATGCATCTTTCTTGGTTATAGTAGTGTTTACAAGGGTTTTCGTTGTTTAGATCCTGTGGCTTCTCGAATTTATATCAATCGTCATCCTTTATTCGACGAAACTCTCTTTCCTTTTTCGTCTACTACTGTTACTAACTCTTCTTTCGATTTGGATTATTCTCAATTTCACAATTTTCAGGATTCAGTATCCTCCTTGTCTGCTTCTCCCGCATTGGCACCATCCTCTACTGCCTAACCTTGTGCGCATGCTGATTTGTCATCTCCAAGCTCCAGCCGCTGCTCCCTTTGTCTCTCACCAACTGAAGACCATCCTACCCCACCTCCCATGCATGAAAATCCCATGTATGCAAATCCCACGCATGCTTCTCCCATGCATGCTTCTAGATCTACAAGCTGATGTTGATACTCCACAAGCCGTAGACGACTCGCCTTCGGCAATCACTCCTGCTGCCCCTTCTGCCGATCCACTTATTCCACCTACTCCAATATCGTTTGGTGCTCCAACCCATCACATGCAAACTTAGGCCAAGTCCGGTATTTTTAAACCTCGTTATTATGTTGATCTTGCTTCGACTAAGTTGCTTTCTTCTTTGACTAATTCTACAAAACCTAAGGGCTTTAAATCTGCCCTCAAGCTTCCCCATTGGTTGCATGCTATGCAAGAGGAGATGACGACTCTTCATTCCAACCAAACTTGGGATTTGATTCCTTGTCCACCAAACGAAAACATTGTTGGCTCGAAATGGGTATTTCGAACGAAATACAAATCTGATGGCTCTATGGACCGTTACAAAGCGCGTTTGGTTGCTCAGGGATTCACCCAAATTCCCGGCTTTGACTTCTCGCATACTTTTAGCCCTGTTGTTCGGGCTACTACCGTTCGTGTGATTCTCTCATTGGTTGTCCAAAATCGATGGCCTTTACACCAGCTAGACAAAAAAAATGCCTTTTTGCATGGCTTGCTTGATAAACCTATTTTCATGTCACAACCTCCCGGTTTTATTGACCCTTGTTTTCCTAATCATGTTTGCAGGTTAAAGAAGGCCCTTTATGGTCTTCGTCAAGCCACGCGCGAGTGGTTTGATAGATTTAGTTCTTCCTTTCTCATTTCAATTGGTTTTACTCGAAATCGTTCCGATACATCTTTATTTTTTCTTCATCTTCCTACCTGCACTATTTTTTTGCTTCTTTATGTTGACGATATTATTGTGACAGGTAGTAATTCAACTGTCTTGCAACGCTTTATTTCTCGTGTCAACACCGAGTTTGCTGTTAAAGACCTCGGCTCTCTCAATTACTTCCGCGGGCTTGAGATAACTCACACTTCTTTTGGTCTGTTCTTGGGTTAAGCCAAGTATGATTCTAATATTCTCACTCGGGCCGAACTTCTCGATTCTAAGCCTGTTTCCACCCCTTTAATTGCGAGTGATTCGCTTGTCAACGATGCTGAACCTTTTAAGGATCCTACATTATACCGATCTTTAGTGGGCGCTTTGCAATATCTTACTATCACACGCTCGGACCTTTCCTACGCTGTCAATCATGTTAGCCAGTTCCTTCAACATCCTACGACTGATTATTTTATGGCTGTTAAACGCATTCTTCTTTATGTTAAGGGAACTTTACACTTCGGACTCACTTTTACGCCTTCTCAAAATTACTCCATTATTGGCTATTCCGATGCTGACTGGCCTCGTTGTGTGAAAAATCGGCGCTCCACTTATAGCTATGCCATTTTTCTTGGCGGTAATCTCGTTTCTTGGAGTGCAAAGAAACAACCTACTGTTGCTCGCTCCAGCTATGAGTGCGACTATCGTGCACTTGCTAATAGAACTCAAGAAATGGTATGGCTCTCCCATTTATTGAAAGAGCTGCGTGCACTACCCCCCTCTCGTCCGCAATTACTGTGTCACAATAAAGTGCTTTTTTTCTCAGTCAGAATCCAATTGCTCACAAGCGTGCCAAACATATCGATATTGATTGTCATTTCATTCGAGAACTTGTAGCAAATGGTTGTCTGGAGACGCAGTTCGTTCCTTCGCATCTCCAACTCGCGGACGTTTTTACCAAGAGCTTACCTCGTCCTATGTTTGACCTCTTACGTTCCAAGCTCCGAGTTTCTCAAAATCCCACTCTTCGCTTGAGGAGGAGGAGGGGGGGGGGGGTAATACGGAAGAAATAATTGAATAAGTTCAAATTAAAGATTTGTTCTTATCTTGTAAATCTTGTAGTTTTTTTGTTGTAGATTTACTTTGATTCTTTCCGTGTATATAGATTTGTAGGATCTCATTCTTGTATAGAAAGTTGTACAAATACTTATAAATAGTGTGAATATCAGATCACCGATTAACGATGAAATCATAATTAATCTTATAGTATAGAATTTTTTATTCGATTCGAATTTCGATTTCACTAATTAAATCGGTTCAATTACCGAATTGAATTTTGTTCACCCTTGCTAATAGAGACCGTTACCAAGCCACATAGATAAATCACGATAATTTAAAATAAAGAAAAATATTTTATTGAAAAAATGAATTTTAATTAAGATACGTTGCACTCATATATGTGAGGAGAGGTAGACCTCAAGTCTTCAAAAAAATTTAAGAAGATTTTTCCCAATTGATTAATCACCTTCACACTTTGCAAATAAATGTTATAAAATAAAAAAACGAAAAACGCTATTATTAGAATCATGTAAGTATCGCAATTTGCGAATGCAATTATCAAAACTAAAGTCACAAAAGTGCAAGCAATTGATGGTATTTTTTAAGATATGGAAAAATAAAATTATTGAGTTTGCTTGATATGATTTGATTTTATCGCGTCTTATTGAATTACCTCGATTACAACTCGAATCATAAACCTCGACTCAAGTCCGATAATGTTGTACAAGTTTGTGGTATTTTGAAAATTATCACGAATTCTGACGTACTAATAGGTATCAGAGGAGATAGCTATGACCCCTAATAATGATTAGCTTCCTTTATTTACAAAGACAAATTCATTTGTGTTAAGTCACTATAAATAGTTGTAGTGTCGTAAGTGAAAAGTGATGTAAATAATCGTTTCTATGACTTGTAGTATAAATATAACTTCCTTGTAAATCGTTTTCTAAATAACTGATAAAGTAGGGAAAAAGTCAAATCTTACAATGTAAAATATGACCATGGCCGCTTTTGGCCTCACGATTTTTTAACCTTAAATTCATCATTTTTGGGCTCCTACTTTAAAATTTAACGGAATCAAATAATATTTTGTTAGTTTTTAAAATTGAATCAATTTCTACATTTTTTTATATTTTTACTTTATTCAGATACTATATTTTAGAAAAATATAAAAGAAGTTCATAAAAATATTTAAAAAAAATCTTTAAAAAACACAAACCCCACCTTCTCCCCCCCTCCCCCCTCCACCTCTCTCCACCTCCTAGGAGCCGTGGTGAATTCTTTTACATATTTTTTTCTTAATGCCTCCACCCCTACAAACCCCCTAGCGCTCCCCTCACCCCCTACCAATCCACCACTACCCTCCTGTAAAAAAAGAAAAAATCTATTATTTTAATGCCCCATCCCCTAACTCCCCTTCCCCTCCCCCTACCAACCCCACCTCTCCCCTTCTCCTCCCCCTACCAACACACACTTTCTCTAGGTCAAAAGTTCTAGTTTTCTTATAGCTTTTTTTTTTATCTTAATGTCCCATCCCCTACCAACCTCACCTCTCCCCTTCCCCACCCATCCTGGGTTAATTTATTTTTCTGTTATTTATATTTTTAAATGGTTCCCTACACGCAATTCACACTCCTGAAAAATAAAATTTTAAAAAAATGAAAAATGACTTGAGATTGGGGGATTAAGAAAAAAATATGAAAAAAAAATTAAAATTTCCTTTTATTTACCGGTAGGGGGTGGAGGAGGGAGGGGAGAGCGGGGTTGGCAGAGGGTGGAGTCATTAAAAAAATAAACTGGAAAAAAATAGATTTTTTTCTCCGGGGTAGGGTGGGGCGTGGAGCTTTGTGGGGGTGGGATATTAAGAAAACAAACTGAAAAAAGTAAAATAGTTCCGGGCAGTTAGGGTGGGGGGTGGTGATTGGGGAATAAGATTTTTTCAAATTTAGTTTTCTTATTTTTATAAAATTAATTCATATTTAAAAAAAAAATATAAAACATAAAAATATATAAAAAGGCAGACACTAACGCCTATGTGAACGTCACATGTGCTTGCCATCCAAAAAAATCAACGACAGGCTGAAAGTGTAAAGACTAGGTCAAAACTGTACATAATAGGGCCAACAACGGCCCAGTCCTTATCAGCAGGGCCAAAATTAAAAAAATTCATCATAAAATGGTTTTACCACTATATTCAGCTAATTATCTTACGAAATCTCTTATACTTATAACATATATATACCACCCCACATACTCCCACCCAACTGCCCCGCTCACCCTCTCCTACTTCAACCACCAAGAGGGGGTTGGCTAAAGCTTAAATAGATTTGGAAAGGGTTTGAGAAAAAAATTAAATACCATTAGTATTTGGTTAGGGTTCAAATTTAATTGCTACGGCACCCGCTACCCGAACCCGTATATATACATATATTATTTTAGAATTGGTAGATATATTATAGTATGTTTTTATATGATCTCATTTTTTGTCTCATGCTTGATTTACATTGATAGTTAGGGTACTTGAATATCCGTCTAGAATAACCCATGAAACATCGTATTTTCTAGAAAATGTAAATACATCTTGAGTGGGTTAGGGTACCCACTCACATATTCTCCCACCCTACTAAAATCGGTTCACATCCCCTCCCCATCTCACACCCTTGGTCCCACCCCGCATTGGCCCCACCTCCCTAACCTGCCCTATCCACCCAACCCCACGCCCTCAGCATGGCCCCCGATACCCCTCTACCCCCATAGTTTTTTAATCAAAACAATACTACGTTATAGTTAATGTTGGATTTTCAAATCGTTAAGTTTCAAACATTTACGTCTATTGAAGTTTGGGATTGTGGAATAATTAATGTACACAAACTATCAAAAGAGAAGGCAAAAAAGAATAGATAAGAACTTTATTTTTTATTTGGGGAAGAACCAAGAGGAATAACAGTAGAAGAAATTTAGAAGGAAAAAATAGCGATTGAGATCTGAGACAACAATTAGAACGTTTTAGAACTTAAGAGATATACAAAACAAATAGAAAAAGAAAAGGTGAAAAAATATGAAATGAAAATCTAAAAAAAGGGGCAACTGCCCAATTTCTAGTTTCGTCGATTCGATGGTTTTTACTGGTCAAAATCAATTTTATCCAATTCAACCATCAAAATGGTTATTTGGGGAGTTCAGGACTGATTCAACCAGTTGAATTGGTCGGTCTAGTCCGATTTTGATAACATTTGATTCGAACACATCTAATCAAAGGTTCAACTAATCCATTCTGAGTGTGAATATAACAATAAATTTTTGTCTTAATAAATCCACACAAAAAATATGTACAAAATTGAATTAATTGATGGATTTGAGAATTTGTATATAATCTCCAGCAATCTTCTAAGATTCGATAGAGGAGTTGACATCTAGATATTCTTCATACTTTGATTGATTTCAACAATGTTAATCCAAATGCTTAATAGCTTGATTTCAGATTAAGAGTTGATTTTGGAGACCTCCGCAATAAACGTCTTTGATATGGATAGTATTAGGGCTGATATACTGTACCGTCCCAAACATTTTCGCTCAAATTGTAAACCGTACGGAAACGATCGATATGATCAAAGTCTACACTGATACCGTACCACAACATTCGGTATACCGGATTTTGATATGGGGAAAAAAAAATCTAAATTGACCCTTTATACAACTTTTAGTATAATTTTTACACGCTTATAAAATTAGTATAATTTTAGTTTATCTTTATCATTCATGGATAACCAACAAAAAAACCCCTTATCCAATCCATCCCCCTTATCCAATCCCCTCACCCCCAAAATACAACCCAAACCCCATTTTCCCATTGTCCCCCAGCTCCCTAAACCTGCCTCCCCACCCCCCGCACCTAAAGGTGCCCAACCGGTTAAGGGGAGCAGTTCCGGCTCCGGATCCGGAATCGCCAGTTGGGGCACCGTAGGAGGGGGGAGGGATGGAACCGGAACCGGAACAGAACTGCTCATATGGGCGGTTCCAGTTCCGGTTTGGAACCGCCGGTTCCGGTTCACGGTGGTTCTCCCCTTTTATTTTTATTTTTCTTTTCCTATATCTTAATTTTCAGATTTTAGGGTTTAAAAAATATGATTCAAACATTGTAAATTATGCATTGAGAGTTTAGAGTTATAAATTAAGGATTTAACAAAATGTAAAGAGGTAAAAGATGAATCTTCATTTATTGAGAAATTTAAACATTACATTTACAATTACTTCACCTTAAAATACAAATTACACTACTAAAAATTTGAAGAGTTTAGAGTTATAAATGGAGAATTTAACCAAAATGTAAGGATGTAAAAGATGACTTCATTTATTGAGAAATTTAAAAATTACATTTACAGTTACTTCATCTAAAAATACAAATTACACTACTAAAAATATGAATTACATTACTAAAAATTTAATCTAGAAATTAAATTACAACAAAAAAAATACTAAATATAACCATGAACCGCCGGTTTAACCGAGATTCAACCGATGGATCTGAACCGACGGTTCGCGGTTCCTACAATGCCAGAATCGTAACGGCACCGACCAATCCCCCTGGCCGGTGCGGTTTGAAACCGAGAACCGGGGTCAACGGTTCCGGGACCGTTGACCCCGGTGCGGTATGGTCCGGTTCACTGGTTCCCGATTCAAATGGGCACCTCTACCCGCATCCCCCTAACCCCTCTTTCCCTCCCCCCGCACCCCCACCCCCCAAGCTAAATTCCTTTTTTATGTTTTCCTTTTGAGATTTTTTTTTCTATAAACCCCACTTTATGATAAGCACTTGCCACAAAAATCGTGTCATGACACACAATGATAACAAATCCTCATTTGATACGATATACACTTGTCACGAATCATATCGCAACTCACAATTATAGCGAATTCGTCCGACGAAAATAATTACCACGAATCATCATTTAACACGATGTACATTTGCCACGAATCGTGTTGCAACACACACTTGTTGCGAATTGTGCTACGACACACTTGTCACGAATCGTCATTTCACACGATACAAACTTGTCACGAATTTGTATAATTTTACCATTTCTTACGGTCGTGTCACTATTATCTCGAATCTGCCACATGTGCCACGACACCCACTTACCATGAATTCTAATACATTTATCAAGATACACAATTATCACGACTTTGTATTAGTCATTTTTATTGTGTAACAATATTACCACGACACACACTTACCACATACATTTGACAAGATAAGGATTTGTCACGACATACAATTACCACAAATCTTCATTTGATACAATACACACTTGCCACGAATCGTCATGGAATGAAAACGTAATTTTATTTTATTTTTTAACTTGGAGGGTGGGGGTTGGGGGTGGCCTTGGGGAGGTGCAGGAGGGGTGTGGGAGCTGGGCCGGGGGAGGCGGGGATCAGCAGATGAAAGCAAAAAAAAGATTTTTTTTCTTTTTTGGCTTGGGGTGGAGGGTGGGAGAGTGATGGGGCTGGGGGCCAAGGGATGAAAATGTAAAGAATAAATAAATAAATAAAATAGGCTTGGGCGCGGGGGCTGGGGCTGGGGATGAAAGCAGTAAAAGAAATTTGAAATAATTATTTCTGTGATAGATTCACATTGTGAATTTTTACATTTTGAAGAATTTTGATATTGAAAAAAGGAAGGGAGAAATTGTAGTTTCATAGTCCCCAGAACTGAGACATGAAAGAACAACTAGCATAAACAAAATATCTCAAAGATACCAAATCAATGATTACCACACACACAAGAAAATATTAGATACACATACGTAGATAGACAAGTTCGAATAACAAAAAAAATATATGAGAACTGAGATTTGAATCTGTATTTCTAGTTTCTTCATTTGTTGACAGAAAGTGCAAAGCATATATTGAGATCCCTTAGATGTTGTTAATTATTCTGTAAATGTTGAAAATACAAAAATTCGTTGATAAAATCAACAAATGTTTGTCACTGTTGTGAAGTCGGAAATGGATTTTGCAGAAACAGGGAGGAAAGGGGGAGTGGCACTACAACAAATAAGGGAATTAGAGACGATTTATTTAGAGACGATTTTGAAATCGTCTCAAATAGGTTGCTTTTTGGGACGTTTTGCACATATTGTTCCAAATAAATTATTGTGTGACATTTTTTTTAAAATGTCTCCAAATGGTATACTATCCGTGACCTTTTTTTAGAAACGTCTCAAAATGAGATATTATTTTGTGACCTTTTTGTAAATACGTCCCAAAATAGTGTATATTAGTGACGTTTTTCTCAAATGTCTCAAAATGTTACATTATTTTGTGACGTTTCTCAAGAACGTCTCAAAAGGATATATATTAGTGACCTTTTTTTAGAAGCGTCTCAAAATGAGACATTATTTTGTGACATTTTTCTAAATACGTCCCAAAATGGTGTATATTAGTGACGTTTTTCTTAAACGTCTAAAAATGTCACATTATTTTGTGACATTTCTCAAGAACGTCTCAAAAGGATATATATTAGTGACGTTTTTTTTTAAACGTCTCAAAATGAGGCATTATTTTGTGACCTTTTTCTAAATACGTCTCAAAATAGTGTATATTAGTGACGTTTTTCTTAATTAATTTTAGAATTACTTATAATACATTTTGTGATGTTTTCCCCTAAAACGTCACAATATCACTTTCTTTTAATTTAAAAATCACTTTATTACATTATGTGACGTTTTTTCCCTAAAACGTCACAATATCATTTTCTTTTAATTTAAAAATTATTTTATTAATTATGTGACGTTTTTCCCTAAAACGTCACAATATCATTTTCTTTTAATTTTAGAATTACTTATAATACATTTTGTGACGTTTTCCCCGGAAAACGTCACAATATCATTTTCTTTTAATTTAATAATTACTTTATTACATTTTGAGACGTTTCCCCCTAAAACGTCACAATATCATTTTCTTTTAATTTAAAAATTACTTTATTACATTTTGTGACGTTTTAGGAAAAACGTCACAACATCATTTTCTTTTAATTTTAGAATTACTTATAGCACAATTTGTTATGTTTTTCCCAAAACCGTCACAATATTATTTTCTTTTAATTTTAGAATAATTTTATTATATTATGTGACGTTTTCCTCTAAAATGTCACAATATCATTTTATTTTAATTTTAAAATTACTTTATTTCCTTTTGCGACGTTTTCCCTAAAATGTCGCAACATAATTTTCTTTTAATTTTAGAATTACTTTATTACATTTTGTGACGTTTTCCCCTAAAACGTCATAATATCATTTTCTTTTAATTTTTGAATTATTTATAACACAATTTGTGACATTTTTCCCTAAAACGTCACAATATCATTTTCTTTTAATTTTAAAATTATTTTATTACATTTTGTGACATTTTTGGAGAAAATGTCACAATATCATTTTCTTTTAATTTTAGAATTACTTATAACACAATTTGTGACATTTTTCCCGAAAACGTCACAATATCATTTTCGTTTATTTTTAGAATTACTTTATTACATTATGTGACGTTTTCCCCTAAAACGTCACAATATCATTTTATTTTAATTTAAGAATTACTTAAGCATATTTTTTTATGTTTTTATATAATATAATAAATAACAAATCGTATAAATTATAAGATAATTTTTTAATATATATATATATATATATATATATATATATATATATATATATATATGCGATGTTCCTTCCAAAAGTAAAAAACTTTGTAATTCTTTACATGTGCGACTTTCCTTTGAGAAAACGTCACCATATCCTTTTATTATACATTATTAAAAATGAAAAAAATGAAATTAAACCGTTAATTTTACAAATCAAAGCAGCAGTACCCTCACATCCTATTTTTTAACCCTCCCTCCATCGCGACTTTCGTCTGTCTCTTTCCATTGCGAATTCCGCCACCATCCTTCCTCACCGCTCCTCCGATCGCGAACTCCGCCGCCGACTACCAAGCTCCGCCATCGTCTTTCCTCATGTCCTCACTTTCTGGCGACTTTGATCCGATTGCCTTGTGTAGACGAGTGGTTGACATTTTCCACCACTCTTCCAATCCTAGTATATGCAATCTCTGAATTCAATGCCTCACCGCCTTCTTCCATAACTACGGAGCATCACCTATCCGGCGAAATTACGATTATGATCTCATAGGTAGGGTTTCTGTATACACCAATTTCGCATGACTTTTAGCTCCTAATTGGTATCTTTTGTGTTTTGTTTTTTGGCAACTATGCTTTAATTTTGAAATGAAAAGTTTTATATGTGTCCAAATTTCTCAGAGCTCTGAGCAAATTGGAAACTTTTATGTGTGTCACCCTTTCTCTGGATATTGGGGATTTTTGGGCATTCTACTACAAATCTGAACCCATCATTCTCTGAAGTCTCACCTCTCTGATCCGTATAAAATTACAGATAGATCGTCCTCCATTTTCTCTACTTTCTATCACATCAATTTCTCAGCTCGATCAGCAAGGAAGCTCGCGTTCCCCTCAAGGTGATGTTCTCTATCTCAGTAACATACATATTCGTTCTAAATCGAAGAATGCTTCTCTTAGTTCTTTATCATCAGATTTTACTTTGAATAATCTCATAATTTCTGGTGATTTACCTCTCAGTCATGGAAACATCGTAAATCAACTCGGGTAATGTTTTGTGATTGATTTTGGCTGTGAATTTGAGGAGAGCAACCAAAATTGTGTTTTCTGAAGCCTTAGAGAAGCCAATCAGGCCTGATTAAACAACCTTTTTTTTTCTCCTCAACTTAATCTGCAGCACAAATTCAATTAAACAACCTTTTTTTTTCTCCTCAACTTAATCTGCAACACAAATTCAGGTATTTCAACTTCGATTTTTGAGTTTCTGCTTAAATGGCTCATTATATTTCGTTATTTGTTGTTTTATTGAATCTAGGTTTGCATTCTCTCTCTTATGTTTAGGAAACATTAGGTTACAAAAAATCCAAAGGAAATTGATTGTTGTGCTTCTTTAGATCTTGCGAACTCTATTATGATCATGAGAAAAGGAATTAAGATTTAGATTTCGTCGATAACAGACTGCGTGCTTAGGATTCTGCTCGTTTTATTGACCATATGGTAATGAGGATACTTAGAAGTGTATTGAACAAATGTGTGGCAGCGGACCCCAGAGCATGGTGAGAAGTGACAAACCATTTTGAAAGATGTAGAGGATTCTCATCAGCCTACCGAATTCATCATGAAGAAAGTTGTGGTTGCACTTGGAAAAGAAGATAATGCTGCTGAAAATGCAAAAACTAGGTTTTACACTTCTATTAGACACACTATGGTGTGTCTTCCCATTTGCTCAGAGCTCTTAGCTTCATCTTCATAATTTTTGTTAAGATTTATTACTTGGAATCTGAGTTCTTGGCTTTCTTTTATGATATTGTGTTTGAATTTATTTTTCACAGCCTTAAGTATTAGTCTCGTGCAACCAATAGTTGTTCGTTGACAGCTTCACATATCCTTATCATGAGACTGACAGTTTTGAGTAATATGGAATCAAGTAACACTGTATTGATGACCGAACAAAATGCTTCGTATTTTCTATCTTTGAGCAAAAAAAATAATTATACTGTTGTGATTGTCGATAGACAACCGGAGCATAGAAACTAAGTATTGATTTGGCCGTTTCAAGGCATTTCAAAGCCTGTTAAGTTAGAGAAGAATGAGGTTTAATTTCCTATCAATATACAATTCTCGGTGAGCAAGTTCATGAATGTCTCTCTTAGCTAGTCTTCATGTTGGATACGAAAATAAGTTGGAATATGTTCATATAAAATGCAATTGGATAGATAAGATGTTTAGTTCAAAGAATGGTCATTTGCTAGGTCCTATCCTAGCCTGGAGATGCATAATGTGGTTGAGAAACAAATCAGTAGAGTTATTGTAGGTTTGCTGCCGCATTGAAGCAGCACAAAGATTGAAATGCTCTCTCTTCCCTAGAACCTTGTATGTTGTTGAGGCTACAACTCGGGAGGATTGCATATCAGTTCGATAAAACTTTTGAGTCTCCTAGATGGCCAACTGTTCTCTTTTGGATGATGTCTAACACGTACTTTCCATGTGTCGTATCTGGGTATATATCTTCTAGTGATGGCACTAGGGTTAGATAATCTATAGATTATGCCAATATGGTGCTTAGGATAATTATCCATGTGGTAATAGTAGCATGCTTTTGTTTACTGCCATCTAGTATCTCTAATATGTCATTTTTCTGACTCCATAACAAGCATATAATGGGATCATAATCAGTGATGAATTTTTATTTCATGTCTATATCCTCACGGAAGGGGAAAGTTAGTTGTTGTAATGTATGTAGAGAGAGAGAGAGAGAGAGAGAGAGAGAGAGAATAAGAATATCTACATTTAATTCTGTGTTTCTTTTTAACAGGATCAGGGTGGATGTTTCATTCATGATATCTATTCAGACAGCAATAAATACGGGCATCAACATAGGAGCCTTTCTACTAGCAGGGGAGTGCCTCCAGGTGTGGGTACCTATATGCTTCTTGCAAGTTACTGAAAATGAAACTGCCATCAAATCATTATGGGAAGATGCGACACTAATTGTAGAGATCAGAAGTTGTTTTCATGAACGAGAAACCAACACCAGCCGGAGCAACTCAAGAAACAGAATATTAGCCATTGCAAATTAAATTCGTCATGATACAGGTAACTATGCTGAAACTATTATTTAGAACTGGTTTTCAAGATAGCAAGCAATATATAATTTCAAGTAAAAAAAATTGAAATATTGATCAAAGAGATCAACCTGATTTGAAATTAGACTTGATTGATTGTACGTACCTTGGTTGATTTGCATAAGTACCACACTTGAAAGAGTTTGGACTCAGGGTCTCTCAACAATCGGGAGATGAATCCTATTGGTTGGAAAAAAGAATTGAACTCATGCTGTTGAGGCTCAAGCTGAAGCTTTTCTCAGTTTTGAACAATCAAGTAATGCATCTTTTTCCTAACTAAATATGATGTCAAAGAATTCAGGAATCCAGGATTTACCATGTAGAACTGATTTTTTAATATTCCAAATGGAAGCTAAACTTCAGCTGCTATACAATTAAGTTGAATACAATTCATTGCATTACTGCCAGCACCTTGAACAAGACAAATGTAAAATCTGACTGCCAACCATTTCCAAATTAATCTATTTAGGCTCAACTTCAACATAATATTTCGCATCTTGAATGTTTATTCCATGCATGTTTTCATTGATTGAGTTTGCAGGGGTCTGGACAGAACACTTAAAACTCTTTAGCTATATATTTCCTCTGCTTATTTAGTCTGTTGTAGGAAAGCACAATTTGTATAATTAATCTGATGATAATCTGTTGGTGCATAAACTCCTCTGTTACTGAGCAAATCCCCATTTACTCAGCTGGATGTGTTCTTAATAAATTTTCCAGTGTTGATTATCCAAATCATAGTTAAATTTCTTGAAGCGTTTAAAAGAGTAATGATGCGCTCCTGCCAACTATTCTACAGGAACTGTGTATGTTATTGGATGACTATTGGGAGAGGATGAATCTTAAAGTTCTCATATATCTCTCTAGAGGTATGCCTTTCTTATTACTGCCTTTTGTTCATGCTCGATTGTTGGCAATAGGTTATAAATTTATAATGGTGGCATATCTTTGCAATTTGACGGTGAGGTCATTTACCTCTCTCAATTCAATGATGTACTATATCCCTATGAGATTTAGTGGGTGCTACTATATGTCGTTTATGTGGGTGCTTTCAAAACCATCTTCTTCATCTTCCAATTAGAAGTAATTGCATCCTTTTCAATCTGATATAACCAAGACGCACCTGCTTCGAATTTCAGTATCCTTTGTCTTTTCTGGCTGAGTATGATATCAGACAATGGAATAGGAGAAGATAATGACACCTTGAGCAAATTCATTATCTAATAAAAGTAAAAAGTAAAAGAAACGAAGCAAAAGATAAAAGAAAATTATTAAGATAGTTCTAGTACTAACTTCACTAAATCTAAAAGTTGCATTGATTAGCTCTGCCCCATCTATAAGTATCTTTAGTCTTATCATTTTATCAAGGTGTTAAGTAGGAGGAGGTAAGTCCTAGTAAGAATGAATACCGCATTTGAAATTTGGACAACCTGCAGGCTATGTAGTGGGTTGTGGATGCTTATGTCAACAATGTACTGTTCTGTCATGAAATCAATTATTAGCTATATGATTATGCACATGATGATGGTGAAAAGATCATATTGACTTAATGGAAATATGGTTACATGATTTGGAATCTTTTGATGGAATCTATCTGGTATCTGCACATTAAAGCTCAATATTTTTTTCTTAATAAACATAATCAAGCATCCTGAATCATTAATTAATAAGTGATCATCGTATTTGTCAATATTATTGTATTATATAATATTAAAGTGACTCGTCTCAACAACTGGGTGCTAGTGTACTTTCTTTTGGTCCGTTCTTGTTACAATCTTGCAGTGAGTGTCATACCTTACTTTTGGTACCCTTAAGGTACAATTCCTGCAGTACAATTCAGACCCCATTTAATCCTGGCTAAATGGAAGATCTGTTTTTTTCTAAATTAAGCTGCAGGTTTCCATTCACACCCATATGTTTGTTGCATGCACTGCCGGCTACCCATAAATATGCAGTTTAGAAATTTTGATTTTATGAGATGTTCCAAGTATCATAATTGTAATTTTCATTTTTTACAGATTATGATAGCTCTCAGATGTGATACTTAGGATAGCTCTCATATGTGATAATCTGTCCAATTATTCTCACGGTTGCATCATTGTTTTACAGATTGTGAAGGAAGCGATCGCTGCTGGGGTGGATGGGTATGATGCAGAGACTAAGGAGGCAAAAATTCTCCAAGTTGATACCATGTACCAAAAATTCTCCAAGTTGATATAATTGTAGTTTCTTCTTTTTTTGTTTCGTCTTTTGAGACCAGTTTATTGATGTTCAAAATATTAATTTAATTGAATTGTTTGCAAGTGTAGTGTCATTCTTGAAACATTTATATGGAGTTTAATGTTTTTATTATATATATGGAGCTTTTATATGTTATTAAAGAGATCTTTTGAGACAGTT
This sequence comes from Ajuga chamaepitys, assembly GCA_958295605.1. Taxonomy (NCBI): domain Eukaryota; kingdom Viridiplantae; phylum Streptophyta; class Magnoliopsida; order Lamiales; family Lamiaceae; genus Ajuga; species Ajuga chamaepitys. Next base: position 14,421,943 of record OY282506.1, read on the forward strand.
GAAAAAACGTCACTGAAAGAAATATGTTGAGGTAATTGAAAAACGTCACTAAAAATATTTTTTTGAGACAATTTTTAAAAAATGTGACTAAAAGAATTTTTTTTAGACAATATATAAAGCGTCACAAAAAGAATGTTTTTTGAGACAATTAAAAAAGCGTCACTATAAGAGATCTTTTGAGACATAAAAAAAAATTCGTCACTAAAAGAATTATTTTGAGACAATTGAGAAACGTCGCTAAATAAAACCTTTTGAGACAATTAGAAAAAACGTCACTAAAAATAATATTTTGAGACAATTAAGAAACGTCACTAAAAAAATGTTTTAGAGACAATTAGAAAAACGTCACTAAAAATAACATTTTGAGACAATTAAGAAACGTCACTAAAAAAATATTTTAGAGACGTTTTGAAAAATTCGTCTCTAAATACTATTAGCGACTAGGATATTGTGACGTTTGATGTGACGAAATAATTTCGTCCCACATAACTATTAGTGACATTTTTATCACTTTTAGTGACATTTTTCATTTGTCCCTAATTCTCTTGTTTGTTGTAGTGTGGGTCCATATTGAGCATCCCTAGAGTCGAACATGTGGGTTAGGGTGGAAAATATAATTTTTAATCAAATTATATTTTTATATATATCGCAATACCGGAAATTTTGAAATATCATAATGACATTATACCGAAAATCTCGATATTATTCGGTATGGTAAGCTTGGTATACCGATATTTGGATTTTTTTTCCCACCCTACAAAGAATGTCATTAAGGCAGTGAAGGAAACCGTGCGATGATAGGTTTGTGACTTGAAAAACGCCGATCATGCTTGACATCTTGATCTCATACCGAATGTTATTTCTGGTGGATTTGTTCAAAAAATGCCTTCAAATGACATCTTGAATGATGAAGAGAATTTGTTTTTGCTCTGTATTTTCCAACATCTCTTGTGGTGTGTCTTGGAATGAAGAATATAACCATTTATATAGGTATAGGATGGAATTTTTTGTCATAAAATGATACGATTTGATTGGTCATTCATGATATGTTGATACCCCTTCCTTTAATAAGAATATATAATTTGATTTAGTGATGATCATTGTCTTTGATAGGAAGATATGATTTTATTTAAATTTATTATCATAACATTGTTAATTTACTTTCATATTAAGCAAGATTTTATCTTGATTTTTAAGAAAATAAAGATTTTAACACTTGTCAATATCCAATAACTATTTACACACAAATTTTATGTGCCTGCAACGTGATACTAAGTGTTCAACATTAATTTTTGATAATACAAAATATTCACCAAAAACTTTTGGTTTAAGTTCTTTGTGATCATCCATCCTTATATCGTTGATGGTATTGAAGATAAAGTTTTTGGAGTTCAATAATTCGGCTAAAAAATCTGCAAATTCAATGTTCTATAAAAATAATAAAGTCAAAGTTTCATGTGCATCAGTTGCACAGTGTAATTCGAGGTAAAATATCACGATTGATCATTTGTTCTGGGTGAAGGTATTATCTTTTCACCGTGATACATTTATCCAGAATATGTAATATCTTTATATATGAATATTACTCCCTCCGTCCCGGCCTAATTGTCCAACCTTGGCCGGGCACGGAGATTAAGAAAAACAGATTTTGTGAAATTTTTGACTTTTTCAAAGGTGAAGATTAAAAGTAGAGATTTTGAGGGTGGAGATTATTAGAGAATTTGTCATTTATGGACTTGGACAATTAACTTGGGACAAACAAAAATGACAAGTTGAACAATTAAGTCGGGACAAAAGGAGTAATACATTTTTATACATGATACAGATTTTACAGATCTGGTGCACAAAAACCTCCTCAATGACAAATACACGTGGAATGCGTCCAACAAGGATTATAAAATATCTTAGAGTAACACTTGTATGCATGTGATGTACAATAGGCTTATTGTACATACTACATTTTAACACATGGACTTCAAAAAATCGCTGAAATATAATTTATAAAAAAATTCGCGTCCGCGAACTGGGTCAGCGCGCGGGTCGCGCCTTTTTTCTAACAAAATTCTACTGCAAGAACACAATAAGTCTACTGTAAGAACACAATAAGTCTACTCTAAACACAAAATAATTATACTGCAAGAATACGATAAGTCTACTGAAGAACACAATAAGTCTACTCTAAACACAAAATTACTATACTATAAGACTCTAAACATAAAATTACTATACTATAAGAGCACAATAAGTCTACTGTAAGAACACAATAAGTCTACTCTGAACAAAAAATAATTATACTACAAGAACACGATAAGTCTACTGAAGAACACAATAGTCTACTCTAAACACAAAATTACTATACTACAAGAACATAATAAGTCTACGGTAAGAACACAATAAGTCTACTGTAAGAACACAAAAAAAACTGAAAATCGCGCGCGGGTCGGGCCAACAGCAACGGGTCGCGCGCGGATCTCAATATGGGCTGATGTACAATAAGCCTATGGTGCATCATATGCGCACAAGTTTTTGCCAATATCTTAATGGTCAACTCGTAGGATGTATTGGTCACAAACCGAAATGGCATTATGAATATATTAAGGGCTCGCTTGATTGGAGAGTTTAGGGGTAAGGAATGAGAATGAATGAAGACTTATTTCCATTTATGGTGCTTGATATATAATAAATAAGTTAATCATTACCCCCATTTTATTAATAATTCCCCCCATTTTATTCCTTAGTATGATTAACAAGCGGGCCCTAAAAATAACGGTGACTCATTACCAACCATTTCTATGGAAGGTCTAGTACTAATGGATTTTCCTCAAGAACATGTCCTTATAAATAATATTTTTACATTAGCATTTTTTACTTTTCCAATAAACATCCTTTAAAATGTTCTGCAATCCTACGTATTATCGTAGTTTCTGAGTGTCCAAGGTAATCATGTTACAACAAAAAATTCACCAGTTTTCAAGGCCCAGTGGTATAAGATTCAAAAGTTCACCTTGAATACAATACAACCATGAAGTTACTGCTTCTAGATTCTCAGGGATTATTCTTTTGTCATTGTAATAGGATGTGATACACATGCATTCCTTTTTTTCTTTAATCAGTGTCTCTAAATGATACCCACTACAACCCACATTCTTCTAGATTATTAAATTCCCATAGCCATTAATAATCTTAACGGGTGCATGAAATTGAATTAATTCGTGTTTCTAAGCAAATTTATTATTTAGAAATATATTTCACGGTTTTATCTATCTTGATAGTATGAGCTTAACCTTGTAAAATGTATCTTTCAAAGGAGATAAGCTTAACCTCCAAAATGTGACATCCAAGAAAAGTAACTATGTGATCACATACTTCAAACATCATACATTCAACCCCAGTGAACATGTAGCTCGCGGAAATATAATTTTCTTCTCAATGCAAAACATTTTAACCCTAAGAAAAATATCACCTCATGGAGGTAATTTAAAATTTTAAGGCATTGCAATTCTCAGGAAACTTTTAACCTGAGAGGTACATATATTACATACATCTTGCCTTTATCAAGATGTATTTGAATCAGATACCTTTGTTAGATTGTTGACGGGAATATTTACATTCATCATTGCCACCTACATAGACAATTCTTCCACGTTTGGTGGGGGGATCTTGTTGGATCGTTGGCCCTTCCTCTCGTGTTCGTTTTGGCTCAATAATTGGTTGAGTTATAAAATTGCTGATCGTATCGCTAAACCTGAGAGATGTCACCCTTACCTTCAGCAGTTTGCCTCGGATTATCTCTATCAGGGGCTTGGCATTTGGAGGAAGACTTCGGGCGTCTTCATGCACGGACTGCACGGGATATTGTGACTTTTCTGATTTTCTCCCTTTACACTGGATGCTTCTGCTTACGAGCACATTCGGACTTCTTTTCCAAAGCCCTCATTGGGCGCTTGGATTTGGGCACCTTTCTTTCCGGCTTGCAGATCGTTCATTATTTAGCAAGCTATTCATGGAAGGCTGCCCTCTTGGGAAGTGATGCATAGTCGGGGCTTTTTGGGCCCCACCAGATGTGCTTTGTGTCTACAATCAGGGGAGAATCAAGATCACATCTTATCACTTTGTCCTTTTCCTATGATTTTCTTCTAGTGTATAGGTCATATTTTTAATATTACTCTTGACTTTGATTGTGGTTTTCATAGGATGGTTTTACAAGCCATGTCATTTCAATTTAGTACACAACTACATGCATTATGGAAAGTAAGTTTTATCACCGCAATCTGGGCTGCCCGAAATGATATTATTTCTTTGGAGAAATTGCATACGATTCATCAGGACATAACAAAGGCCATGGCCTTTATCAAGGAGTCGACTGTAATTTGAATGGATCATATGAGGAATACAGTTGAGGAGCTTGCATGTATTAAGTTTTTGGGTGTCACGCCTAACCCGAGGAAACCTACTACTATAATGTCGATTTTCCGGATAGCTCTGCCACTGGATTGAATTAAAGCAATATAGATGGCAGTTCAGATAGGACACCTGGTTATATTTATGGTGGCAATATTTTTAGAAACAATCGTGGTTTCGTACACGGTTGTTTCTCTATTTCATATTGTAGGTGTTATGCTTTTGAGGCAGAGCTAGAAACGGCTACTCTCTATTGAGCTTGCCTTTGAAAATTGGTGGATGCGGATCGAGTTAGAGTGTGATTCAGGTTATGTGGTCCAGCTTTTCCATTCCTGCACTCTAGGAGTATTGTGGCTACTTAGAGCTCGATGGCTCTGTGTAATTCACGAACTGTCTTCTATGTCGTTTATGGTTACACATGTCTTGTTTTTTATTTTTTTTAGGAAACACCAACAATATATTACTTGGTCGTAGCCTTAGAAAACATAATGTTCCGAAGATGACTAGGAAGATCATCCCGATAGAAACAAGAACAACTAGAATCAAAAGCAAATCTAGCCAGCCCATGAGCAATAATTTTTTCGATCGGCTGACCCATCTAACAGAAAAACTAGAGAAACGAGAGCAAAGACTAACAAAATCCGATACTACGTTTCCGAAATATGTGAAATCTTCATCAGAATTGTTTAGAGCATGGAAAAGCGTCATAGAATCAGTCTGCAAAAGAACTTTATCCACTTCCATGCCCAAAGCTAAGTCAATAGCTTCCCTCATTGCTATGGCCTCTCCTACGTTGATCGGGTATTTATTCTCAATCTGAACTGTAAAGTACTGGACCACCCTCCCTCCATCGTCCGGAATCGCACCTCCCAATCCCGTTCCACTTCCCTCCACCATTGATACGTCAGAGTTAATTTTATGAAAGCCAGCCGGTGGTAATTTCCACTGCTCCCTCCTCCGTCTGTGGACTTCTTTGACAGAGTTCCCGTTCACCTCTCTATACTCCTCCGCCGACCTACAAGCAGCAGCTACACACTCACCACGTTCCATCTGCTTTCGGTTGAAAACATGTCGATTTCGGGCATACCACCCATACACAGCAAATATGCATTGATCCCTCTCATTATTCCATTATCTAAAATTGTCTATCCATCCCACCAGATTTGTACCAGCTTGCATGCCTTGAAGTTTGTTCCAAATAGGAGAAGACGACTAGAAATTCACACACCACGTACATTCAACCAAAGCATGTTCAATAGTTTCAGCATCAGTCCCACACGTTACACAATTCAGCTCCACCTCAAACCCTCTCCCCCGTAGCACTACTCGAACATGAATTTTATCTCTTTAAGAACCTTCCACAAGAAAATTTGAATTTTAGGTGCTACTCTCAATCCCAACACCCATCGCCATATCTCCCTAGAACCGTCTCCATCCCCCACATCAACCCCACCACCTCTTTTCTCATTAAGAATAACATGATATCCTGTCCGAATGGAATACTTCCCGTTTTTAGTGTAGTGCTAACATAATCTATCCATCCGGCCCACTCTCCAAATCGGAATCGCAAAAATCATATATGCCTCATCCTTCTCAAAAGACTCCTCCACCACCCATCGATCCCATCCCATTAAATCATTAGTGAGAAGATAACGCACAACATATTACTACTCCACCCCTCTCTAACCTAAAATTGGTCTAGTCAGGTACCTAAGGATTCTCCCACACTCAAATTCTTGATCTATTTCCTGCAGTCCATCTTACCCTCTTCTTAAGAACCTATCTACCCGCTAAAATGCTTCTCTACGTGTAGCTCAGATTATAGTTTGGATTTGCCTATAGAAATTCATTATCGGGATAATATTTAGCTTTCAGACTGCGACCAAGCAACAAATTAGGTTCCCGCATAAGTCACCATCATTGCTTCGCTAGCATTGCAAGATTAAAACACTCCAAATCCCGTAACCCTAAACCACCTACACTCTTTGCCTTACAAAGACCCTCCCAATGATACCAATGAATTCTTCTTTCATCATCCTTCTGTCCCCAAAAGAAATTAGAGATAAGGGATCTAATTTTGTTTAACGTGTCATGTGGAAGTATAAAACAACTCATGATATAAGTAGGGATAGCCTTAGCAACTAATTTAATTAGAGTAAGTTTGCCCGCTTGTGAGAGCACTTGACTTTCCCAATTCCTCAGTTTATTTTGCACTCTCCCCACCACCGCCCTGAACACCTCCTTCTTGGACCTACCAATATTAGTTGGAACGCCTAAGTAAATGGAATGTTTCTCCACCAACTGAACCCCCCAAGTGGTAGCCATCATATCGGCCTCCTTATTATCTATCGCCGCACTAAACGCCACTTCTGAGTTCTCTAAGCTAATTATCTGCCGCAACGCCCTTTCATACTCCACAATAACCTTCTTCACTTGGTCAATCTCTCCATTATTTTCCCACCCAAATATTATGCTATCATCTGAAAAAAATAAGTGAGTAATGGAGGGGGCATTTCGGCAAATCTTAGCCCCATGTAACAATCCTTCCATCTCTCACTTCTGGATTAGTGCAGAAAAAGCTTCTGCACAGAACAAAAATAAATAGAGAGACAACGAATCACCTTCCTTGAGACCCTGCTAGGTGAGAAAGGTGTCGTTGGGATACCATTAATAAGAACAGAGAAAAAGACAGTCAAGATGCATCTCATAACAAGACTCACAAAACCACTCCCCAACCCCATCTTTAGTAACACCCGTTCAAGAAAACCCCACTCAACCCTATCGTAAGTCTTAACTTGTTGGATGTGGAGCCTAAAGTGGCGCAGGGGATGTCACGGTCGTGACGGGGAGTCGCAGCCATGACCAAAGTGCACAAAGGAGGTTTAACGGGCGCGAGCAGAGTTCCCAGCCACGATGGGGATTCGTGGCCGCGACCAAGGGAACGATAAGCAGGGCCTTGGTCGAAAAAGAAGTAGCGGGCGCAAAGGGTTGTCACGGGCGCGAACATCAGTTTTGACGATACGCCTCGCGGGCGCGAGTCGGGGTCGCGGCCGCGACCTGTAGCGGCCGCTGAAACTTGGGGGACAAATTTTAGAGTTATTTTGACTATTATAAATAGTTATATCCTTCTCCACTAATTGGATTCCGGAAATCATCATATTTAGTGCATATTCTGGCTTGGTATCGCCCCTAGACGTAGTTACGCTTCGTAGCGAACTAGGTTACCAAATTCGTGTGTTCTTGTGTGATTGTTTATTCTTTTCTCCTTTCGTTTATCTTGTTGTTTCGTGGTTGTGAGTAAGTCAAATTCCCAACAACTGGTATCAGAGCATCATGTTAGTTTCCTGAGAGAATTCACGATGAACGACAGAAAGATTTCGGTGGAGAGGTTCGATGGAACTGATTATGGATTTTGGAGATTACCTTTATGGTAAGGATTTGCACCAGCCCCTCAAGGAGAAGCCCGAGAAGATGTCTGCAGAGGAGTGGGAGTTATTGGACAGGAAAGTGATGAGTACGGTGCGTTTGTCGTTGTCCAAGGAAGTGGCTAACCATACCACAAGCGAGAAGTCTACACGGGAGATGCTGAAAACCTTGGAGGAGATGTATCAAAAACCATCGACGGTGAACAAAGTCCATCTGATTAGACAGCTATTTAATCTGAGGATGACGGAGGGAACACCGGTACAACAACACCTGAATGAGTTCAACATGCTAACCTCACAGTTGGACTCGATGGAGATTAAATTTGAAGATGAGATTCGGGCCCTAATTATGCTATCATTTTTGCCAGACAGTTGGGCCGGTACAGTGACAGCCGTTAGCGCCACAGACGCTGAGCTGAAGTTTGACAAGGTGAGGGATCTGATGATCGGGGAAGAGATTCATAGGAACGAATCAGGATCAGGATCGCCCTTAGGGTCAGCATTTAACACCGAGAACAGAGGTAGACCGAAGGGAAGGCAGTTTAGGGGGTGGTCGAAATCCAGAGGAAAGAGTCAAACAAAGAAGGATGTGAGTTCTGTGAAGTGCTGAAACTGTGACGAGCGGTCACGTCAAACACCAGTGCAAGGCGCCGAAGAAGAACAAGAGGGAACAGGCAGACAGAAAGACATCGAACACAGCCATGGACGAAGATGACGGCGATGCGTTGGTCTTGAGCGTGTGCAGTCCCATGGAATCTTGGTCTTGGATTCTGGTGCGTCACATTCTTGCAGTAATAACGGTATTATGCAAGATTACGTTTCTGACAATTTTGGACATGTATATCTAGTTGATGATGAACCCCTGAAAATCGTGGGAAAGGGAAACGTAAAGGTTGAGACATCAAACATATAAAAAATTGATGTTGAATGGAAGGAAACATATCCTTGGATTGAAGAGAAAGTTACTTTCAGTTGGACAGCTTGACAAGGAAGGTTACGTGGTAACGTTCGCCTGTAGCAATTGTAGAATTACCAAGGGAGCCATGGTAGTAGCTCGGGGTAAGAAGGAAGGAACGATATACATGACTAGTAATTCGCAGGATTCCCTTGACCTTGAGAATGGTAATACTGATGTGGATTTGTGGCATTTTCGGTTGGGCCACATGAGTAAAAAAGGGATGAAATTGATGTGCTTAAAGGATAGATTGCCTGGCCTGCAAATTGTGGAAGTTGGCCTGTGTGAAGACTGTGTATTCGGGAAACAAAGACGTGTGAGTTTCTCGAGGAGCGGCAAGACCCTGAAGAAACAGAAGCTGGATTTGGTCCATAGCGATCTATGGGGACCAGCGCTGATGGCATCTCTTGGAGGATCGTTGTACTGTATGACGTTCATCGGAGATTCCACTTGAAAGGTATGGATTTATTTCTTAAAAAGTAAATCTAATGCATTTGATGCTTTCAGAAAATGGAAAGCCTTGGTTGAGAATGAGACGAGGCTGAAGGTGAAGTATTGACGATCCGACAATAGAAGTGAGTAGAAACTCAAAGAGTTCAATATGCTGAGCATGGGATTAGTACGGAGAGGACTGTACGTGGAACGCCAAAGCAGAATGGTGTGGCCGAGAGAATGAACAGAACACTGAATGAGCGAGCAAGGTGTATGAAACTGAAGAGCGGCTTGCCAAAGTTGTTTTGGGTGGATGCAGTGAGCATAACTGCATTCTTGATCAACCGAGGTCCATCGATTCCCTTGGACAATCGGATACCCGAGGAGGAATGGACTGGAAAGGAGGTTAACTTGTCTTACCTACGTATTTTTTGTTGTGTTGCTTACTGACACGTCGGTTTCTAACCTAGTGTTCCGCAAGTGTACGGATGTAGGTGTAGTACTATTGTCAAGGTCGATCCCACAAGGAATAGTTTTAGGTAGTTTGATACCCTAATACTCTAGGAATGTCCTAACTAGATACTAAGTTTTAAAGGTTGATTTTACTAATTAAACTACTCAATTAAATATAACTTCAAACTTAGGAAACACGAAAACTAACAATCAAAGAGAAAAGGTATCCTAGGGCTTCGATTTCAGGATATTATTCCAATACTGAATATGATTAACCTATTAATTTACCAATTCTAATGTTTATTAGGCGGCACAACAATAATCTAATCCTTCTCTCGAAGCGATTAAACCGTTGATTAATTAAGCTAATTACCCTCTCGAGTCAATTAAACCTAATAACTCCCAAACGATCTTAAGCCACGGCCTACACAGTCATAAACAACTGCGCTCTATGTTCTAAGTCTGATAACAATTCCCTCCTCTCGAAGCGGAATTGTTAAACTAAATTACTAAATCTAGGTGATCAAGCTAAATTCAGTTTAAGCATAAACATAGAGATAAAACACATAAAGAACGGAATTAATAGATTAAATCATAAATCAAAACATTGTTATAAAAATCCCTACTTTCTAACCCTAGGACACGAATAGCTTAGCTATCCATGCCTAGTAATAATCCAATACAAAATCTTAATAAAAACATTGTAAAGTATTAAAATAGAAAAGAATAAATAAAACCGGATGACTCCGTCTCGATGATCTTCGTCTTCCTTGTCTTCCAAGGTGATGTACTTTATGTTCTTGATGATTGATCCCCTTTTCCTAGAGCTTGGGGTCCTTTTTATAGAGTTGGGGACGAATCTTGGGAAAGATAGGATCAAAATCCTATTAAAATATGAAATCCTCGCATAAAAATCCTTATGACACGGCCGTGTTGCTTAAGTGACACGGCCGTGTTGCTTTGCAATTCTTCAATTTCTGCGCAACATTTGACACGGCCGTGTTACTTGAGTGACACGGCCGTGTTCTATTCCAGAACCCACAGCGCGTTATGAACTACTTTTGACACGGCCGTGTTGCTTTGTGACGCGGCCGTGTCGGTTCTTGCCCGGTTTTGCTCCTGGACCGGTTCAGACCGGTTCGGACCGGTTTGGACCGGTTCTTCGACGGTTCTCACTCTTTTGGGCCGGTTTTCACTCTTTTCCAACTTGTTTCCTCGTCCGGTAGCCTGAAAATGCTCAAAATACCTTAAAACAAGTCAAAACACGTCAAATGACCCAAATATTATTAATATAACTAAATGCCGGTCAAATATGCACGTAAATGATATAAAATATGATCCTAAATCGACCTAAATACATGCATAAATAACGTGTTATCAAACTCCCCCAAACTTAAACTGTTGTTCGTCCCGAACATCATAACAAAAGACACAAAGATGACAAGTGATTATGCATTTGTTTAGGGCGACTAGATGATGAATTCAGTTTCAGTTTGATTTTCCTTAAAACAACTAGGCAACACAATTCACTTGAGCATATGCGATAACGCGAAAATCAACTACTCTCGAGACTTTGAACTTTCGAATTATTCAACCCTCACCGGGTAAGTGTTTCACTCATCTCTCAAGTGTTTAAGCTAGAATAATTTCCACTCATATTGAATTACATGCAAAGTCTACCATATGCTTGCCAATCGTCTAGACTAGACCTCGTACTTGCTATGTGTGACAAAGGATCAAAAAGGTCTTTATTTTGGTTGTAATGTGGGCTTAAGGTAAGGTGGGATACATTTGGATATAAGTGACTATTCATTGAACTAATCAAGTTACGTCTAACCCGACTACCCCTCAATACAATCACTCAACCTCACTCTTCAAATTTCAGCAAATCACCCCGCAAGTTGACTTCTTCACCTTCCCAAGTCCATACAACTTAAGTGCTTTTCAATTCTGCGGGTACCACATTTTTGGGACTACCCGAATGTTCTAAGCAAATTCATCATTTGAGCACTTTATTTTCTAGCCTCTCCTCTATAATACTAATAATAAAAACTTTTTTCTTTTTTTCCTCTTTTTTTTTTTTCTTTTTCCTTTTTTTTTTTCTCTTTTTTTTTTCTTTTTCTTTTTTTTTTCTAGGAGAGGCCATTCTTCGCTTTTCACCTATCACTTTTATTTTATTCCCTTCATCTTTTGAAAATATCCCTATTTCCCATTCCTTCCCACAAATTGTTCACCCAAAATTCCTTTCAATTCTCCTCCCTCTAACTTGATTAATCCAATTAAGGCCAAAAGAGTTAAATCAAAAGGTTTTGGCTGATATTGTTAGGTTATGAATAAATAAAGCTATAGGGCTCAATTGGGCTAACTAGGGACATTTTATTTCAATATGGGTCAAAGGCAATTTTTATGGTTCAAAGAAATAGGCTTAAACAAAGAGTTGCCTAAGATCATTTCCTAAATCACAACATATACTCACACATTCTTAGTAAAGACTCAAGGCAAGTTCTAGAGACTAGTACACATATTCAATCAAATTCACACCGAAAGAAAGTATATTACTCCGAAAATTGGAGTATAATTAGGCTCAAATTCTCACAAGGTAAATTTTGATTGAATATTCTCAGTTCAAGCTCAATTTCGTCTCAAAACACCTCTCATGCTCTATTATGTGCCATTTTTCGTCTACTTCTCAAAATCATCTCATCATCAACTATTCATCATCCATCTTTCCCTAATTTTCTCTTTTTATTTTTCTCACTTGTTACCTATTTCCGGGTTTTATTATTCTTATTGACTCTAAAAACTGACACACTACTAAGACTCTAAACTCTAAACTCCTAAGACTCAACATGGAAACAATATGCAATCAAACTCGGGCTCACAGACCCAACAACACCGATAAATCAGATAACTGGGCTCACAGACCCGATAACACCAATTGAAACAATAAAAATCAGCACAATGGGCACACGAACCCGCAATTAACAGCAAGAATCTCGAACGAAAAAAAAAAGTGAATCAAAACTAGAAATCTAGCTGCCAAGACGTTCCACGGTCTACCCCCTCCCCCAAACTTGGCTGAAAGCCAATGTTTGGAGGAAAAACGTGGTACGCCTTGGTGCTAACTTACAAATCGTTCGACGATGGCGTTTTGAAACCCCTACGAGCTCCGAAATCGTGCCATTTTGCTCCTACTGAATCTTGGTTCGGCCGTCTCCGCATCACGCTCTGAATTTTCCTTTTTTTTTTTTTTTTTTTTTTTTTGACGTACTGACACGGCCGTGTTGAATATTGTGACACGGCCGTGTTACATTTGAGCCAAACTTGATGTTTTTGGGCTGATTTTGACACGGCCGTGTTATGTAATGTGACACGGCCGTGTTGCATTCCAGTGCATTTTACCTTTTGGAGCGATCTTTTGACACGGCCGTGTCATATGTGAGACGCGGCCGTGTTACTTTGAGCTGACGTTGACGCGGCCGTGTCATTTTGTGACACGGCCGTGTTGCATTCCAGAAGATTTCTTCCTTTGAGGTCAATTTTGACACGGCCGTGTTGAAAAGTGACACGGCCGTGTTACTCTGATTTCCATCTTCATGCGATTTTTTCGTCTTTTCGACCCCCGTTTCTTGCAATACTCGTCTATGTTGATTCCTAAAAACATAAGACACTAAAATACAAGTTAAAAACATAAAATTATTGCAATAGAAAATAAACATAAAACAATAAACATCGGGTTGCCTCCCGACAAGCGCTTTGTTTTTCGTCTTCAGCCGGACGTCCTTTTCCTATCAACCTTCTTCTAGCCACCCCGAGTTGGAAGTTTTCTGAACACTTAAAGAGCTATTTGGGGCACGAGGATTTTCTATAGCAGCTAGGGTAGTGTAAATAATGCTACAATTGTGCCTACCCCTTAGACCCGATTTATGTATTTTGAGTGTGATTGTTTCGTTTTGAACCCGAAAAACCAACTCCCCTTTAGGTACATCTATTAGTGCTTGGCTAGTCGCCAAGAAGGGTCTTCCTAAGATAAAAGGGAATTCATCACTCCCTTTCATGTCAACAACTAAGAAATCACTAGGGAATTCAAAATTTAGCACTTTTACCACTACATCCTCTGCTACTCCCAACGGCGTTAATGAAGATCCATCCGCCAATTTGATAGTAGTAAAGGACCGTTTAATTTCCCTTAATCCTAATTGTCTATACTGCTTAAGAGACATCAAATTTATGCTAGACCCTAAGTCACACATGACATTATGAAATTCATGACTACCAATTGAGCAAGAAATAGTAAAACTCCCTGGATCTTTTGCTTTTGTTGCTCTTCTTGGTTTCATGCTTGTGTTTGCGTTCTTCTTGGGCCTGCTCGGTCTCTTCTTTGTCGCCTCTTTTCCATCCTCCCACTCCTTTGTTTTCTCTTTAACTTGGATTCTCTCCTTTAGTGGTTCCTGTTTCACAACAACAACTCTAGATTGCTCTAAAGGATCAAGGTTAGCAAATAACGAATTTTTAAAACAAAAATCAAAAGACTCATCAAGAATAGGAGATGAAGTTTTCTTATCTATGATTGTATTGACCTCCTCCTTCTCAATGTTTTTGACTTCCTCGCTTGATTCCTTCGCTTCTTGGTCCTTCAAGCTCTCTTCATGCTCATCTAGCTCCACAATATTGCAGTGCTCCTTCGGGTTAACCACTGTATCACTCAGGTATTGGCCTTGCTTGTGTTGAGCTCCTACTATCTTTATCAGCTGACTCATGTTTGATGTCAACTCTCCAATGCTAGCTTGAGTCTGCACCAACGTGTTCTCGAGCCTCTTGATGTCTGCCCCTTGCCCAGTAATATGCTTGTTTAGCTCCATGAATTTTCCATCCACTTTCTTCTCCAACTGAGCTAACTTTTCATCATACTTTTCGAATTGTGACATCGCGATCTCTTCTTGTGATGGCTTCTTACCGTCATGGATCATGCCATTTGTAACAACAAATCCGGGTGGCGGATTAAGTGTATTTTGCGCGTTCCCATATGAAAAGTTCTGATGATTCTGAGGGTACTGATTGTACCGAGGCTGATTGTTCTGGAAGTTGTTGAAGTTTCGTTGATTCACAAACTTTACTTCTTCAACTTCTTCCGGACTCCCTGGCTGTTGTGCTAACGTTAGATTAGTTAGCAAATTCACCTGGCTTGTCAATGCTGTTACTTGTGCTGTGAGCTTTTCAATTGGCTCATTATTGACGGGCTCGACTTTTTGGACACTTGCTACCCTCCTTGGCATGTTTCTCTCGTTCGACCATTGGTAGCTTGTTCTGGCCATCGCGTCCAGGATTGAGAATGCCATCCTCACAGACTTCTCCATCAAACTTCCACCCGCAGCTGCATCCACTTGGTTTCTAGTCGGAGCAAGTAGACCATTGTAGAACTTGCATACTTGCTGCTTCTTGGTGAACCCATGTTGAGGGCAACTCCGGATAAGATCCCGGAATCGCTCCCAAGCCTCTCCGAATGGCTCTTGGTCCAACTGTTTGAACTGATTAATTTGATTCTGTAAGTCGAGCATCTTGCTCGGTGGAAAGTACTTCAGTAAGAACGAAGTGCTCAAGTCTTCCCAATCTCTGATGTCTTCTAATGAATTGAACCATTGTAATGCTCTGTCCTTCAGTGAGAAAGGGAACAATCTCATCTTGACCTGCTCGTGCGGCACATGATTGATCTTGATTGTGTCGGCCAGTCTGCGAAACTTGATCAGATGCGCATTCGGATCCTCCAACGCACTTCCCCCATACTGGTTTTGCTGCACTATATTGATTAGTGCAGGCTTCAGCTCGAAATTGTTGGCATTGAGTGGTGGCGGTTGTACTCCTCCTGCCTGCTGATTTGGACTGGGCTTCAAGCAGTCGCTAATAGGCGTGTCATCTTCATCGCCTGCAGTTGGGTCTATCTGAATTGGGCCGTACTGCTGTTGTAGTTGTGGCCCTTGTGGAGGTAGCTGCTGTTGTATGTTCGTGACTCGATCGTCCAACCGTGCCAGAGCTGTCAATACTCTATTAAGTGCGTCATCTTGATTTGGATGCTGTGGTGGATTTTCCATCTCAGATGCGGAGTTTCTTCTAGTTCGGTGTCTGCGAGCTGTCGCTTCAATTTCTGGATCGAAAGGAAGAAGGGTTTCTTTCCCTTTTGATCTGGTGTGCATACGAAGCCTGAAAACACCAAAAACAAGAACTACCGCGTAACACTAAAATTAACCCAAAAAATAAAAACGAAAATTAAAATTAAAAATACGAAAAAAATAAAAATAAAATCTAGTCTAGTTTCCTCCTATTTTTCAAGATAAAAACTAAGCGCTAAATCCTATTCCCCGGCAACGGCGCCAAAAACTTGACACGTCGGTTTCTAACCTAGTGTTCCGCAAGTGTACGGATGTAGGTGTAGTACTATTGTCAAGGTCGATCCCACAAGGAATAGTTTTAGGTAGTTTGATACCCTAATACTCTAGGAATGTCCTAACTAGATACTAAGTTTTAAAGGTTGATTTTACTAATTAAACTACTCAATTAAATATAACTTCAAACTTAGGAAACACGAAAACTAACAATCAAAGAGAAAAGGTATCCTAGGGCTTCGATTTCAGGATATTATTCCAATACTGAATATGATTAACCTATTAATTTACCAATTCTAATGTTTATTAGGCGGCACAACAATAATCTAATCCTTCTCTCGAAGCGATTAAACCGTTGATTAATTAAGCTAATTACCCTCTCGAGTCAATTAAACCTAATAACTCCCAAACGATCTTAAGCCACGGCCTACACAGTCATAGACAACTGCGCTCTATGTTCTAAGTCTGATAACAATTCCCTCCTCTCGAAGCGGAATTGTTAAACTAAATTACTAAATCTAGGTGATCAAGCTAAATTCAGTTTAAGCATAAACATAGAGATAAAACACATAAAGAACGGAATTAATAGATTAAATCATAAATCAAAACATTGTTATAAAAATCCCTACTTTCTAACCCTAGGACACGAATAGCTTAGCTATCCATGCCTAGTAATAATCCAATACAAAATCTTAATAAAAACATTGTAAAGTATTAAACTACAAAAGAATAAATAAACCCGGATGACTCCGTCTCGATGATCTTCGTCTTCCTTGTCTTCCAAGGTGATGTACTTTATGTTCTTGATGATTGATCCCCTTTTCCTAGAGCTTGGGGTCCTTTTTATAGAGTTGGGGACGAATCTTGGGAAAGATAGGATCAAAATCCTATTAAAATATGAAATCCTCGCATAAAAACCCTTATGACACGGCCGTGTTGCTTAAGTGACACGGCCGTGTTGCTTTGCAATTCTTCAATTTCTGCGCAACATTTGACACGGCCGTGTTACTTGAGTGACACGGCCGTGTTCTGTTCCAGAACCCACAGCGCGTTATGAACTACTTTTGACACGGCCGTGTTGCTTTGTGACGCGGCCGTGTCGGTTCTTGCCCGGTTTTGCTCCTGGACCGGTTCAGACCGGTTTGGACCGGTTCTTCGACGGTTCTCACTCTTTTGGGCCGGTTTTCACTCTTTTCCAACTTGTTTCCTCGTCCGGTAGCCTGAAAATGCTCAAAATACCTTAAAACAAGTCAAAACACGTCAAATGACCCAAATATTATTAATATAACTAAATGCCGGTCAAATATGCACGTAAATGATATAAAATATGATCCTAAATCGACCTAAATACATGCATAAATAACGTGTTATCACTTACGCTCTTGTGAATTCTGTTGATAGAAGTAAGTTAGATGCAAAATCCATCAAGTGTATGTTTGTTGGGTATGGAGGCGATGAGTTCGGCTAGGCTATGGGATGAGCAAAGCCGAAAGTTAATTTATAGCCGGGATGTAGTATTCAATGAACAGGTAATGTACAAGGATAGGTTGAAGGATTTGACCACTAATGTTGCAAAGCCCCGCACTGTCGAGTTAGATGATCTAGACTGGAGTGGGAGTAAGGGGAGTCCGGTCGATGAGGAGGTTCTAGATGATGAACCAAGAACACCACCACCACCACCTCAAAGACCAGTTAGAGATCGAAGGCCATCTGATAAGTATTCGCCCTCTAACTACTACTTATTGCTGACTGATGGTGGAGAACCTGAGAGCTTTGCAGAGGCATAGCAAGTTGGTGACAGACGAAGATGGAAGGTTGCCATGGAAGATGAAATGGTGACTCTTCTTGTGAATGGTACTTGGGAATTGACTGAGCTTTCCAAGGGCATGAAGGCATTGCACAGCAAGTGGGTCTACCGAATCAAGAATGAGGCCGATGGTAACAAGCGCTACAAGGCGAGGCTATTTGTGAAAGGGTTAGAGCAACAATACGGATGTATTTACTCCTGTTGCGAAGTTGACGACAATTCGCATGGTGTTGAGTATGGTGGTTGTGAAGAACCTATAATTACATCAGATGGATGTGAAGACGACATTCCTTCATGGTGATCTAGTGGAGGATTTGTACATGGTACAACCGGAGGGATTCATGGTAGATGGGAGGGAAAATCTCGTGTGCAAATTGAAGAAGAGCTTGTATATGTTGAAGCAAGCTCCGATGTAGTGGTACATGAAGTTTGATAATTTCATGATGGAGATTAGTTACCTTAGATGCCACGCCGACCATTTTTGCTACTATAAGAGGTTTGACAAAAGCTATCTTATCCTACTTTTGTATGTTGATGACATGTTGATTGTAGGAGCCGATCTGAGGGAGTTGGAGAGGTTGAAGAAGCAATTGTCTGAGAGGTTCTCCATGAAAGATCTTGGAGAAGCAAAGCAAATTTTGGGTATGAGAATCGAAAGGAATAGAGCGGCAAATTTGTTGTATCTTTCGCAGGCGGATTATGTTCATAAGGTCCTGGAAAGGTTTAACATGGAGGATTCGAAGCCGGTTAATAAACCCTTGGGGGGTCACTTTAAGTTGTTGAAGAAGGAGTCGCCGAGTACTAAAGAGGAACGTACCCAAATGATGAATGTTCCATATGCATCGGCAATTGGCAGTATCATGTATGCCATGATTTGTACTCGTCCTGATATTGCGTATGTAGTGGGAGTAGTGAGCCGGTTCTTGGGTGATCCGGGGAAACAACATTGGGAGACAGTGAAGTGGACTCTAAGGTACTTGCGAGGTACCACAAATAAAGCATTGTGTTTTGACAGAAGAAATTCCGAGTTGGTTGGTTACGTTGATGTGGATCTAGCATCGAACGATCTTGAATGCAGAAAGAGTACGACCGGGTATGTCTTTACTTATGGTGGTACAATAATTTCTTGGACATCAAAGTTGCAAAAGGTGGTTGCACTGTCCACCACGAAGGCGGAGTATGTAGTCGTGACGGAGGCGAGCAAAGAGATGGTGTGGTTGCAAAGATTTTTGGGTGAACTTGGGAAGGGGCATGAAAATAGTATACTCTACAGCGATAGTCATAATGCAATTTTTGTGGCTAGTAATCCGGTTTTTCATTCGAGAACGAAGCATATTTAATTGAAGTATCATTTCATATGGCACCTGTTGGAAAACAAAGCCTTGCGACTTGTGAAAATTCTCGGGAGTGAGAATCCAACTGAGATGTTCACTAAGGTGGTGACCTTAGAGAAATTGAAGTTATGCATAACTTCAATTGGCCTTGGAACTTGAAGAAGAAGAGGAGATGGTGATACCGAGCGGAAACGGGAAGACGAGCTCAAGAGGAGTTGAATGGAGAAGATGTTTTAGTCTCCAATTGGGAGATTGTTGGATGTGGAGCCTAAAGTGGTGCAAGGGATGTCACGGCCACGACGGGGAGTCGCGGCCGCGACCAAAGGTGCACAAAGGAGGTTCAACGAATGTGAGCAGAGATCGCGGCTGCGACGGGGAGTCTTGGCCACGCCCAAGGAAGTGAGAAGCAGGGCCTTGGTCGAACAAGCAGTAGTGGGCACGAACGTCAATTTTGACGATACATCTCGCCAGCGCGAGTCAGGGTCGCAGCCGCGACCCGTAGCGGCAGCTGAAACTTGGGGGACAAGGTTTAGAGTTATTTTGACTATTATAAATAGTTGTATCCTTCTCCACTCATTGGATTCCGAAAATCATCATATTTAGAGCATATCCTGGCTTGGTATCGCCCTAGACGTAGTTACGCTTCGAAACAAACTAGGTTACCAAATTTATATGTTCTTGTGTGATTGTTTATTCTTTTCTCCTTTCGTTTATCTAGTTGTTTCGTGGTTGTGAGTGGGTCCAATCCCAACATTAATCATGTCCAACTTGAATGCAAATGTATCACGCTTCATGGCTTTATTTAGCTTCATAGCATGAAAGATTTCAAACGCAAGTAAGGCATTATCAGTAATAAATCTACCTGGAACAAAGGCCGATTAACTATGATGAATAAGAGACAAAAGAAACAGTTTCAATCTATTAGCCACAATTTTACTAATAATCTTATAGACCACATTACATAAGCTAATCAACCGGTAGATATACTTTCCAAGCTTCACGTTGCTTTTATTTGGGGGCACTATGTTGCCAATTTAGCTTATAGAGATTTATATACGGAATTCTTCCAGGTGAACCGATCTTCCGGGTGCATTGATTTTAGTCGACGCGGTTCGTGGTGTTGACGACACTTATCACATACTGACCTCACCGCACATCTCACACACGGACCTCATTATATATCGTACACACTGACCTTACTACACATCTCACACACTGACCTCACTGCACATCTCACACACTGACCTCACTACACTTCTCACATATTGATCTCACTGTTCATTTCATCTATTGACCTCACTATTTCTTGATACTCTTTTTCCCAAATTTTTCACTATGTTTTGCCACAGGTGGATTTTAACAAGACCAACTGATTCATCCCATCTTGAGTGGAGTATGACATGTCTTTCGAAGCCCACCGAAGCTCGTTTCTAGATCTTGTGCTCAATGTCTGCTCATATCATTGATCGAATCTCCTCTTGTTGTGTGAATTTGTTTCGATTTGCTTTTGTGAGCTACCAACTTCTAATTTAACCTACCTTTGGTTTATCCTTTACTTTAGCTAGCTACCGATTTGTGGTAGCAGAAGTCTTTGCTTTCATTGGTTGTTTGATATAGACTTTAAGAGATTCTTCTTGTATTTCTTTTTATTTTTCCATTAATAAAGGTAACTACTCTCTCTCTCTCTCTCTCTCTCTCTCTCTCTCTCTCTCTCTCTCTCTCTCTCTCTCTCTCTCTCTCTTCCCTCCCCCCCTCCTCTTCATCTCCTTATTCTCTATCCCCTTAATTTGCGTCTCCTGCTGGAAAGGATACACCATTACTATAAGATCATTAATAAATCATTAGTGTCATGTGATAGTATAATATTATTATTGTAAAAATATGTTATATGATTTGTAGGAGAACTTCCAAATTGAGATACGTTGGGTCCCAGCTATCTAGCCATGGATCTAAACTGTCCCTCCTAAAGTTTATCACCGGCTTCACTTAGGAAGACAACATATCCAAAGAAATCATTGTTTCACCAACTCCAGCAAAAAAATGTGGAGGAAATTTTGATTATACGTTCTGGTGGAGGAAGAATCTCATAATCCTAACAAGGCCTACAATAAGGGTTTTCTTTCAAAAGTTTCAAAGAAATTCATTGAATCTCAAGTTCCAATTCATTCATATTCCCGTTTCATTCTCCGCAACATAATTCTTTTTTTCTTTTATATGAATTACAAATTTGGGAAACATTAATATTATAAAGAGATGACTAACATTGATTATTAGAATTTCTCAATCTAAATTTTACAAAGTGATGATGTTCTTAGGAACTGGACAAAGTCCTGTTTGTAAGGGACAACCACCTAGAAAGTAGCAAGAAATCTATTAGTCACCAAATATCATTATATTATGTTAGTACCATACATTTCATTCTGATGCTTGAGTGACATGGATAACAATTGACTCTTCGGATTGTAATATGGTAATATGTTGCAATTTAATTTTTCTATTTGCTTCTTCTAGTTATTCTTTTTGAATTTTTTATTAATTCATATATCACATTTTTTCTTGAAATCTTATTTTATGCCATTTTTTTGTCCCATACGTTTATCAATCCTTGATAAACAAGTGCTTACTCATAAGCAATTAAATAGTTTCCATGTCCAAGAAAGCACATTTTTTTCTGGTTATCAAACACAAAAATCATATATGTTATTTCACACTAACATGTCTTTATTTCTTGATGCATCTAGAAGAGTTGTTGGTAAGAACAGTGTCACTTTTAAAAAGTAATAAATGGTTAGCTATTCAGAGGTTTATCATCATTTATTACCAAATAAAATTTAAAAAGAACATGTATTAAAAATTCTATTTAATCTTGACAATAACCTTATGAATAATGAAAGTTATAACTTACACATTTTGTACACTAGATGTCCACTCGTATAATGCACGTGATAGAAGTTTTGATAAAGTTATGTTATTGTTGTGAATGAATACACAATGTGTTAGTGATTTGAGATAAAATTGTTGTTAATATATTATTCATTATACTATTTTTGTAGTTAAATATTTAATTAGTTTGAAGAATAAAATATTTTACTACAATAATATTGATACTATTGTTGCACTAAAGTAACAATTAATATAGTAGCATACACACACTAACATTTTTAAAAGCATCGTGATGAAAAATAATAATAATATTATTGAGTTATACTATTACAACAATTACAACAATAAAATATTAGTGAGAGTGGAATGGTGAACATAGTTAAAAGGATTTACGATGAGAAAGAAGATTAAGGCAGTACTTGTAATTGCCTCAATTAAGTAAATTATATGTTTTCTTCTTAAAAAAAAATCTATTTGGGGAGGGGGGGGGGGGGGTTTGTTTGTTTGGCTTAATAGAAGGACTTTAAAGTCAAAAGCCAAAAGTAGGTTCCCTTTGCTTCAAACTGGTTGTCGGCTTTATTTCTACTTTTCTGTGATCTTTTTGTTGGTCAAAAATACTTTTATTTCAAGCACTACCTACTTTTACTTTAAAGTAATTTTAAACAATTTTAAATTTAATCATTTTTTTTGGGAAAGCACAAGTAATTACAAACACTCCTTAAATTAATGCTCAAACATCAGTTACCTTATAGGTGGAGTTAATTGGTTGGAAGACCAATATTGCAATCCAAAATAAAAAGTCCAAAGAAAAAGAAAATAAAACATTATTAATTTCAAAGAAAATAAATCTCATTATACATTGATCTACTTCTATATTGACACACCTAGCTAGTGTCTTGATACATAAGCCTTTGATCAAATGCCCTGTAGAAATCTACTTCTATTATAAAAGTGTGAGTTGTTTCTTACAAAATTTGATTTGCCTATTATATCCTTAATGAATTTTAATTTTTAAGGTTAGTTTGGTAACTATATATCTTTAAAATTTTACTTATAAACTATATCTTTGATTTTTTATTTTTATTTATATATAGTTAGACAATTTGATTTGCCTATTATAACATTAATTAATTTTAGTTTTTAAGGTTAGTTTATTAACTATATTCTCAAAGTTTTATTATTTGGCTATAGCCGTATATAGTTCATCTATCAATATATAGATATGATACCCTAAAAAAATTCATAGATATGATATATAATTCATCTAATGGTATAAGTTGAACCTACATATTAATCATATTCTATATATATATTTTTTTAGTAATATACATAACATTATTATTTTTATTTTTAAGTTTCTTTATAAATTTCTTATCTCTTTTATAATGAGATTCTTTTATATAATTGTCAAAAAAGAAAACTACAGAAAAAGAAAAAAATCATTAATTAGTAAAATTTTAAGACTAATTCAGTAACTTTATTTTTTAAAGTTTCATTTATTTAGTAAGATTCATTTTATAATTGAAATTCATCTCTCAAGTCTCAACTTATGAAATTTTCTATCACATTCAACATAATATATAGTTCAACTGATGATATAAGCTGAACTTAATTATTCATAATATCTTATATTATTATTTATTTGTGGTATAATACATTTTATTATTTTTATTTGTCTATATTTTATTCAATTCTTCATAAATTTCTGATAATTTTTATAATTGGTTTCTTCGATAATGGAAGAGAAAAGAGAGAGACCGATTAGCACAAATGTACTTACAATAAGTAAAATTACTTTAGTATATGATTCTCAGGATATTGAATAATTGAAGGTACACAAAAGATATTTATGTATTTATAAGAAGATTATAGAAATTTAAACATATTATAGGACTTTAGTAACTCCAAAGTTTGACTTTTTTACTAGGATAATGATTCCAAAATTTTTAATTTCCAATGGTGGTATTTTAGAGTTGTTTAGATATTAAATGTTTGCAAAACTATTAAGTTTTGTTGTTTTCATGGTGAAAAAAATACTAAAAAGTTTTACGATTAGCAACAACAACAAAAAAAACTATACACATAAAAATTAGAACAATTGAATAAAAGTGAAAGCTCTTATTTATCATTTTTCTTTCTAGAGTTTTATTAATTTTTTTTTAATTTACCTTTTATTTTTAATTTAGGTACGTAGTTATAATATATATATACTCATTCTACTAACCATAACAACAACAAAAAAAAAAAAAAAAAAAATTGACAGGACAACTGTAGTGTATCATATTCCTTTTATTTACTCTTAAATTTTTGTGAATCGATCTTTCTTTTTTCTCTACAATTGTAAAAGAATCCAATTAGAAGAACTATATGAAATTTATGAAGAACTGAAGAAAGTATATAAAAAAATTAAAAAATAATATAATGTATATTACTAAAAAGGAATAAGAATATAAGATATTATGACTATTAAAGTACTTTAGTTTATGGTTCTCAAAATATTAAATAATTAAAATGTACACAAAAGATATATATATATATATATATATATATATATATATTTATATATATATTTATATATATATATATATATAGAAAATTAAGCATAGTTTTATAGGAGTTTAGTAGCTCCAAACTTTGACTTCTTTGCTAGGATAATAACCACAAGAATCTTAACTTGCAATAGTGGTATACAATAAAGGTAGTTAGCTACTGAATGTTATATTAAGTTTTTGTGTTTTCATGGCAATAAAGTACTAATAGATTTTAGGATTAGCAACAAGAAGAAAAAATCATATACATAAAAATTAAAACAATGAATAATAGTGAAAGCTCTCATTGATTTAGTTTATCATCTTTAATTTTCTGGAGATAATTTTTTAATTTACTTTTTTTTTTTAATTTAGGTACTGTACGTAGTATATATGTTAACAAGACAACGATAGTGTATTATATAATATTTAATTTACCACAATATATGAATGACTCAAGATTAATGATACTTATATGATAAAATATTTAAAATATGTAAAATGAAATAGTTTAATATGATTTCAATAGTTATAAGTTTCACTTCATAGTCGAATAATAGACACAACATTGTTGACGTATGATCGTGCTTATATTTTTTAATTATTTATAAATGATTGAAAGTTAAATTAAAAAAATTCCATTAAAGAACTTTTTGGAAAAAATAGATGAGATTAAATTAAATCTTTTAGTCTATTTAAAAAATATAAACATTATATGTCAGAACAATAAGTAAATGATTCACAATGATTTATATTACTATGTATAAATTATTAACAAATTCTTACATAGTGTTTGGTCATAAATAAAACAAGGGTTTTTATCAGTCAAGGACCCGAAAGAAAAGTCAACTATCAATTCAGGTCCTGAAAGATAATTTCTATCAATCCAGGGCCTAAAAGTTTTGAAACTATCAATGGCAGACCCATAAATTCAAAATCATTATAGTGCTTATTTGCAAAAATGCAAAACCCAAAAAATAAATTTATCTCGAAATGATAAGTAAGGAAATATACGTCAAAAATCTTTCACAACATTGTTTTTTTTAAGTTATTGTGATATATCTAAAATAATTAAATATTTACAATATTTTTTTTAAAATATACAATTAACAAAAAAAAAAAAGGCATTTACATAAGAAAAAATATATTTTAGTGAAATATGTTTACATGAATTTAAATATTATGAACTCAAAAAGAAATTACGAACCTTTTTTTTTAAAATAATTTTTTTCCCCGCGTATGACTTAAAAGATAAATTACAGATGTTTAAAAAAATAAATTAAAAAAACTAACAATTTCAAATATGAAACTACAGAAAATTCAAAAAATAATAAATTTTAAAAAAATATCGTGAAGGACTTTTGACATATATTTCCATTGCTTATCTCTTTATTTGTGTTTTGCAATTTTCCAAACAGGCCCTCTAATGATTTGACTTATGGGTATTTCATTGATAGTTTCAAATCTTTTTGGCCCTAAATTGATAGTTAACCTATCTTTCGGGTCCTTGACCGATAAAAACCCATAAAAGGGAACCAACTTTTATTATAAACTAAACTAAACTAAACTAAACTAAACTAAATATAAATTACAATAATACTTATCTAATAGTAACAATTAATTTGTCTAAATTTGAATATTATAAATTTGCTACTGCAATAATCTCCCTAAATTTCTAAATTATTGAAGTATCAATATCACAACATTGAGAAACAATAATGGAATTTATATAAGTTATCTAATGAAAATAAAATTTGAATATATAATATTTAGACTAAAGTGTAAACTATTGAATTGATCAAGTGTTAGAGCTTAATGTGAATGGTAACTTAAACTTCATTATAATATACACTTGAAGCAAGTACTAAAATCAAAGAATAAAATGACTTGCATGTGAAATTGCTGAGATTATATTTTTAAATTGACTTTTAAGTGAGTAAAAAGACATGTTAGCTAGGTAATCGCATGTTTTTTTTTGTGTATACCACTTTATTAAAGTTCAACAATAGAAAATAATGTCAAAACAATTGAATAAGAACTATATGATGATAAAATGAATAGAAGTGAGAAAATGCATTGTGAAGAAAGACAACACAAACTTATGTATAGACTTCATTATTAGTAGATACAACTTTATTAACATAATAAATAAAATTATATATAAAAAAAAACTAGCATAAAAATTATAAATATTAAAGAGTCTTAGTGAACTTTCATTATAAAAAAAATATAATAGACGAGTCTATGTAATATAATAGAAAAATCAAAGAATAAACTAATGTGATAGAGTCAGACATATTATACTAGGAGAAAAGAATACAAAACCAAAAATTAAATATCTATATTATAAGTAGATGTACATACAAGTTAATTATTACGATGTAGTATTTCAAATTTTGGATTAAACTAGGCATACATTTAGCCAAACTGTTTAAATTTTGATTAAACTAGCAATATATATGTTTACACGCTAAATTTCTTTGTATGAGCATCACTAAGTAAATATAAATCGAATTGTTATGCTTGTAGGAAATAAGATTATATATTATATTTATTTTCAATGATTTAGAAGAATGAAATCGATATACTTCGTAAGTAACAATTATAAACATTACAACAAGAGAAAATAATAATTGATTTACGAATTTTATTGAATTAAAAAAATATACGATAAAGTCATTTATATATATATATATATATATATATATATATATATAATGAAAAAGATGGAGGAAAGCGGTAAAAGTCGCTTATATATGAAATCAGTAAAAGACATATATGAAGATATAAAAACTATAAATGCATCGGTAGTGATATTGTGTAAATTTAAATACTATTGGTCTATACAATTGACCGATTTTATTCAAATAAGTCTATAAGTTGAACATCATTTTTAGTCACATACCTTACACACCTACATAAGTATACTCACTAATGTATACTTTAAATAGGTGATGTAATTTTAGTAGACCAAAGAAAATACTGTTATGCTAGAAAATTGGAGAGGGACATAAAAATCACAAGGTTTATAATAATTGGAGTTTAGATCAAGGTGTGAAATTTTATTGTACTAATAATAGAAATAATAAAAATGACAAACGTAAAAATTAGTGGACATGAATAGTTGCAATTCTTTAAATATTTAAGATCTAACATTAAATAAATTATTATATTAATAAAAATATTATATATAGTTTTTAAGCATATGTAATAACTTGATAAATGAATTTACTATGCTATGTAGATTATAGGGTACAATAAAGAATAAAAAAGAACGATAAAGAAATAATGAACTAAGTTGTACTGTGAATGATTCAATTGTACGATGTGATTGAGTATCACATAATTAAATTAAAATATGCTGAAAAATAAAGTGTGAAATATGAATGTTAATATTAACTTGACAATAGATTAGATAAAAAATAATTACGTCGAATAGAGTACTATATAGTCTAAACAAAAAATAAAATGAGAGAAATAAAATCGGAATGCGTGGTTTAAACATGTATATATAAAACTTTTAAATGGATGTGCAATGTTTGAAAAATTAGGAGTATTTCACTATAACTAAATAAGGAATTAAAGACTTTACAAATTAGTAAAAACATTTGTTATATTTTATATAGATTGTAGCATGTGTCTTGATTGAAGATTGTGAGACATCAACCTTCCATAAAAGATATTATTTATTTTGTAATTATTCTATAGCAGGATTTTTATTTTAAATCACACATAATTTTTAAATTTCGACGTTATATTGAGAAAATAATTAAGGAAAATTGAAATAAGCAATCTTAAATTGATAAGTAAATTATATTAAAGAGGGTTATACTTAATAATAATTAAAAAAAATTAAGAAATAACTTTCACAACAAAAGTCGGATGTTGGACCCTGATACTAAGTTGCTGGAAGTTTTTCCTCACATTAAAATATGTAAAGAATTTCATGTGCAAATGTATATTGAAATCGAAATTATTTATTAGGGAATTATAAAAAAGTACGTTAGGCCTAATATTTTGTGTATATATAACAAATAATTGACTTATGCATGTCAGTTGATGATATAATGAGACAATTAAAAATGTGTATTTCTTCAAATGTCAGTGATTTGGTGCAAAACATAAAAATTTAAGCCTCAGTATTACGTATATAATTTTTCAATAATCGTATAACTTATTCAAGATATATTAATGATGATCGAGTCCGTGTATAATAAGAAGTAAACAATAGTTTGAATAAATCAAACTCTACATGTATAACAGAAAATTTTGTAAGACTAAATATTTCTACAATATATCATGGTATTGGTATGTCGATTTTTACGAATCTTTAAACGTTAATTATTATAACTTGTTTTATTAAGATTAAGGCTATTTAACTTTTCTATTTCTCTTTTTGTGTTTCTTTTAGTTTTTAGTGATTCAAAATTATGTTTGTTCAATGAATTAATTTTTATTACATTGAATAATCTACGAAGTTGTGTATATATATATATATATTACAGTGATCACAATGTACAATTATTTTATATTCAACTTAAATTTTTTTATTAAATAATAGTAAAAAATTATAATCACGTGCAACGCACGTGCGTAGTGCTAGTATATATATATGTGTGTGTGTGTGTGTGTGTTTTTCTTTATACATAGATTCCCTTTGCTCAAATGCACTGCACAAAAACATATACTCCCTCTGTTTCATATTAATTGACGTTTTAGGATGTTCTTCTCTTTTCCTATTAATTGACGTTTTACATATTTTTCATCAATTCTACCAGTTTTCTCCCTGGAATCAATCCTAAAAAATCTCTACTTTTCAATCTATCAGAGATATTTTTATTTGGTCAAATCTTTATTGCCTAAAATATTCTCGGTCATTCTCGCGCCTTCTTTCCTCTCCCTCCTCATTCAAAGCTTTCTTCTCTTCTCCCTCCTTCATTCCACAATTTAAATTGAATAAAAAAAATTTCTCTTTTTTTTTTCGTCATTCTCGCGCTTTCTTCCCCTCTCCCTCCTTCATTCCACAATTTAAATTAAATTAAAAAGATTCCTCTTTTTTCTTAAAGTATTTTCCTTCATTTTTTTTTTTACGTATTAATGTTTTTAAATTATATATACAGAGGGTAATGGTGATACTCCAAAGCATCATGAATGCAAATATGAAGGCAAAAGATAAAAATTCGAAGACAAACATAGTTGTGCAGACCGAAAGACAGAACGTTGTTGGGTATCGTGGTGGAAAAGAGTGTTGGCTCTTGATTCACTAGACCAATTTGATTCCTCAACCAAATTAAGCAGATTCTATTCGAAAATAATTTTTGAAGACAGAAGTTTCTAATAAATACGATGATCTTGAGAGGAAACATGGAAGATAATTATTTAAAGATGCGAGATCTTAGGATTCAAATGAGAGATAAATAATTAGGTGAGGGTATGTCAGTAAAAAAATTTCATTCTTAATTCTTCTCTTTCATCCTAAAACGTTAATTAATATGGAACGGAGGGAGTATATGTTTGGGTAGGTAGATTCCCATTAGTTCTTTTGATTTCTGAGATTGGTCCCCTCCTTCATTGTATATCCATTTGGGAGCAACAAGCTTGACTACTTCCTCAATTTCATGTGATCACCAAGACATGGAACAAACATTAATACCATTTTGCTTCGAAGAATCCAAGTGATAGAACAATCACAACACTTATAACGGGGGAAAAATATCGAAATGCCGAAATACCACACATATCGTATCGAAAAATTATCGAAAATACCGAAATTTTCGGTATATCGAATTTTCGGTACCGTATGATACCGTACCGAAAATTTTCGGTACGGTAACAGTATGACAATCTAAATTTTTTAGTATATATCGAAATACCGAAAAAAATTCGATATTTTCAGTATATATCGGTATACAGAAAATTTTCCGGTATTTCGGTATGCCAAATTCGTAAATTTTCGATATACCGAAATTTTGGTATACCAAAATCAACGGTATGGATCGGTATATACCGATACCGATACAAAATTCGATATACCAAATTTTCGGTACGGTATTGGTATTTACCGATATCATATTGAATTTTCGGTACGGTAATGGTATGGATTTTCGGCGTACCGAAAATTTTGATACAGCAACGATATGGACGATTCGGTACGGTATACCATACCAAATCACCCCTACTTATAACTAAATTAGAAAGGGCTGCAAGTATTTAGTCACACCACCAATACATGCTTTCCACCATGAGCGGTTGGCAAAGATGCCTTCCAATCTCAAACCAACAGTGTACGCAATTATATTGCCATTTCTTGAGCCATGTACAGACATAAGCAAACCGAAAATATTAAGTAACTGATAAATAAAAACGTGTATGTGAGAGACAGACATCAAACCAAAATAGTGATTGGGTATACCAACAACCACATATCCTATGCCCTAAAATGCAAAGTGCAAACATAACTGGAGAATAATCATAGGGCTGGTGCAAAGTCACCAGCCGCTGCCAAAATGAACTCGCTTAGAGGCAAATCCATAGTAAACCATGTCGATTGACTAATAGGCATCTGTGATACAAATGCTTCAAGATGAGGCATGATGGCTTGGTTGCCTAGTTGAAAATCAAACTCTTCACAGCGTTCAAGATGCTCTTTAATGGAAACCCCTTCTCTAAAAAAAGAGACAATAATCATTTTCTAGCATGTATAAAATGTCTGGAAGCGATAAACAAAGAAAATGTAAAAGTTGTAAGAGAGCCAGCTAAAAGTGGATACTCTTCCACACAAGGAATGAAAAAACTAAAGAAAGCGGAAAAGGCAAAAGGTAAAAGCATACTTGCCACAATCTAATCACAATTTCCCACTCATCAATTTATTTTGAAGACAACAAAAAGATCAGAAAATTCAAGAAGAAATGGAGTCCCCTAGAATGTTTCCTATGATAAGATTATGTTCCCACATATGATGGCTTTTCAACAAACAAAGGATACATAACAGAGGAGGGGAGTTTTCTATGGAAATGGAAGAAAGCAATTTCTACCGTGCAATTGCATATGAAGGAACAATGTTGAACCCATGTTCCTTATGCTTTGCCCTCTTTTTACACTAAATAATTAGTGTTTTTCAAGGGCTTACGGAGGAACAAATTGTGGAAGTAACACGTGGCATCAGCAGAAAACCATGATCTTTCTTATTGCTATCGGAAACTAGGTCTATGCAAATAATTCAGTATATAAAGGAGGATGTTAGTATCTTAATTATAGTTTCATCGGAAAGTCTGAACCTTTCTCCTCGGATTTCATATTCTCACTGTTTAGATTCCCAATATTTTCATGCGAGATTCCATAATCTATTGATAGAGAAAATAGCTGAGAATAAAATAAAATCAATGAAGATAGGTTTACTGAGTAAGGAATAGGAATTATTACACCTGGAATAATTCCCAACAATATGAACTTCCCCAGCCTAATGATTCTAGGTAATATTTTCTCAATGCCTAGCACTGATCCAATCCCTCTTATTTATATCTAATAATAATAGTAATTTCTCTCCCAATAATCCAGCTGCTAATGGGCTATATGCAAGCTAAATTTTTGCCTGAATTACATTCCCTATTTTCCTCTCTTTTTCCTCTGCGAGTGTAAACCCGAAAATGAAAGGCTTTATTAGCTCTATTGTAGGTGTCAATTCAATTTCTTCAAGTGAGCATGTCTTGTAGTGGAGGTCGAGTAGGTTCAGGAACCGGGTTTGGGTTGGGAAGAACCGGACCGGAGAGCCGGGTTTATATCAAATCAGTTTTTGAAGTTATTGAAGAATCGGGTTGGTGACGGTTATAACAGAAATAAGCAACGGTTTTGGACTGTTGCATGTAAAATCGTTGTTAAAGACGCGCTTCAATTTGAATAGCAGTTGAAACTGAATTTGATTCCAGCTTCCAGAATTTCTTGATTCGAGCTTAGCTCTATATATACATTTGTTCTACTTGTAAAGGTGAGTTGACACACGTAGCTTTCCCTCTGTAAACACTAATCAATCGTTAGAATTTGAAAGCTAGGGTTCTTGAGCTCAATTCGGATTATGAATTGGGGCTTCTAGTTTTCTGGGTTGTTTTTTGTAATTGATTGTATAGTTAAGTGAATTGAGGTGTATAGAGCCTCCGTGGAGGTAGATCACCTTGATCGAACCACGTAAAAGCTTGGTGTTCTTCATTTTTTTCTGGTTTTGCGTTCGGTTTGAAGTGTCCGATTTTCAGTCCGTTTTTCATTCATTTATGGATTGAATCTTGTTGTGTGTGTGTGTTGTAAGTGTTCTCAAACCTAACATCTATCAATTTCTCCCCCATTCGAAACAGCATTGTCCGCAAGGCTGAAATAAGGAAACTGTCCTGCAAAGTCAGCAACATCCATCCATGTTGGCTTATCTTCTAATCAACCACGCCACTTGACCAACATTTAGGAAACCCGGTCGTCCTCACGCCAAATTGATCGCAATATTCGTTCCGGGTCGAAAGTAGGGTTCTTCAGTCGCTAATTCTAAGGGTAAGGAATCAGACACAACATGGTTCCCCACCAAAGGCTTCAATTGCGAAACATGAAAAACTGGATGAATTCTTGATGTATTTGGTAATTCCAAGCGATAAGCCACAAACCCCACCTTTCCAACTATTTCAAAAGGTCTGTAGCACCGTGGAGCTAGTTTAGGATTACCCCCAGTTTGTAAAGAATGTTGTCGGCGAGGGTGTATGTTCAAGAAGACCTTGTCACCAATCGCATAGCTGGCCTACCGAAGGTGCTTGTTTGCTGCCCGATGTGTTCTTTGGTGAACATGCTCTAAATTAATCTTTAATTGTCTTAACATCTCATCTCGTTCCAACAACTCCTCAGTGATAACTTTTACTCAAAATTCCCCAGGAAGAAACTGATGTAGGGTCGGAGGTGGTCGACCATAGATTCCGAGAAACAACGTTTGTCCTGCAGCTGATTTAAAATTCGTGTTATAACAATATTCAGCCCAATGTAGCCATTTTTCCCACTATTGTG
Organism: Ajuga chamaepitys; assembly: GCA_958295605.1. Lineage (NCBI taxonomy): Eukaryota > Viridiplantae > Streptophyta > Magnoliopsida > Lamiales > Lamiaceae > Ajuga > Ajuga chamaepitys. The sequence goes on from OY282506.1 coordinate 14,455,574, forward strand.
GTTGTTCAGAGGCAAAACATCCCAAATATGTCTCCAAGAAACGATTTAGGACTTTCGTTTGCCCGTCCGTTTATGGGTGGTAGGTCGTACTTATCTTGAGCTTTGTCCCAAAAGCTTTAAATAATTCTGTCCAAAAGTTGCTCATATAGAAGGGGTCTTGCTCTGACACAATTGAATGGGGTATTCCATGTAAGTGCACCACTTTCTTGGTAAACAATTCGGCCATCCTTTTAGCAGTAAAAGGATGCTTGAGCCCAATAAAATGCCCATATTTTGTAAGACGGTCCACAACCACAAATACACAGTCCAACAATTCGGATTGTGGTAGTCCTGAGATAAAATCAAGACAGATATCTTCCCACACTTGCGTTAGAATAAGGAGTGGTTGCAAGAGACCTGCGGTTGAGCGCGTCTCATACTTATTTATTTGACAAATCAAACACTCCGCAATAAATTTCCAAACTTGTTTCATCATGCCCCTCCAATATATGCTACCTGCCAACCTTCGATAATTACGGTAAGCTCCCGAGTGGCCGCCGGTTGGTGTTCAGTGGAAGTCCTCAATTAACTTAGTGGTCCAGGAAGTTGATCTAGGTATAACAATTCTGCCATTGAAAAATAAGTACCCATTAATCAAGGAAAAGGCCCATTGTAATTGTTACCTTCCACACGCTGCACCACCTCTTGTATCTCCTGATCTTCCATTAGATCCTGCTTAAGAGTCCCAATCCACCAATTGAGGCAATGAAAGTTCATTCATCTCTCCCTCTTCATCTTACCTAGATAAGGCATCGGCTACCAGATTACTGGATCCGATTTTGTACACAACCTCAAAATCATATCCAATAATTGTAGCAACCCAATCTTTTTGTGCCAGTGTGGTGATTCGTTGCTCCAAAAGGTGATGTAAACTTCGCTGGTCCGATCGCACTTGAAACTTTTTCCCAATTAAGTATGGCCTCCAATGTTGAATTGTAAGAACAAGAGCCATTAGCTCACGCTCATAAGCTGACTTGGCTTGCCCTTTTCTCGAAATTGCTTTGCTAAATTACGCCATAGGTTGACCAGATTGCATCAAAATGGCCCCAACTCCACGACCTGAAGCATCGCATTCAATAATGAAAGTCTGATTGAAGTCGGGCATAGCCAATACAAGAATAGAAAGTTATCGCCTGTTGCAGCTCTCTAAAGGCTTTTTCATTTTCTTCTTCCCATTGGAATCTAGATGATCGATCCTTTGTAAGCAGAGATGTTAGTGGTTGACTATCTTACCATAGTCCTTTATGAAATGCCGATAGTATCCCGTTAGACCAAGGAAACCTCGAACCCCAATGACTGATTTGGGCGTCGGCCAGCGTAGAACAGCTGGTATTTTGTTCGGGTCCATCTGAACCCCATGTCTTGACACGATGTGGCCCACGTGTTCAACTGATTGCCGACCAAAAGAGCATTTTTTTTATTAACCGTACATGTGTTGTCTTGTAATATAGCCAACATTATCCTAAGATGAGCTAAATCTGAAGACCACTCAGTTCTATATATCAATATGTCATCGGAAAACACCAAGACAACCTTACGCAAGAAAGCCCAAAAGATTTCATTCATTGTTGCTTGAAATGTTGCGGGGGCGTTTTTTAACCCGAATGGCATCACTAGGAATTCATAGTGTCCGGAATGTGTTCGAACTGCCGTCTTTGGGATATCTTCGGGAGCGATTCGGATTTGATGATACCCGGATCGAAGATCAAGTTTGCTGAAAAACTTTATCCATTTAGCTCATCTATAATCTCTTGGATGACTGGAATTGGATATTTGTCAGGGACAGTGACTTTGGTTAGCTCTCTATAATCAGCACATAAACGCCAACTTCCATCCTTCTTGCAAACTAATGGGACCGGACTAGAGTAGGGGCAGCAACTTCTTGTATAATGCCAGCAGCCAACATTTCAGCCACTAGTTTTTCCATCTCTTCTTTTTGCAAATGCCCGTACCGATATGGTTTCACAGTGACTGGAGCACATCCTGGTTTGAGTGGAATTCGATGGTCCGTTGATCGGTGCGGAGGAAGAGCCTAAGGTTCCTTAAACACTCCTGAGAACTCCAACAACAACTTCTGAAGTTCACTTTCCATCTTCCCATCCAGTTCCCTAGTTGTTTCTGTGGCTGACGGATAGATCTCGACAGCCCATAGTATTAGACAGAACTCAATATCTTCCTTTTTATGTAAGGAGGCTGTTGAAATAGATTGTTTTGCCAAGGCTGGATTCCCGAAAACAAGGATTGATTGGTTGCCCAAGAAGAATTCCATTGTTCGTCTTGCTCAATTCGCACGTACCTCTCCCAACGTCGCCAACCACGACACGCCTAGAATTACACCGATGCTGCCCAAGGGAAAAAGAAAACAATTAACTGAGACGTGTGCTGATCCCAAATCAATTAGAACGTTAGTGCATTCCCCTTTTGACTCCGAGTTCCGACCGTCTCCTAGCCGAACTATGAAATTGATGCTAGGATTAATTTTTAGACCAACACGATGAGCGGCTTGGTCAGAAATAAAATAGTGGCTAGCTCCGCTATCTACCATCTCCAAGACGTCAACTCCATTGATCTTCCCCGTCAATTTCATTGTCTTTGGGCCATCAAAATCTACCGCTGAAAATTGTGTCAATTCTAAGTTCTGGAGAAGTGGTTTCTCATGTCTCTGTTATTTGTTCGGTTTCGTCTGACTCTAAATCCTCCTTTACGCCTTAACCTTCCTCCTTACTCACCACAAGTAATCTCAATGATTTGTGCGAACAACTATGTAGTGGGTGATAGGGTTCCTTACACTTGAAGCATAGACCTCGAGCTCGATGGTCGAGAAATTCTGTGTGTGAAATTTGTCTTGTTCTGCGATTTCGATTGTTCTGGCAATATATTTGCATGCGTCAGTTTTGGGCTGCTGGAATGTTGGATTGCTGGAGCGGCTATTAGTTTCATTCCCATCTCCTTTACTCATCACGTGGGCTCTCCAAGCAACTTGTTGGGCCCCCAATCTATCTAGAATAGGGTTAATACCAAATTTTGGGTCCAGCTCAGTCTCTATTTTCCACCCTTATCAGTACCTCGGAAATACAAATCCACAACAGTTCCGAGTTCTCCTTTAATCTCTTTCGTAAGGTACATCGTGTCAAATTTCTATGGCATCCTTGGATCTGATCCGTACTCTGATTTCATCTCGTAAACCATTAAGGAATAGACCCAAGCACTGTGATTCCGTGATGCAGTGAACAAGCGTCATTCAAGTTGTGAACTCGCCAACATATTCATCCATACTTCCCGTATGTTTGGTGGCAGCGAGGACTTCAAAAGGGTTTTCCAATGGGGTACCACCATATCTCCTCAATAGTTCATACGACAGTTGGTTCCAAGTCATATTTGGGGAACGATCCATCAACCACCGGACCCAGTCCAGGGCTCCCTCCATACAAACCAAGGCCAGATCCACTTTCAATTCCTCGTTAGTCCCTAGTGATCCATGCAACTGGGTCACTTCCGCTGAAACTCGGTAATTCTACCCGCTTTACAGATAGTTGAAAATCGTTGGTGGTAAGTGAGCGATTGGGCTTGCAGATCGATGGACTGGGGTTTGTTGCTCCCAGTACCAGTGATAGTAGCCTGTGATTGGTCTCCACTCTCTTCCACCGATTTATTTTAACCAATGAGGCCAACATTTCTTCCAATTTATCCAACTTGTTCAGTTTCTCCCAGATTAAGTCGATGCTCTTCTCTACCGATTTGATTCGACTGTCCATCCGAGTATTGGTCATGGAAGAGCTGAGAATAAAATAAAATCAATGACGATAGGTTTATTGAGTGAGGAATAATAATGATTACACCAGGAATAATTCCCAATAGTATGAACTGTCCCAGTCTAAGGCCAATTCTAGATAATATTTTCTCAATGCCTAACACTGATCCAATCCCTCTTTATTTATAGCTAATAATACTAATGATTTCTCTCCCCTTAGTCCAGCTGCTATTGGGCTATATGCCAAGGATAAGCAAGCTGAATTTTTGCCTGAATTACATTACCTGATTTTCCTCTATTTTTTCCTCTGCGAGTGTAAACCCGAAAAGAAAAGGCTTCATTAGGTCTATCATTTATCACATTGTACACCAGTCACTGCATAAAATTACACAAGAATTATAAGAGTTAAACGTAATTAAGAAGTAGAAACCCTATGCTTGAATTGAAACGATTAAGAAAGAATAGTTTCTGCGATTGCAGGGCAATCCAAAATTACTTGCAAGGTTCACCACTTGCCATATCAAATTGGAAATCAAAGGCCATAGAGTTGGAAAACACAGGTCAAAGAGTTATTGGGCCACAAATCTACAATAATTAATCTAATTAGATGCACAGGAGTTTTATTTTCTAAATTAATCAATAACTAATTTTACTTTTGAGACACCATTAAGCACATAAATTTGAACTCAAAACTAAAATTAGATTTATCAAAATCGCAAAAAAGGGAAATAGAACAAAAATCCAAATCCAACATAAGGAAAGGAAGAAAACAAAACCTACCCCCAATCCTATCAGAAATATTAGACACGATCGAGACGGACAATAAAGAACTCACATTTTCGTCTAATTGGAAGAACTCAATGTCAACTTAGGTTTTCTGATCGAAGTCGGCAGCAAGTAGATAACAATGACGATCATTATTGACGGGAAGTCGGGAACGCATCGTATACCGCCGCCTTCCTCACCTTTATGACCAGTGGCTGCCCCCTCAGGATGTCCAACACCACCATAAAAAATTTACTTCCGTCTAACGGATTTTTCTCACCGCCCAGCCATTTGCGCTTTGTTCATATTTTTTCTACTCATACTGGAGGAGAGAATTAGAAAAGAAGAAAAGAGAAAAAAGAAGAGGCAAATCGTGAACAATTGTGTAAGTGGTTACTTAAGCGAAACCGTCAACTTTACATGCAGAATACATAATTGACACCTGTAATTATAATATTTAAAAATAAAAGAAAAGTATCTAAATTTATAAGGAGAATAAGTGTGTTTTTCCTAAATTTTCGCGACTCTATTTTAGTATTAAAGATTGATAGTAAAAATATATATTAAATTTTATATGTCCAAGCATCGTTCGGAAGTATTACTAGTAAGTGTTAGTATAACAAATAAATAAATCAAGCAATTAACATGTGGTACACGACTTGTAAGTAAAGTCGTGTGTTATTGGCGGTAAAACTACTATTGAGTGAATATCAATTTTTCTTGCAATTTCTGCAAAATTAACAAAATCTGTCTCTCTCTTAATCTCCATACTAATATCAACAAAATGCAGACCACAACCAACAGGAAAATTCAACAGAAAGCTTGAAAGAACACACAGAAATACACACACTTCGTGATGATTAGCAACTGAAAGAAATGATCCTTGTTTCTCTCTCTCTTCCCAAATGGACATAAATCAAAGTAATCTCAGAACCCAAAAAACCTGAACTGAATTTTCCCAAATGAATTGTTTCTACTCCATTCAAGCCCCAAATTATTGGATACTTTATTTTTCAAGAACGTAACTGAACATTTGCACACACGCTCACACCTTTAAATATGTGGTAAAAAAACAATGTGATATTTAATCAGTTTTAAAAGGCTATAAAATTTCTCACCTGAGACATTTCGCTAATAATTGCAATAAATTAAGCATATTAATTAATCACGATCACCTTAGCAAGAAACCAAAAATGAGGATAAAACTGAAAACAACTACAAGAAAAACCACTCACATTTATTTGAAGCTCAAAATGTAGCTTCAACACTTCTAAATATTGCAAATGTGAAAAATGTACTCTCTATCAGACACCAAAAATATCCTCTGGTAAAAGTTGCTTAATCATTTTAAAAAGGATATCATCCTCAGGTTGTCTTTGCACCTGATCAAGTAATAAGGAAACGATAGTTGCATCTGCGGAGAATCCCCTTCGACATATTTCATCCAAGAGTGGCATTGCCTTGGAGAGCTCATGCTTCTTTAGCAAAACTTGGATGATAACATTGTATGTCACACTATCTAGCATACAACCACTTCTCTCCATCTCCATAAGCAAAGATTTTGCCTCCTCTTCAAATCCTTCTTGATACAGTGAGCGAATTATGATAGTATACCTCTAAACATCTCGTTGCAAACCTTTGGAAGGGAGTTGGTAAAAAGATCCCTTGCAACATCAAGTTTCCCATCTTTGCACAATCCATCAAGGAGGATAGTTTACATGATTATATCAGGTTTCGCACCTCTTTCTTCCATCTTGTGTAGAAATGATAAAGCCTTAGCAATCTGTTGCCTCCTACACAAGCTTTCTAATAAGATATTGTAAGTACATAAATCAGGATGTATTTTCAAAGCTTCCATATTTTTGAAAAGCTTCCAGCCATCAACAAATCTATCTTGACTAAATAATCCATGTATCATTGAGCTATAGGTACACACACCATGCTCTAAACCTTTACAGGGGATGTCAAGGAAAACACGCCAAGCTTCGTCCACTTTCCTTGGGTTACAATATCCATCAATCAAACTTCCACAAAAAAAGATACAATGCTTAATGCCCTTATCCTCCAAGGAATCAATTAATTGTTTTGCTTTCTTCATTTTCCCCTGCAAACAATACCCATCTATCAGGTCACTGTAAGTGATTATAGTAGGAGAAATATTTCATTGTTTCATTGTTTCCACAGCATCCTCAGCCTCTTTAATCTTCCATTCCTTGCAATATCCATCCACTAATATACCAAGAGTAACAACATCGAAAGATATTTTGCGACTTATCATTTCATTAAGTACGCCTTGCACATCTTCCCATCTACCAACACTAAAAAGGTCGTGAATAATCGAATTATATGAAACAACACTAGGTGAAACACCCATGGCGATCATCTCAGAGAGGAGCTGCAGAGCTTCATCCACTCTTCCGCCCTTGCATAACCCATCAATTATTGCATTATAAGCTCTGACGCTGGGTCTCCAGCAAGTTCGTTTTAATATACGAAGAAGCAAATGACAAGCAGTGACAGTTTGTCCAGCTTTGCAGAGCCCATTGATTACTACGAGAATCATAACATCATCAGGCTCACAAGGTTTCAAAACCAAAAGTTTGTTGAACAATTTCATAGCTTCAACGACCTGTTGATCTACAAAAAGCCCCTTAATAGGAGTGTTGAATGTCGTAGCATCCGGTTTGTAACCGCTCTTGAAGAAGATGCCCAAGATGGCAAACCCATAGTCTACCCGCTTCAGAAGGCAATAGCAATTAATAACAATGTTCATTATGTAGTCACTTGCAGGGATACCTATTTGACGCATTTTGTCAACCAGATTAAGGGCAACCGAATAGTGGCCCATCTTAATAATAACACTCAACAGTTTGGTGTATACATTAACAGAGGTTGTGGGCGCATTATCACGATTTCTCGGAACAAACGTATAGCGTCATCTAATTCATGGATACAACTATAATATTTTGTGGGTATTGGTGACGAATGTCGTTTTGTGTGACCCGCATTATGATGTAAATACGAAGAGAAGAAAGTGAAAGGATGAGCGGGAAAAGTACCGAATTCATGTAAGGATTTAGACACAGTTCTCCTTTGAATCAACTTCAATGTAGAAGCAGTAGCGCTCCTATTCATCTTCTAAATAAGCACAATTTACTCTTTCCAACTTATCTATCTCAAGATTTTGTAATCCACTGTTTATTCCCCAAATTGACGAGCCCATATAAAGATATGCAATATTGGCTCCATTGTTCATGCAAGTGTGGGGCGGTCAATACCGAAATGGGAGCCCCCGGAGGAGGGGTGTTGAGATTGGACATTCACGCAGCATTTGAGAGTCTAAGGGTCACTATGGTGTTGGATTTGTTGTTCGTGATCATGTGGGACAGATGATTGTGGCAGCATCGCATAGGATTAGAATTTAGGAAGCCTCTGACGGTAAAAATGCGGAGTTAGAAGCTCTGCTAAGCGGTTTGCATTTTTGTGTTAAATGTGGATATTCAAGAGTTGTTGTGTAGCACTCACGGGACAAGCAAAATCCTTAGGCCCCATTTGGATGGAGGGATTTGATTTGTAAGGGGATTTAAAATGAATAGATTTCAAAATTCTTAGATTTGAAATCCATGGACTTGAAATTCCTTGTTTGGATTTATGGTGGATTTGTGAAAGGATTTTGAAATCCAAAATTTTCAAATCCATTATTTGGCAAAAAACTGATACAATATTTGTAAAATTCAATTTTTTTCCTTTAAAATTTAAACTAACAATTTATATTTTTTATTAAATAAAACAATATTTATCTACATCAAAATTAACCGAATAATTTTTTTTCTAATTATATATATACACATATATATATTATGTATTTTATATCCCAAAAATTTATTGGGAACATTTCATTGGAGATAAAAGGAAAAAAAAGAATTCAAAAAAAATATTAGGAGCATTTTATTGGAGAACGAGAGGAAGAGATAGCGATAAGGAGAAGAGAAGAAGAGAGAGAGCGGAGGAGAGAGATAGAGATAGAGAGAGGACGAGAAAGAGAGAGAGAGAGAGAGAGAGAGAGAAGTGTGAGTCAGGAGGGATTTGTAAATGACTACCTTTGTCAAATGATTTGAAATCCACCCAAATATAGTGTAAAATGGAGAATTTCAAATCCTGGATTTCTAAATGGGTTGATTTAAAAATCTGGATTTTCAAATCCACTCATTTATATTTTATCCAAACACATGAAGTGAATTTGACAATGGATTTATAAATCCATAGCACAAATCCCTCCATCCAAATGGAGCCTTATATTACCGAGGCATTTTGATTGAAGAGATCATGGATTTGTTACAAAGGTGGCTAAATTATTAATGTTTTTATATGAAGAGGAGCTGTAACGAGGTAGCACATAATTTGGCATGTTTTTTCTTTTTTATCTCCTAATTCGTCTTTTTTTATATGAATTGATTGCCCTTCTTAGTTTAAGAATTTTGTACTCAAGAACTTGAATTAAGTTATAAGATTCTTGGTTGTTAAAAAAAAAATACAGTTAAACCTCCATTAAGTAATGTTTGATAAATTAATAACCTCAATAATATAATAATTTCTTCCAGTCCAGATTCGGGCTAGTGTACTAAAGTAATTGCTAAATGCATCAAGTAATAAAAAAATAAATTCTTAAGGTCCCAAAAATGTAAAGTAATAATCATTGGATTCCATCAAATATATACACACATATATATATATATATATATCCAAAATATTCAATAAGTCAACAATACTATACAATAATCATTTCTTTTGAAAATATGAGTTTATACTTTTGTTTTTTCTTCCCACCTAAGCCAAAGCAAACCTTCGCCTTAATTTTTGTAGAGCATTCACAACTTCTGGATCATTTTGCTCGTGTTGTAGTAAGTAGTTATTCAAGGTAACTATTGCTTGAAGTGCCTTTTTTGACGACACAGTTGGGATAACGTGACTATCATCTAGTTCAGGATCATTCTCATCATCATTATTGTTCATTACCGATTCAGTGATTTCTTCATCTGTAGGTGATTACATGACTGCATCATTCTCGCTAGGATAGTTCAAAAGATGTTTAACATGATGACATTTCTATAGCATAAATTAGAGATGATATCACTCAATCCCCGGATATCTTCATCCAATTACAAGTTCTAGTCCAGGAACACGTTTTGTTCTGACCGAATCTTGCAATGCTGAAAATAATTTGTAACTGTTGTTGACTTCACATCACAATTCCAAGCCATGTTAGCCACAATTAATAGCATCTAAAATATTAAGTTTTTCAGGATTTGCTACTTCAACCTTAAGGCCCTGTAAGATTCTAGAATAAAAACGATAATGATAATGAATTTTGAATGCACGAATAATCCCGGCATCACATGGTTGAATCTTAGACGTTGTGTTAGGAGGTAAGAAAAATAACTCTGCATTTTTCAAACCTTCAACCACCTTTGGATGAGTCGGGCAACTGTCTACTATTAGTAGAACATTCCTGCCTTTCATTCTCTTATCAAACCAACCAACATATTCTTGAAAAAGCAAGCTAGTCAATCCAAGTTTTCTTGTTGGATCAATACTCACAGTTAAGATTGTTCAAGTTTACATGTTTAAAGCATCTGGGATTTGCATACTTACCAATAAATCAAAGTGGCACTTTGTCGGATCCATCTCTATTGCAACAAATAACAACAATAATTATCTCATATTTTGTACGTCATTCGAGCTACTTGGTAGCAAGTGAATGATCAGCTTCCAATCGATAAAATAATCCAGCTACATCCATGTTGTAGTTATCCTTCAACTGAAACTGATCTAATTTTGATCGTATTCTAGGTAAAGCATTTTCAATGTTCTCCATGTTAACAGAACCAATTGCATATGCTTGATCTTCAAACATCTATCTTTTATAGTTAAAAAGACTAAAGGTTCTATGAAAATTAACTGGATGGATGCACATGTGGCATTAGAAGAGTTGTTTAAGTAAGTTAGAAATTCAATGCATTTCATTACGTCCTGTGTACTTAGTTAGTCAAATATATCAATGCTTGTACTTGTATTCAATTCTTTCAATATTGTAATGACTTCAATCCAATGTATTCAAGTTTCATACTTAATAGTAATGAATCTAGTCCAATAGGTTGATATATTAGTCGTACAAATTTACTAATTAATCATGATTGTTCGTTTTAAAATGCCATCAAACCTACTTCATAATTATGCGGCCATGTACTAAGCCGGTGACAAACTGTAAAATGTATGTGTGCTTCCCGTATGTAAAACTTTCTATAAAATAATAAATATTCATTTATCGATAAATGATAAACTCGCTAAAAAAATAATATTCTTCGATCCCAAGTTTATTACTTTATCGAGATTTAACCGTAATCTCTTAATAAATAATGGATTTTACTTTACTGGTTACATTTTCTGGAAAAAAAAAACAAAAAAAAAAACCTAATTGCAGGAAAAATTACCATTTTTCTCGAAATTGCAATTTAAGTCTAACTTTTAGAATTTAGCAAAACAATGTACCACTTTTACTTATAGTTGCAAATCGGATAATCGATAAATTTTTCGATCACCGAAGTCCACGTGTTCGATTTTTGTGTCATATCATTTGCCACACCTTTCCAAGAAATAACAATATAATCCTAAAATTTCATCTTTGCATAAGTCAAAGAGTGAGAGAATGAGAGGGGGCTGCCGTCGGAAGGGAAAAGGGCTGGGTAAGTAGGCTTTTTATGGGTAAATTAATTATTGGGCCAACAAATAACCCAACAGTTCCTGTAGACAACAAATCGATGAGTATTATTGTTAAGATGGGACACTATTCTGTTGTCCTTTATGTGTTTGACAAAATACGTCAGATAGGTATCCCGGTAAATGAATACACAATGAGCATTGTGATTAATTGCTATTGCCTTCTGAATCAGGTAGACTATGGATTTTTTATATTGGGAATCTTCTTCAAGAGCGGGTACAAACCGAATCCTGTAACATTTAGCACTCTTATTAAGGGGCTTTTTGTAGATCACCAAGTCGTTGAAGCTACGAAATTATTCAACAAGCTTTTGGTATTGAAAACTTGTGAGCCTAATGATGTTATGATTCTCACTATGATCATTGGGCTCTGCAAAGCTAGCCAAACTATTACTGCTTGTCATTTGCTTCTTCGCATTTTAAAATGGACTCGCTGGAAACCTGGCGTTAAAGCTTATAGTGCAATAATTGATAGGTTGTGCAAGGGTGGAAGAGTGGATGAAGCTCTCCAGCTCCTCTCTGCAATGATCACTAAGGGTATTTCATATAGTTCGATTATTCACGGCCTTTTCAGTGTTGGTAGATGGGAAGATGTGCAAGGCGTACTTGATGAAATGATAAGTCACAAAATATCTTTAGATGTTGTTATTGCAAGGAAGGGAAGATTAAAGAGGCTGAGGATGTTGTGGAAACAATGAAACAATGAAATATTTCTCCTGATATAATAACTTACAATGCCCTGATACATGGGTATTGTTTGCAGGGGAAAATGAAGAAAGCAAAACATTAATTGATTCCTTGGAGGATAAGGGCATCAAGCCTTGTACCTTTTGCTATGGAAATTTGATTGATGGATATTGTAAGGCGAGGAAAGTGGACAAAGCTTGGCGTGTTTTCCTTGACGTCCCCTGTAAAGGTTTAGAGCATAATGTGTGTACCTATAACACCATGATTCATGGATTATTTAGTCAATGTAGATTTTCTGATGGCTGGAAGCTTTGAAAGTACGTCCTGATTTATTTACTTACAATATCTTACTCGAAAGCTTCTGTAGGAGGCAGCAGATCGCTGAATCTTTATCATTTCTACACGAGATGGAACAAAGAGGTGTGAAGCCTGATATAGTCAATTATACGACCTTCATTGATGGATTGTGCCAAGTTGGAAAACTTGATGTTGCCAGAGATCTTTTCAGTCAGCTCTCTTCCAAAGGTGTGCAGCCTAATGTTCGAACATATACTATCATAATTTGCTCGCTGTATCAAGGACTTGAAGAGGAGGAAAAATATTTGCAATATGGAGATGAAGAGAAGTGGTTGTATGCCAGATAGTCTGACATACAATGTTATCGTTCAAGGTTCTCTGAAGAAAAAAAAAGAGCTGTTTCTTGTATGAAATGTGTAGAAGGGGAATCTCCGCGGATACAACTACTGTTTCTTTGTGCAATGGGAAGTTGAGGATGATATCATTTTTAAATTGATTAAGAAACTTTTGCCAAAGGATATTTTTGGTGTCAACTTTTGACAGTTTATAATATTCTCAAGTGTGGAAGCTGTATTTTGAGGGTCAAAGAAATTTGATTTTTGTTGTTATTTTTTTAGTAACTAGCAATAGTGCGTGCATTGCACGTGATTACTATTTTTTTTATTATTATTTAATCAAGAAAATTAATGTGAACATAAAATAATTATACTTTGTGTAGTGCTATTATTCATGGTAATATATATACGCAACTTCTTAGATTATTTAGTGCTAGAAAAAGAAAATGAAAAATCTAATCGATTAAGCAAATACAATCCAAAATCAAATAAAAATTAAAAATAATCATAAAAGAGGAAAAAAGAGGTTAATAATCTTAGTTTAGCAAAACACATTACACTAATGTTAAAAGATTCATAAAACCGACATACCATGATATAATGTATTATTCTTACAAAATTTATATATATAAAATTTGATATATTATAATTACTAGTAAATCACCCGTGCAATGCACGGTTATAAAATGTTTTAATAATATGATAAATAAAGTTATACGATTACTGAAAAATTGTATAATAATGAAGATATAGATTTCCATTGAACAAAAGATACAAAGGCATTTGTCTTATTACATCATCAACTGACATTCATAAGTTCATAATTTGTTAGATACTCACACGAATATTAGGCCTAACATACTTTCTCTATAATTTTTTGATTGATAATTCTGATTTGAACATACATTTCCAAAGAAAATAATTTGCATTTTTCAATTTTGCTTGATTATTTCTTCAATTCTACATTGAAGCTTGAAAATCATGTGTGATTTAAAATGAAAATCCTACTATAGTATATTTATAAGATAAATAATGTTTTTCTTATAGAGGGTTGACTATGTACATAATGTCTCATAAACTTCAATCGAGATACATGCTACAATCTATATCTTAATATAATATATTTTTTTCAACGTTTCAGCTATTTTTATGAATTTACTTCCCTGTTTAGTTTTAGTGAAATACTCCCAATTTTTCACACATTGCAAATTCATTTAAAAATCTATAAATACATGTACTTAAACCATTCTGATTTTGTTTCTTCCATTTTTTTTTTATTATTATACCATACTTTATTCCAGTATAGTTATTATTTATTTTTATCTAATCTATGCTTGTAAGCTGATAAAGCGCAATCCAGTTAGCAAAGAAGTTCGAGGTAAAAGTTGATTAATGAAACCGTAAAATGCAAGAAAGACGAAGAACACAAGATATACGTGGTTCGATCCGGAGATCTACGTCCACGGGCGGAGGCAATAACCTTCCAGGGTCTTTTTCACTCTCTCTTCTTCAACTTTACAAAGTACTGTTTTAGAATACAAAAATTCGGACCCTAAATCCGAAAACAATTTTCCTATTTATACTATACAAACCAAATCCCTAACTAAATCCCTACAATTCCGCCCACCGAATCTGCATGGCGGTTAGGAAAAGATCATGGGGATCTCCCTCCCCAAATATGCCGCGATCACGACTTCCAAATATGCCGCGATTGGGCTCAGCTGTGTTGGTCTTGAGCTTCTGGGCCCAGTTGACTCAGTTGGCGGGCTAGTCCAACCCGGAGTTACTGGGCCATACCTATCAGATTCCCCCCCACCATCCGGAGCGAGGTAGGAGCTCCGGTTAAGACTAAGTCGTGCGATAATAGGTATGAGTTGGCGGCGATGCAGAGTGACGTAATGGCGTAGCTTTGTAATAAAAGACTCACGTCTTACCGAGTTGATGGACCACCGAGGTGAAGGAACCAGTAGGGGCCGAGCTGATATACCCCCGAGGTGAAAAAGGTCAAGAGGGACCGAACCGAACCGAACTGAAGTACCCCCGGGGTCACGGGGTCAGCAGAGGCCGAGCCTAAACATGCCCGGGGTAAAGAGATCGTCATGGACTGATCTGGGTCTAACTGAAGTACCCCCGAGGAGCCATCATGGGATCGACCGGAGCCGAGTAGCTTTACCCCCGGGGTAAAGAGATCATCGGAGAGAAATCCAAAGCTTCGTGGGGAAGGGTGAAGTTGATGTGATTGGCGGCATCATCATGAGGGGAAGGGATGTGAAGTGACGCATTCGGGAATCCCCAGAAGTGTGTTCCCCACGCGCCTAGGTAACTGTAATGCGCGTGATTTGCACCGCACAAATCTGGAATGCTGAATTTGAAAAGGCCAGATCTGGGCTGTTTATTCGTGAGTATATATATACAAGGCTTCTACAGTAAGCGTCATTATTATCATTTGTGATTTGCAAGTAACAAAGAGCGGGAGAAAACGAGAGAACCATCTGTGCCAAGTCATGACCAATCTCAAATCGAAACCAAGTAAGTATGTCTTCTTCCTCGTCTTCGTCTTCAATTAGAGAAGTAGGCACAACTAAAACGCCATTAGACGTACAACCCTTGCGCTTTATTATTCCGGAAAGAAGAGAGATTAGGATGGTATACAGGGCTGATGGTATGGAGTCTGGCACCCGGGCAGTAGGGTTTAGTGACTGCGGGGAGGAGGATTTTGAGGTTGCCGCGGAGGCTCTGCGGATGTCGCGGGTGCAAATAGAAGCCTTGATCCCAACATTTTATTTCCCCTTTAATTTAGAATCATTGTACCGGAGCCTAGTGACCGAGCCTGTTGCCCTCCAAAGGGTTTCATAAGTGTGTATATAGACCATTTGAGGATAGGAATTAGGTTTCCTCTCTGGGACTCCGTAGTGCGGCTACTGAGATATTACGGCATTGCCTTATGCCAACTAGCACCCAATGCCGTGAGGCAAGTTGTTGGGTTCTCCATAGTATGCAAGAGGGCCGGGGTAGAACCGGATGTAGATATATTTAGATTCTTCTTCCAACTGAAAGCCTTCGGGAAATCGAAGTGATGGTACTCCTTTAGCTCAAGGGCCCGAGGTGGGTTTAAGGTGAAAAACCCGAGTAAGGTGGAGGGTTGGAAGGAGAAATTTATTTTTGTGAAGGTGGGCGTGGCTCTCCCGAGGTGGAGGAGGGAGGAAGTAGTGGATAACGCCCCGGTGGTGGAGCCGGAGCCAGAGGTTGTTAATCACTTCCGTACTGTGGGTACGTTCAAGACCCTCTGCACCGAAGAGGAGCTGGAGGAGGCAGGGTTAAGTCCCTACTACTCGGGAGGAGCAGAGGAGAATCCCACCCGGGGGCAGGAGTCGGCGGCCGGGGCAGCCGAGGAGGGTAGGAACTCTTAATATTGTGCAACCGTTTGTAACTCGCATAAGATTAACCATTGATCTTCTTTTGCAGTGGGACGCTTTGGAAAGGAGACTTCGGGAAGTCCAGCAGTGACAACGGCAGCGAAGAAGAAGGGGACCGCTGCCGAAGTGGCCCCTAGAATTAGGGTGTCACCGAGTCCGAGGCCGTCAGAAGGGACGGAGGAAGATGTTGTGGTCGCAGGGGCGACCCCGAGGTCGAAGAGGAGGTCGGAGCCGTCTGTGACTCCGCTGGGAGTGGCCAAAAGACTGAGCACGGAGCCGACCCCCGAGGTAAAGCAGGGATAACCATTGCCGGAGTGAATAACTGTTGTTGAAGCTTTTTCCTGATGTTTTGTTTTTGGTTTTGTGTTTTAAGGGGCAAGGGCACACAAGTGTGCTGGGCCTGGAGGGGCCCGATGCCGAGGAGCTACTGCGGCTAGCTCAGGGGATCATGGACCTCTGCCGAAGGAGTGAGAGAGAGGCCAAGGAGGAGCTAGCCGAGGCGGTGAGGGAGTTGCGTTCTCGTAATGACAGGTTAACTCATGACCTGTCCGAGGCTCGCAAGAGAGCTTCCTTGGTGGAGAAGGAGGTGGCGCGGCTGCGCGAGGTGGAGGCGGAGGCCGGGGTGCTCCGCGGCGAAGTGGCGGAGTTGCTTCTGGAGCTGAAGGCCAAGGAGGCAGCAGTAGTTGAGGGCCAGGGGGCCGTGCTGAAGACATTTGCAGAGAAACTGCTGTAAACCAGCACATTTCTCGACTACCAGATGGGCTTCGTCGTGGTCGGTGACACGGCAACACGCTCGGTGCTGATGGAGAAGGTCAAGGAAATCTATCCGAATGTGGATGTCTATCATCTAGAGTTCGGATACGATTTCAACGCCGTGGGTGCCATGGAGGAGGCGTATTACAACACGCTGGCTCGGTCTCGGATTGGCCCTTGGTTAAGGCACTGGCGGAGAAGAAGACGATTCTGAGCGCCGAGGAGATCGCTGCCTACAACGCGGACCAGGACGAAGAGTTTCTGTCCTTCCGGCGGGGAAAGTTTACTGCGGAGCCACGAGCCAGGGAGCCACCCCCGCGCATGGAAATCACAGCGGAGACAACGGAGGGTGACGCGGGGGTGAACCAAGACTTGCCAGAGGAGGAGCACGAGGAGGAGGTGGAGGTGCCGGGGGCAGCCGAGAGGGTCGATCAGGGGGAGGTTAGTTCCCTGCAATTTTGATAAATTGTACATATAGTAGATGATAGGAAGAATCTGTATTCTTGTTGTAATAATCGCAAATGATGTGTACACTCATTTTGTTGGATAATGAAGTCGGTTGTTGCAAATATTGTTGAGTTACTGCGCTTATCTTTGGTGTTGATTATATCATATTATTATTGATGTGGTGCTGCAAACAGGAGAATATCGAGGAGCTACACAATGTAATAAAGAAGCTCATGCAGTCCTTGGAATGGTTCCGCGGGGAGAAAGACAATTTGCAAAAACAGGTCGTGCCTCGGTTGGAGGAGAGTAGCCACGGTGGAGAGAAGGGCAAAGGAGGCCGAAGAGGCGAGAGCCAAGGCGGTAGAAAGGGCCAGAGATCATCAGTTGAAGTATTTGTCGACGTGTGCCGAGCTGGATCGACTCTTCGTCCACCAAAAAGAGTATGAGCGGATATTGACGGAATACGGCTTGCTAACCTTTGAGGAGGTCGAAGAGCGGACAACCGAAATCCAGGGGGAAATTACCGCGCTGATGGCGGCCGGTCACACAGACTCCTCCGAGCTAGTTAGGAAGCGGGAAGTGCTTGAAATACTTCTCAACATGTACGAGGGCTTAAGAGGCCGTGGCCGGTGGCGTCGTACTGCGGAGGAGTACATCGCAAGCTCCAACCAGAGGTAGGACCCCTTGAAGGCTCCGCGGAGGAGTAAAAAGGGAACAGTTGGAAAAGCAAAAGGGATCATAATCCAAGAGCCGACCCCGGTGGCTGTTGCTGAGGAGGAGGTTGAAAAGTTAGCGGAGGAGATCGAAGTTATGGACCCCGCGGAATGAGATCCTGTGGAATGGGCAAATACTTCGAGTCCAGCGCCGCAACCAAGTCCTCGTCGCCGAGAAGATCGGGGAAGAGACAACATTCCCAGGCCAGTCCCGAGAGTAAGTCCTCGTCGGAGAGGAGGTAGAAGTAGGGGAAGGACCGGAGTCCAAAGCCGAGGAACCTCCAGATCCCGGAGGACGCGAAGGAGCTCTCGGGACGGATCCTAACGCCGGAGCGCGGAGTCTTGGCTCGGAGGCCGGAGATAATATTTTGTTGTAATCAATGTGTGTTCATTTGTAAAGGACATTTAATAAATAAAACTTTTGAAAATATTCTGATGTATATCATAAGTATGCTTGATAAAAGTAGCTAAGTTGTTAACCATAAGACAAGTGCTTAAAATCCTTTTGATATGTCATTATGAAAATAATGTGTTAGTTAGTACTGGGGAGTACAATACGTAAATAAGCCCTTGTGCGGAAACAAGGCACAGAATCTCCCCGGACGGATCAGGCGGGAGTTTATGACCTCTCCGGATAAATCAAGCGAGAGGGAACATATGTCCGGGGACTAAGTGTTGATCTCTCCAGACGGATCAGGCGAGAGACCAATGTGTCTGGAGACAAACAATAATGAGTCTAGGCTAGGGCGTCCCCGCGGTGTAGCAGAAAGTACATTAATGACTGAAAAGTTAAAACTTTATTCAAAGTAATTTTCGGAACAATTGAAGAATACAAATGTATTCATAAAAAAGAAAATGCCATAGCACGAAAATGAAATAACGCACAAAGAACGTAAAGGAAGAAAAGGCACTTGACGATCGAAAATCATAGATAAAAACGCCGCAGATTACTAACGTGCCATGTTCGGGATATCGGCGTACCATCTAAATGCCCTAACTGATAGCTCCCGGAGGCGTGTGCGGCAACAACGCGATAAGGCCCTTCCCAAGCGGCATGCAGTTTGCCCTTGGGGGCAGCTTTGCTGGCAGAATTTAACCGGAGCACGAGGTCTCCGACCTGAAACTGAGTACCCCTAACCCAGAGGTTGTAATACCGAGCTGCTTGTTGCTTGCTTTTAGCGTGTCTAATAAAGGATTGTTCACGGCGATGTTCGAGTTCATCCAAGTTAGTACGGAGTGCTTCCCCATTAGTCTCGGGATCGATGTTAACGAGCCTGGGACTGGGTACTCCCACTTTGGCAGGGATAACAGCCTCGGAGCCATAGGTGAGGCTGTATGGGGTTTCCCCGGTTGACGAATGTGGCGTAGTACGATAGGCCTAGAGAACTTGCGGAAGGTTCTCGGCCCAGAGGCCTTTAGCTTGATCTAAGTGCTTCTTTAAACCGTTGAGCAGAGTGCGGTTAGTGACTTTGACTTGGCCATTAGCTTGAGGATGAGCAACCGAGGTGAAAATTAGTTTGATGTGCAACTCCTCGCACAAGGACCGGAAAGGGTCATTAGCGAACTGTTTGCCATTGTCGGAGATAATGGCGCTCGGGATGCCGAAGCGGCATATGATGTTACGCCAAACAAACTTCAGAATGTTTTGACCGGTTATAGCAGTGAGGGGTTCGGCTTCGACCCATTTGGTAAAGTAGTCCACTGCAACCACAAGGAATTTCAATCGGCTCGTAGCAACCAGGAACGGACCTACAATGTCGATTCCCCACTGGATAAAAGGCCAGGCACTTTGTATGCCAGTAAGCTCGGTTTGTGGTAGATGCTTCACTCAGGAGTGTCGCTGACACTTGTCACATTTGGACACTAAACTATGGGCATCATTAAACAATGTGGGCCAGTAGTATCCCCACCGGAGATTTTCTTGGCCAACGTTCGTGAGCTAATATGGCTTGCACAGGCCCCCTCGTGAAATTCTCGGAGAACATAGTCAGCCTGAACAGGGCCAAGACAACGGAGACTCGACTGTTAAGTATGATTGACGGTACAAGATTCCACCGTGAAGTGTATACTTCGGCGCTTTAAGAATTATCCGCCTAGCGAGTAATTTATCATCGGGCAGTGTACCATCCTGGAGATAATGGATGATGGGAGTCATCCAATTGGGACTGGATTCGGTCAATACAGAGACCGCCGCCACATTAATTGAAGGGTGGGTGGCGTCTTCGACAATTATGTCCGGAGACATGTTGGACGGGACCGCGGAGGCCATTTTGCTAAGAACATCAGCTTTAACGTTTTCTTCGCGGGGTATCTGCCGGACATCAATCGAAGCAAAAGTAAAAAAAATCTTAAGTGTCAAAGCGAGGTACCTTTTCAACGTGTCATCCTTGGTTGCGTATGTGCCTTTGATTTGACTAGAGACCACCTCGGAGTCAGTGAAAAGCTGGATATGCGAAGCTCCGAAGGTTTGAGCGAGTCGGAGCCCAGCAAGGACTGCCTCATATTCTGCTTCGTTGTTGGTCACCTTGAACTTAAAACGCAAGACATATTTGACCTCAACGCCATCGGGGCCAATAAGAAGAACCCCGGCGCCACTGCCTCGGGTTGCAGAGGCACCATCCACGTATACTTGCCATTTGCGGGCTTCAGCGTCGAGATCGGAATGATGAGCCTGGGCAGCACACGTGACTGCTTCGGGGTCAGTGAAGGGTGATTCTACCAAATAATCCACAAGAGCTTGGCCTTTTATGGCCTGGCGAGGTAAAAAATGGATGTCATACTCCCCGAGTTCGATGGCCCACTTAGCCAAGCGCCCCGACACATCGGGTTTGGTAAGGATTTGACGAATAGGGTGATTAGTGAGAATCCTAATGTCGCGTCCTTGAAAATAGGGTCGCAGGCGACGGGCTGCCATAACGAGGGCCAATACTGTTTTTTCTACGACAGAATACCGGGTCTCCGCCCCTTGAAGTGCTCGACTGACGAAATACACGGGCTGCTGACTCCCGTGATCCTCGCGGACGAGGGCCGCGCTGATGGCTTCTTCGGCAGATGCCAGATACACATAAAGAGGCTCTCCGGGAACAGGCGCGGACATAGTTGACAACTGCTTGATGTGTTGTTTAAAGCCTCAAAGGCCTCGGTACACTGCGGACTCCACTCGAATTTCTTTGCCTGACGCAAAATCTTGAAGAAAGGAAGTTGACGCTTCGCGGTTTTAGACAAAAAGCAATTTAAGGCTGCAAGACCGCCGGTGAGACGCTGAACATCCTTCACCGTCTTCGGCGGCTGAAGATCCAATACATCTCTAATTTTGGATGGATTAGCCTAGAGACCGCGTTGTGAAACCACATACCCCAGAAATTTTCCTGAGCCAACGCCGAAGGTACATTTTGCCGGATTGAGGCGAAGATTATAGCGTCGCAACGTGCTTAATGTCTCAGCAATGTCCTGTACACATGTAGTAAGGAAGGAACTTTTAATAACGAGGTCGTCAATATATACCTAGACACTGCGGCCGACTTGGTCTCGGAAGACTTGGTCCATAAGATGTTGGTAAGTGGCTCCAGCATTCTTGAGCCCGAAGGGCATTTTTTTGAAGGCAAAACATCCAAAATCAGTAATAAAGGTCGTTTTGAGAGCATCGCGGCGATCCATGTGAATTTGATGGTAGTCTTTATATAAATCTAAAAAGCAAAGTGCCCTGTGCCCAGTAATGGCCTCGGCTTTTTGGTCGATGGACGGCAAAGGATAACAATCCTTTGGGCAATGCTTGTTGAGGTCGGAGAAATCTACGCACATCCTCCATGCCCCACTTGACTTTGTCACCATCACGGGATTAGAAAGCCAGGACGGATAGTGTACTTCGAATAGGATATCCGCATCCAAGAGCTGTTGAACTTCAGTTCGAATAGCTGCGTTCCTCTCTAGGGCAAATTGCCGTCGCTTTTGTTGTATAGGTTTTATGCTGGGGTCAATATTCAGCTTGTGAGTAATAAGGTCTGGAGAGACCCCCGGCATATCCAGGGGAGACCACGCGAAAACTTCAGAATATTCTCGTAATGTTTGGATGATAGCATTGTGCAACAATGGTATGTCCATGGCGCCGACTGTAATAGTCTGTTCTGGTTTAACCGGGTCGAGCGGCACTCTCCGCGGGATTCCAACCGTCCTCT
The DNA here is from genome assembly GCA_958295605.1 of Ajuga chamaepitys. Taxonomy (NCBI): domain Eukaryota; kingdom Viridiplantae; phylum Streptophyta; class Magnoliopsida; order Lamiales; family Lamiaceae; genus Ajuga; species Ajuga chamaepitys. The sequence continues at coordinate 14,477,729 of OY282506.1, forward strand.
GCTTAGGCGGCTGAAGGCACTAGGCCAGGTGCTAGTCCCGGCTTGAGTTTTATCTGGTTGCCGTTTGGTAGCATGTTTCTCGCGCTTGCGGCAGGTTTGCTCATCAGCCTTGGCGAACCTACTTACGAGGCCGAAGAGAGCCCGGGTCGTGGTAGGAAGGTGTCGCACAAGCTCGGTATAAAGTGGCCCGGGCCGGAGGCCATTCATGAAGGTCATGATAATAACATCATCAGATCGGTTGCCGACTTTTAGACTTTCGGCGGTGAAACGATCAAGAAACTGGGTGACCGTCTCCCCATCTCGCTATTCCAGATTCATGAGGTCAGCTAAAGTGGCCATGGGTTTTGCTCGCGTATCGCGCCCAAAACTGTTCGGCAAGATCCCAAAAAGAGGTAACACTGCCTCGGGGCAAAGAATCAAACCAAAGTCTGGCCTCATCTTGAAGATACTCAGGGAACACCTTGCACAAGTGGTGGGGTGTACAGCTGCGATTGAATATGGCATATTTAAAGGCGCTTAGGAAATTACCTGGATCTTCGGTGCCATTGTAAACGGACACTGGAGGAAGCTTGAACTCCTCGGGGAGTGGGGTAGCAAGAATCTCCTCGGAGGACGGGGTGATGATCTCCCCGTCAGCATCGAGGCCCAACACCTTGTCAAGCTCTGCGGCAAACTGGGCTTGTTCTTGTTCCAGAGGATCCAGGACACGGGATTTGTCCAAGCGAGCGCGCTTTGGTGCATCTACAGGTCTGCGACGATCCACGTTTTCGTGGACGTAACAGGGTCTCGAACCGTTAGAACTGCGGTTTTCCACTGGAGATGCTGATCGCTGTCGACGGCGATCATGCCTTGCGCAGCGAGGTGGATCTTCATCCAATTCGCGAGATCGATCACGAGGCAGATTTCTTGCCCCCTGGTCGACGCCATTGTTGGCGCGCTCACCGAAGTTAGCGCGCCGATTATTCCATTCTTGGAATAGAGCGGCATGCTCCCGAAGAAAGGCTTGCTGCACCTGCAGTAATTCGAGGGCAGGTTGAGGATTAACTTGTGCCGGATCATTGGCGGGGGTGAGATTCTGCAACTTGACGTGCTTCGCAGGTGGATCTTGATTTTGTTGTCGCGGCAACGGGGGATTTTGATCCACGGGGGGATTACGATATGACCCAGTAGGGTTAACAAATCGGCGGGTATTCACCATGGCTAACACGACAACGCTGAAGTATACTAGGGTTTTACTTTCAAACTCGGTTCCCACAGACGGCGCCAATTGATAAAGCGCAATCCAGTTATCAAAGAAGTTCGAGGTAAAAGTTGATTAATGAAACCGTAAAATGCAAGAAAGACGAAGAACACAAGATATACGTGGTTCGATCCGGAGATCTACGTCCACGGGCGGAGGCAATAACCTTCCGGGGTCTTTTTCACTCTCTCTTCTTCAACTTTACAAAGTACTGTTTTAGAATACAAAAATCCGAACCCTAAATCCGAAAATAATTTTCCTATTTATACTATACAAACCAAATCCCTAACTAAATCCCTACAATTCCGCCCACCGAATCTGCATGGCGGTTAGGAAAAGATCATGGGGATCTCCCTCCCCAAATATGCCGCGATCACGACTTCCAAATATGCCGCGACTGGGCTCAGCTGTGTTGGTCTTGAGCTTCTGGGCCCAGTTGACTCAGTTGGCAGGCTAGTCCAACCTAGAGTTACTGGGCCATACCTATCATAAGCTAATATTAACATTCACATTTTACTATCTTTATTTTTCTGTATGTTTTAATTTAATCATCTGATACTGATTCACATAACAACTTTTTTAACCATTCACATAGTACAACTTAGTTTATTATTTCTTTATAATTCTTATTTGTTTCTTTATTGTACCTTATAATTTTATATAGCGTAATAAATACATACATCAGATATTATATATGCTTAAAATATATTTATGGTATTTCTATCGATTTAATAATTTTCTTGAATGCTCAATTTTAAATATTTAAAATAATTTAGGTGTAATAACTCATTTTCACTAATTTTCACGTTTGCCCTCTAACTACTTCTATTATTATTACAATAAAACTTTAATATAAAACAAATTTCATCTTAGAAAATTCTTAAATATAGAAAATTAAGAAAACTATTGATGTCTATGTAACATTCATGACTTTCACAAATGTGTGAGTGTAAATTTTGGCTCCCTCACGCCGCAGCGGAGCATTTTTTAGGGTGACCCCCTTTTCCCTATTTGTGCTGAAGTTTTTTTTTTTTTTTCTTTGTGCATTTTACAATATTTATAGATTTGTCGGCTCATTCATGGGATTAAAATATCCTGAACTGCACCCGTTATCTCCCATCTCTTTTTGTGCAAACGGCACATTTTTATTTGGTGCTACAATTATAGAAGGCCAACATCTTAAGTTCAATATCAATATCTACAAGTCTGTTTCAGGGAAAATTATTAATTTTGAAAAATCAGGAATTATTTTTAAGCCTATACACAAGCTCAGATTTCTCATTCAATCTGCCAATTGTTTGGAGTTGTTGAAGTGGCTTCGCATGGTAAATATCTCGGACTCCTTTCTATTGTTGGCCAGAAAAGAGATTTTTACAGACACTAAATAATGGATTTGTAAGTGCATCAATGGTTGGCAAGAAAAAGAATTAAACAAACGGGGTAAAGATGTGCCCATTAAATTTATTATATAAGCAATATCCATGTACACAATGCCTTGCTTCTCATTGTCAGACCATGTTCTTATTAACCTAGAGAATTTAGTAAAATCTTATTGGTGGGGGTACAAGGGATAGCTCGTCCGCGAAGAAAAATCCATGGAAGTCTTGGGATGTCCTCCAGCAACGAAAATCTCTAGGTTGTCTAGGCTTTTGCAATTTGAAAGCATTTAACCTTGCCATGTTGTCTAAGCAAGCATAGGACCCTTTAGTTTCTCCGTCCAACCTATTTGCCCAAATCATGCAGTCCAAGTACTACCCTTCCACGTATGTGTTACATGCTACACTTGGTTCTCATCCCAGGTGTACATGGCACTGTATTATGGCTGGTCATCGTGTTATTCTTCTTGGTTGTCGACAACTCATTGGCAATGGCCAGACAACAACCCTCTTCCATGACAGATGGGTTCCTTTGCCTCCCTTTTTTCCGATCGGATCAGCTACATCAGGCCTCCCACAAGATGCCTGAGTCAGTTCCATCATTGATTCAGATCTTGGACTCTGCATTGGGCTGTTAATTCGGCCAATTTTGACATATTGAATGTTGATGTGATTAACACTATTCCTCTGAAAAATCACCATTCTTCGGACCGTTTGATGTGACACTATTTCGATTCCGGTAACTTTTCGGTCCGATCGCATATCATTTTATTATGGATTCTTCCGAAGATTTTATTGGCACCTACTCCTTCCCGGTTAGTAGCTATGGTCCGAACCTCATTTGGAGGAGAATTTGAAAGCTTAAATAATCAGCCCGTATCTCGTATTTTCTTTGGAGATGTTGCTCTAATTCTTGCTATCGTCCAATGACTTAGCTCGTCCTCATCTTCACCATGAACCCGTTGTTCTTTATGTTCACCACCTGATCACTCTTTAGTGCATCTCTTCTTCATAGGCCTCCTTTCCTCATCAATCTAGCAAGCAACTGAAATTTATGAAACTATCTTCGGATTCTGACATAATATAAGTGACTTGTAGTTTCAAGAAGTTTTACTTCTCGATGACTTAAATATAGCATAATACTTTATTTTCCTTACCCACTTAATATGGTTTTAACAAAATAAATTTGTCTTCTCTGATGTCAGTACAACTCACGAGTATTGCTTGCAACAACAACCTAGAGCTTGCAAGATTTTCGGAATGTTAATTTCTTTCCTCAAATGTCACAACCCCACCCTTTTATCCCTTGCTTGTTCTTCCCCGGAATGTCATTGTTCATATATTTTTTATGGGGTTACATCATCTGCTCGTAATTCAGTGAAAGATGTTATGAACCCTAAATTTTTAAAAAAAAAAAAATTGGCATATTGTTGGCAAAGATGTTATTGATTTTGTTTTTGTACATGCTTACTCATAATTCTTTGAGCCTTTTGTTAGTAAAACTTACATTGTGCATATTTAAAAAATTAGAAAATCAAAGTCTATTACCCAATTCCGCCCGATTAGTTTGTGGAATGTCATTTATAAGTTAGCTTCTAAAGTGCTCTCTAATTGGGTACGACCCTGCATCCCGTTTATAATCTTTGAATCTCAGTCAGCTTTCATCCAGGGTCGGTTAATTACGGATAATATTCTTATCGCTTATTAAGTACACCATTGTATGAAGCTTGGGAAATCCGGGAAAGAGGGACTCATATCCATTAAGTTGGGTATGAGTAAAGTTTTTCACTGAGTTGAGTGGTCTTTCGTCTATCGTATGCTTCTTGCTTGAGGTTTTCCTAGGAGTTTTTATGACATTGTTTTACCTTACTTGTCATTTGTGCGATTTAACTTCCTTCATTAAGGTATTAATTTTGACTCACTCACGCTACATCAGGGAATTCTTCAGGGGGATCCCCTCCCCCCTATTTGTGCTATAGTTTTTCCTTGCATTTTACTAATTTCGCTATCAATCTCTACAAGAGTGTTCCAGGGCAATGTATTATGAGAAATCAGGGATTCTTTTTAGACCTAATACACAAGTTCAGATTCGTCACTCAATCTGCCAATTATGGAATTGCTGAAGTGGCTTCACATGGTAGATATCTCGGCTCCTTTTTATTATTGGACAGAATAAAGAATAGAGTTATGCAGGCATTAAAGAACATATTAGTAAGTGCATTAATGGTTGATAAGAGAAGCAATTAAACAAAACGGGTAAAGAAGTACACATTATGTCTATTATATAAGCAATATCCACGTACACAATGTAATTTTTTCAGTTGTCGAACCATGTTCTTATTAATCTGGAGAATTTGACACAATCTCATTGATGTGGTGTGTGTGTAGGGGGAGGGGGGGGGGGGAGGGTGGAGGAAATAGCTCGCCCACGAGAAAAAATCGTTGGAAGTCTTGGGACGTCCTCAGGCAAAATCTCAAGGTGGCCTACACTTTTGCAATTTAAAAATATTTTACCTTGTCATGCTGCTTAAGCTAGCATGGCGCCCTTTAGTTTTTACATCCAACCTCTTTTCCTGAATCATGCAGTCCTAGTACAACGTCTGTGTTACATGTTGTTCTTGGTTCTTGGTCCAGCTTTATATGGCATATTATTATGGCGATCATCGTGTTATTCTTCTTGGTTGTCGCAGGCTCATGGGAAATGGCGAGACAACAACACTCTTCCATGATAGATGAGTTCCTTTGCCTCCCCGTTTTACCACCTGATCAGCTACATCAGACCTCCCTCAAGACGCCCGAGTTAGCTCCATCATTGATTATGATCTTGGACTCTGGAATGAGCTGTTAGTTCGTACCAATTTTGACCTATTGAAGGCTGATTGATTCTCGCTATTCCTCTGAAAAATCACCATTCTCCAGACCATTGGATGTTAGATTATTCCCATTGTAGTAACTTTTTGGTCCGCTCCGCATATCATTTTATTATGGGTTCTTCCAAAGATCTTACTAGCACTCACTCCTTCCCGGTTAGTAGCTGTGGTCCGAATCCCATTTGGAGGAGAATTTGAAAGCTTATCAGCCTGTATCTTGCATTTTCTTTAGATATGCTGCTCTAATTCCTGCCATCGTCCAACAATTTAGCTCGTCGTCATCTTCATTATAAATCCCGTTGTTCTTTATGTTCACCATTTGATCACTCTTTAATGCACCTCTTCTTCACGTGCCTCGTTTCCTCATTAATAGCAAGCAGCTGAAATTTTTGAAATTATCTTCCTATTCCGACAACATCTACGCTACTTGTATTTTCAAGATATTGTGCTCCTTGATGACTTAAATATAGCAGAATACTTTCTTATCACTTAATCTGGTTTCGACGAAATAAAATTGTCTTGTGAGATGTTCGTACATACTCACAAGTATTGCTTGCAACAGCAGCCCAGACCTTCCAAGATTTTCGGGATGCTAATTACTTCCTTTAAACATCACAGCCACACCCTTGATTCATTGCTTGTTCTTCCCCCAAATGTCATTGTTCATATATACTTTGATGGGGGTACATCATTTGCTCATAACTCCTAATTTGCTGGTATTTATGCTTGCTCCAAGGATGTCAAATATATAAATATCAATGATCTGAATTATGCTAAAGTTCTTGCTCTTCGTGAGGTGGTTCGACTTACCACTGATACTGAAATTCCCAAGTTTTGTATTCTTGGAGATTCTAGCACCACTATATTCACGTCAATAGGTGATGCGGACTGTGTCTATGCATGTATGTCTTTGTTATCAGATATTAGACATCTACTGTCTTCTTTCCATGGACATAAATTGTATGAGGACGTAAAAAAAAAAAAAAAAAATTATAGTGCTAAAAGAATTGTTTGACCCATGCACCACCCATTTCATGTCAATTAGTGTTGATCGATTCAAACAACCATTAATGAAATTATTTTATGTTTAAAAAAATACAATGACTCAATATTTACAAATTATAGTGAAGTAGCATGAGTATTCAGATATAAATTTTTTAATTATATTTAATGTTTATGCATGATAAGATTTATCACAACAAATTCGCTCACTATTCCCTTTTTTATTCAAATATTTTAGACTTTGCATTTTTGTAATATGACCTTGTAGCTTAAATTAACAGTGCTAAGAAAAGACAATATTTTTGTTTGTCTATCTAAATAACTATTTCATCTTCTTATTCTATAAAAATAATTTTTAATATGTAATCACATTATATGCAAGTATAAGAGCTTAAATTATGTTAGCTGTTAAGCTTAATTACATGAATTCGACATGTAAAAAAATCACAGTATATATTTAATATGAATAATTAAAATTAAAAATATGTATTATAAAAGTTTTAAGATTATTCTATAAAATTTATTATTTACAAAAAATTGGCAGTATGAATAGTAAAAATATGATAGTTATGGATAAGATTGAAAAAAAAAATCAATAAATTCATTTTTTTCTTTATTCCATACCTTAAATAATTATTTAATTCAGTGCAATTGTTTAAAATACATGCAAATAACATATCACTGAAAAGCTCTTTAAATCTACTTTAATACGAAATTGATTCCATTTCAAAATTCAAAGTATTAAAAGTGTAGAAAAATGATAATTTAAGCATGTAGTTTTTTTGGAGAAGTTTTTAATATAAATGGACTCTTACTTTTTATAATCAAGTAATGAAAATATAAATTGTTTCAAATTACTTAACTACCCTTAAATTTAATTCTTAGTAAGGATATTTTACTTCTTATAATCAAACATGAAAACATAATTTATTTTAAATTATTTAACTACCCTTAAATTTAATACTCCCTCCGTCCCGGTTAACTTGTCACAGTTGACCGGGCACGGATGTTAAGAAAAAACAGATTTTATGGAATCTTTGACTTTTTAAAGGTGGAGATTGAATGTGGATATTTTGAGGGTAGAGATTGTTACCTTAAATTGTCATTTATGGGTGTAACAAGTTAAGTGGGATGGATCGAAATGGAAAGTATGACAAGTTAATTAGGACGAAGGGAGTACTTAGTAAGGATATTATAAGCATCACGAGAAAGACGAAACCAAAAACAAAACGAAACAATCCATATTTTTTATTAGTAATAATAGATTAGCAGTTTTGTCTTCATTTATGGTTTCTTGCTAAGATCTAACACCATTTAATTTATTGCAATTATTAGGTACATGTCTAGAGTTTCATTAGATGACAGTTGACAAATTTACTAGCCCTTTAGAACTGATAAACTATTCTTATGGTAGTTCATTCCTTGAACTACGTTTGGTGCACCAGAACACACTCCCTTCGTCCCATAGAGATAACTGTAGACCTATCTTTATGAAACGAGAGAGTATTTTAATGTGTTATTTTGTATGACACAGTTAGACAGCGAAAACATCGACTCCCTGGAAGATAAAAGAGGCCCTTACCAGTTTAATACTAACAATGTTGTAAATATTCATACAGAGCATCATCCATAAAAGTGTTGAGCTCATACAATTCTAAGATCTGCAGGCTACAACATTATTGTCACAGCTTCTTGATTTGCAAACACGTCCCAATCCTCGTTCAATTTACAAATATTTTTTGCGTGAATGCGATATTATAATCTCTATCTTTACCTCCTAAAATCACAGCATTTTCGCCTAATAGAAGTCTGAGTAGCCGATGATCTCTGTATTCTATATCTCCAACTGGCAAAGCATAAGCCGGTTTTCTCCAAACCCGACAATCAGCTATATGTTATCCCAGAAGCTTCATCAGAAATCGATCTTCTGGAATTAGAGGCGCCAGTTTTTACAGGGGCCCATATATCAGCACCATTGCTGCTAGCTACTCCAACAGTGAAAGAAACAGGCACAAGACATAAGCCTTTGGCTTTTAGGCTGCTGAAGGGCTCCTCGCCCTGCCAGAAAAAGCACGTTTAGTCACAAATACGTAAATGTAAAATACAGATACGGAGGTTTTCTTAGAACAATTTGAGCCACATTTGAAACGGACTACTGACTAACGCTTACTTGAATCTGGGATGGCGTACAATACAGATACGGAGCACTCAATACCTGAAAACCCACAAAATCACTAGTGTGAGCTTACAAGCTCATCAAATGACAATAAGATACATATAATTTATTTACCAATTTTATATCAAAACAGAATTGTCAAAAAGTTTCAGCTCAATGTGTTTGCATCCGAAATGCCACAAGTTACATACGGATCGATCTCTTTCTTTTCCTTGTAAGACTGCCGGTGTTATAAAGAATACGAAGATTTTCTTAGTCAACCTAAGGATCGTTTTTGTAACTGTCCCTAATCTTGATTCAAACAATATGAGCTGGTATTTTGACAACTGATATGGAGGAAAAGAAACCCGACCTTGACTTGCTCGTGAAGAAAATTTATGTACTCCATTGCCTCCAGAAGAACTGAAGCTGTATCAGTCTGTTACGAAACAAAAAATTCAACGAAAACATAAATATTTATTTTAAATTTAACAGTAAGTGAGAAGTGTGTGTTAATAACAAGTACCTTTCCATATGGTGAGACTAGTTGTTGAAGAGCAGAAATCCGCTCACTGACCTTCTCTTTCTTCTCCTGCTTCCATGATAAAGTTCACATATCAAGGACAAGATTGGTAAAGCACATATAACTAGCCAGACCGTGATCAACAGCTCTGTTAACCGTTGACCTAGTTTTGGTTCTAAACTGAAACCAGAAAACATGTAACTAAGGTTCGGTTTCGGGTTTGGGCTTTTAAGTGACCTAAACCGGCAGCAGTTTCTGTTTGAACCACCGGTTTGTGGCATTCTTATTTTGGTATATATTTCATTTTCCACAAATACCCCTCCCTACACCACTTAATCACATAAATTTTCACCCTCAAATCTGAATGTCAATGTCTTCCCAATTTCATACTACACAAATCAATTATATTGTAATGTGTTTCATTGTATTGCAATTTTGTAGCTTATTAATTTTAAGACATCACAAAAGTTAAAAGATATGCATATAATAACCAAAACCGTGTAATTACACAGTTCAGACCAAAACAGTTTTTCAAACCGCCTATTCTAAACCATAACCAGCAATTCGAACCGTTTGGACACCTCTACATATAACAAAGACCAAGAGCTAAGATGGGGTGACATTAGAAGTGAAATTACCATTTACCACAACACTACCATGAAACACTAACCTTTGAAGAGAGGGGTACATCAGTCTTTAGCCTTTTCGGCATCAAGTTCATGAAGCTGCTTTGGTCGACCGAGATGGGGCTTCTTTTGTGCTGCATCATCTTCTCCTATATTAGTTTCCGATTAGAGAGAGAGCCAATAGTTGCTTATATAAAAAAACTCAAGAGAGAGAAGTAGAAAGTAGGAGAAATATGGGAAGTAGCAATTAACATATTTGATCAAGTGTATCATATTATATGTAAGAAACACTGCACCATTTTGGTCAAGAATTTCACAATCACACTTAAACAATCACTTAATCTAATGAAGGGTACAAAAGTTTTGACTTATATATAATACCAGAAAACACTAGTTTAAGGATATAGGCTCATAAACAAACAAGATTATGTACCTAACATACTTTATTATAGTACTAATTAAATGATGTGTAATATATAATTTACACTTATTTATGCCCAAAACATTCAGTCTTTATCTATTATTAGAATCTATACCAGAATTAGATTCTTTCGGCTGAAAAAAAGAAAAAAAACATGCATCTTTTGAGAATGTTAATGGAGGGCAGACTTCCAGCTACCAGAATTGTGAAAATATTGCTCAACTCATATGTTGTTGCTTTTTTGAAGTGATTTTTCACTTTAGTTTGGGAAAAGTGGTTTTTAATTGCTTGAGGATTATATTGTAGAAAAGTTACTGGACGCTAGCACCTAGTGAGGTCTAAGTGGGACATAAATGTGAATAGGCGTAGAGGAATGGAGAAAAATACAAAGTCGGTCAATGCCTAACGTCTAAGCAAAGACTAATCGGGCAGTTTGATAATAATGCTTCAGCTTAAATATCAAAACACTCAAATTCTTTTAATTTGGTCAATAACCGATATCTCCAGTTTTTAATTTTAAATCAAGAAATCCCTTATAATCAGTAGGGATTAAATAAAAAAATGATGAGATAGCATGACAAGACTATTAAATAGGAATTGTTGTATATTTAATTTAGATTCCGTCATATACGGTGAATAGGATTGAGAAGAACATAATTCAATATTATAAATTTGTGTGGCCCCATATCCAAATAATAAAATAAAATACTAATTATCATCAAGGTTGAATATACGCGTTCTAATATTCTTCTGAGTACTGAATCCGACATTTTATTTTAAATTATTTTATTATGTCGTGATTTGCGTATTCAAAGATAATTAAATTACTCAAAATACTACATCATCATCAACGATTTCCTTTATTTTTCTTCATATTTTGAAAATAATATTCCAACAACAAAAATCCATGTGTTGATCACAATTTTTGTGCCGAAAGAATCAACGAAAAATAAATGTATACTTTATAGAAGGTTCCAAATCCAGTCCTTATCTTTTAAAATTGCTTGGAATTACTCGTATATTTTAGCTGGAAATTAAAATTCTATATGCACGTAAACCACAAATGACTGCATCACATAGGAGATTTTAATTTTTTCCTTCATTTGCAATGTTGGAGAAATGAAACTCTAATTCGAACAAAATCATTTTATACTTTAGTTAATCACTAAGAAACCAAAATCACAAAAAACCAGTCAAAAAATAAAAAGAAGGGTAAAAGAACTTACTTGAAAAATCGAAAAATGGCGATAAAAATCAGAGGATTTGCAGTTGTATTCAGAACCCAGTTCAATATTTGCACTTAACAGCCATCCAAAGCTTTTTCTCTCTCTCTAACAGTGTTTGGGTTTTATGGCGAAAAGGATGTGGGGATTTGTGCAAAAACTACCAGGAAAACAATACCTTTTTTCCTGTGTGTATATCTATATGCATGTATTGTTTTTACACACTAGAAACAGACAAAATCGGTTTGTTTGCTTTTAGTTCAACCAAGAAATCATACAAAGGGAGGGGAGCCTGTTTTCAAAACTCTATTTTATAACTATATTTCTGAAACCAAAATCATGTGGAAGTCGGATAGTGGATTAGTGTCTAGTATCTGGTCGGTGTAATCGTAGCTGAGTGGGGTTAAATATGGAGGAATCCGGGGGAAATATAAACGGTGAATTATACAATTCAGAAAATAAAGAATTAAAGTAAAGAGAAAATGCAAACAAAAAATTTAAAGAAAAAGGGATATGGATAGTTTATTTGACAGCTAATATACAGCCATGGAGAGAAAAGAAGACGAACAGGAAGGAGTTCATTTATGCTCTAGCTTATGTCACTTTTTTCACTTTTGACTTATTCATGAAAATGACTTTTGACATATATATAAACAATTCTTCGTAAAAGTAAAATTAATGACCTTTCAAAAAATTAAATTACTAGTTTTTTAGGCAAATTTGTTTACGGAGGATGTATTGGTACCGCACCTAGATATGTTAATTCGAGCAGTTTAACCTGAACCAAGTCAATATTAGGGCATCATCAATGCATATCATAGTTGTACCTGCCATATCACTGTCACATCAAAAAGTTAATACACATTCAATTTGTATTTATTTCTCTCCTAGGTACAAATAACACTATTTGAAGGCCCCACATGCAAACTACCCATATTATTTTCATATTTACAATTTATTAAAATCTTATTTGCAATTTTCACACAAACAATTAATTTAATTAATATTCATAATTCTTTTTCAGTTAAATAAAATATTCGTAAAAAAGTTTAATTTTTTTCCTTTTCAAAAATGTAATTAATTTTTTTTTTCTAAATTTTGTAACAACACTAAAAAATTGATTCGTCTTTTTTACATACTATTATTAAAAATGATGAAATTTAAAAAAAAAAACGATCAACACAACTCAAAATCGAAATTACAAAAAAATAAACGTGCTTATTTATATTTCACCAAGGATATTAAATGTACAATTTCCCATTACCAACAATAGCATAAAAATGGCCATTTTTTTCGTTGGCCATAAACTAAAAAAAGATAAAATACAAATAATTTTAATAAATTCAAAGCAAAAACAATATAAATTAAATAAATAGTCAGAGTTAAACAAAAAAAAAAAAAGAAAAAAAAAAACAAAAAGGAAACGGAAATAAATCCAATCCCCTGCTAATCACTTTTCAGGCGCGGGCCCCACGCCGCGACGCGCCCACGCACGCGTGGGAGCCACGCGCCTGAAACTCTCCCCTTTTTCCCGGCAATTGATCATCACGCACGCCTCCCTCCACTCTCTTTCAGATTTTCTTTTTTGGGTACAAATATTTGTACCTATTTCTTTCTCTCTCCTCCACATCATTTACTCCCAATGCATGTTGTATCTAATGGGGGGTACAAATTAATACTTGTACCTCTCCACTATGGATGCTCTTATATGTTGGATTGAATTTGCTTGAAATTTTATCGGATTAATTTTTTTTTTTTTTTTTAACTCTATCATACTTTTAAAATATACAAAGTTTATTGAGGCGGCTAAGTCAGGCTGGTCAAGTCAAGCTTGGTGGCTCAATAATACTTCGGGTTATGATTCTTACATTTCAGCCTACTTAAAATATTGGATAGGTCGGGCCAACCTTTTTCTAATCCTAGATGTGTCGATTTAAGTATGTATTCATGATGGGACTTACCTTTTAGTTTCGGGAATCCAACCGTAATCATATTCCCGAAAAAGTTTTCACCTACCGCTCTCAACCAATGTCACGCGATATTTTACAATTTTAGTAATTCCATTAATCCAATCATTTCATCATTGGAAAATAATTTTCCATCACACTTTTGACAAAATAAAATGAACAAGATTACATAATTACATCACTTTCCAAACAAACAATTTCTAAATCTTTTTCTACACTAAAAGTTTACGAGAAAATTGCACTTTTGGTCCCATGGGACATGGGACAGTTTCATTTTGGTCCCAATACTTTCACTTTTGACCCCATTCCTTTCAAACATTGCACTTGTTATCCTAAACCTGTTTTCAGTTGCATAACTAGTCCCTAATTTTTGCAGACATAGCTTTTGAAGACGTTTATTTTAGACGGAAACAGTCACGTGCTAATCACGTGACTGTTTAAATGACGTCATGCCCTCACTAAATGCCAATAACGGCTATGTTCTTCAAAAATGAAACGCGGCCAAAATTTCCCCTAATCTGCGAAACCCTAGTTTCCCCTCAAATCGAATTCAATAGAAAACTCTTGCTTGGCGAGCTTAATCCACGCAATATAGTGATTTTAGTGTTACATTCTAGAGGGCGTTCCAATAGTGATGCGAAGAAAGTGGATGGTGCCCTACCCTGCCCCCGATTATAATGAACGTAAGTCCATGTCTTTGCTTAATGGTGCTGCGTTTCAGTAATTGTTGTAAGAGAAATGATGTATGTGTTGTTATTATGTACAAAAGATGCTATAAAATTCAGATTCTGTGGGGTTTTGGGAAGAATCATTATTTAATGTTTGAATATATATGTGTGTGCTCCCTTCCCATGTTGGAAGATGTTTTACTTTATGTCCAACCTGGCTTCTTTTTTTTTCTTTTTTTTTTTTGTTTCTTTAGTTGTGTTTTGTTGCCTAGTACAGCTGGAGAACATTTACACACACCTACACTCTGATTTATGTGTTGCAGTATTTATTTATTCAATGGGTTGGTGGTAAAATGTGTATTTATGTCTGGTAGGTGGGAAAGAGTATTGGTATACTCTGAAACTTAAGCATGGAGGGCTGGTGGTGAGGATATAGGAAAACTCAGTTGGATAGGTACTTGCTCTGCTTTTGATTGTGTTGATACAAGAAAAATTGGGCTAAGATATCTTGATAGCTTGGCTGAACAACTTGGGTATATGGAAGCCAAGAAGTTTTATGGAATGGATGAAGAAGGTTCTTTAAAGATGGTTGAGTCTGAGTGTGACCTTTGGATGGTTATTCAAAGGTCCAAAGGGAGGGAGTTTACACTTTTTCTTGAAGGAAAAAAAACTGTTGTGCCAATGGAGGAGGAGCAGCCTAAAGGAGAAATAGTTTTTGTTGATGAAGATGATACCATTGATGGGTTGGTACAAAACCTAAAAGTGAGCTTGATATGTAAGCAGAAGAAAAGAAGTTGTGAGCAGCATCCCAATAGGAACATAGCTTGATGGTGGTAGATGAACAGGGAGGGGCTGGTGAAGGGTTATTGAATGTTTTTGACTTGGTGGATACTGACACTAGTGATTGAGTCATTTGTAGGCAAGGAAGACAGCTGTGATGAGCTATTAGATGACATTATCTTTGATGAGAATGTTGATCTAGAAGCTAAGTGGGCTGGTACAGCCCTAGTGAGACATGTGAATGATGAAGATGTTATAATTCGGTGTGTGAATGTATAGACGAAGATGTAGAATACAGACAAAGTCGAGGCTAGAGTTTGACTCTATATCCGTAAGACGAAATTGCCACGTACTCAGGTGCAAAGTGCGCCTCTAAAGCGACTCAATGCGACTTGTGCGACGTGCGCGTGCGGGCCCGGGCTCGGGCTCGGATGGTGCGAAGCACCATCCTCGGGTCCATTTTAGCCAAAGGCTAAAATCCCACTAGGATCCACCATAAGGTCCACCATAGGGGAGCACACTTGATAACTACTTATCAAGTGCTCTACTAAATAAGGAGTATCCACTTACTCCAATTTTTCTATGTGGGACAAGTTCCCATATATTTACTTCATAAACTCTTCAACTTACATGTTTAAGTTGCAACCTTTGACAATTAATATCTCATTCACCCGAAATTGGTTTTGAGCATATTAATACATTAAATTCATCTACTCGAAGTGTAGATTATGAATTTGCAACTTGTTTCCATTTTTAACAAATGGATTGAATTAATTAAATTGGTTAATTTTGAGTCAAAACCCAAAATTCCAAATCAATTTCCAACAGAAGAGACTACAGAAAGTGAAGGGGAGGGAGATGATGTGCACAACAATGAATCAGACTTTGAATCTATTGCCTCTGATGAGGAGGCTGAAGCCAAATAGGATGCCATTGTGTTTAGAGCTTCGACAGCACTAGACCCAGAGTTCAAATTACAGCAGATATTTTGTACCAAACAACTCTTCAAACAGGCTGTTAAAAGTTATTCTGTCAAAGTTGGGCATGCCACAAAGTTCACCAAAAATGATGGTAGAAGAATTTATGCCAGGTGCAAAGCGGATGGATGTGAATGGCATATAAATGCTTTGAAGGTGAAGAATGAAGAGTCATTTCAAATCAGGGAAATGGACCTCACCCACACATGCCCAAAGCAATATTCTATTGACAATGCCAACTCTAAATGGTTAGCCTTAAGGTATGAGAAGTCTTTCAGAGCAGATCCTAAGAGGAGTGTTAGAGGTTGGAGAAAAGAAGCTAATGAAGAGCTTGGAGTGTATACATCACTATTTCAGGCCTACAGGGCAAAGCAAAAGGCTCTTAAAATGATTGTGGGTGACAGCACTAAGGGATATGGGAAGCTTTGGGACTATGCTGGTACCTTGCTTGAAAAAATCCAAATTCTACAGTGATATTGTAAGTTGATAAGACTCCAAAGGGAAATAAGTTTAAGAGACTGTATGTATGTCTTCATGCTCTGAAGACAGGTTTTTAATCTGGTTGCAGACCCTGGATAGGTGTTGATGGATGCCACCTTAGAGGACCCACACCAGGAGTTTTATTGACTGCAGTGTGTATGGACCCAAACAATGATCCATATCCTTTAGCTTATGCAGTAGTTGGAGTAGAAAATGGTGAGAACTGGGAATGGTTCCTAAAGTTTTTTAGGGAGGATTTGATGGGTGAAAGAGAGGATGTTTATGCCTTCATGTCAGATAAACAGAAAAGATTAATTTCAGCATTTGAAAAGGTATTGCCGGGAGTTGAAAATAGGTTTTGTGTTAGACATCTCCATGGTAATATGAAGAGAGTGGGTTTCAGAGGTAATTCTTTCAAAAGACTCCTTTGGAAGACTGCAAAGGCAACAACAGTCGCTAGTTTCAACAGGGCAATAGAGCAAATTGGAGAACTTGATCACAGATGTTTAGAGTGGTCGAAAGACAAACATCCATCTACTTGGTCAAGATCACACTTCAATACATTTGGGAAGTGTGATACTTTGGTGAACATCATGTGTGAGCAATGGAACTCTGCATTGCTTGATGCAAGGCAGAAATCTATTTTGACTATGTTAGAGTGGATAAGGGAGTACTGCATGTCAAGGCTGCAAAAGAACATAGACAGGGCAGAAAGGAGATGGAAGGGGAGGAAAATATGTCCTAGGATAAGGAAGATGGTTGACAAGATGATGGAGGACTCTACAGACTGTGTGCCACTGAAGTCCAATGAATATAGCTATGAGGTTTCAAGTTCAGATGGAGGCAGGTATGCAGTTGATCTTCTTGGAAAGATCTGTGATTGCAGGAGGTGGGATGTATGTGGTATCCCCTGTAAGCATGCAATCAGTGCTATTAATGCGGCTAGAAAGGACCCTGAGGATTTTGTACATAATTGTTACTCAGTTGACACATATTCTGAGGTCTATATGCATGCAATTGCCCCAATGAATGGAGAAGAACTATGGAACAAAACTGGTAAAGAGGATCCAAAGGGTAAGGGAAAGTGTTAGTGTAGTTTTTTGTTCAGGAAAGGGCTTGACTAATTTGGTTGATCAGTATTGATTAAAATTGATGAAGCCAAATGGATTAGTATCACCTTTATGTGGGTGCCTTCATTTTTCTGTTTTTGCAAGCTTTTGGTTTTTCTGAGGCACAACACGCTTAGGAAATGTGATAGCAGACCATTTGATTTTTTTTTTTTTTTTTTTTTTTTTTTGGCTTATGGTGTTAGTAAATCATTTTATTTTTGTTGGGCTTTATGGTGTTAACAAACCAGTTGGTTTTATGAAGCAGTTTATTATATCTGAATATGAGTTGTTGTTACACATAATTTTTGCAGATTCATATGTAGTTCATTTTGTAATAAGTTGCAAATCTGTTTGTTTGTGTTGTTGCTGCTTTTAATTTGTTAGGATCCTAGCATGTTGAACATTAGGATTTACAGATTGCACTAGAAACTAAGCATAGTTTTGATAGAACAGACTCAAACAGATGTTTTCATCCCAAAATAAGACAGGGGTACATACATAGACACTGGAATTACAGAAACAAATGCTAGATGTACCTAAACTAGAAACTTAACAACCACTAAGACTATGACAATGGTGACCAAACAGGTGAGGAGCTTCTGCATCTTCCTTATCCCTCTTATTTCTTGCACAAGGTCTTGCACCTCCTCAGTTAAGACTCCCACATCTGTTTGCATCCGATCATCGAATTGCCTCCCACCAACACCATTATTTTCAGTTTGCCTAGCCCTAGGAACATTCCTCAAAACTTCCACTTCATCGGCCCAAACAAAATATAGAAATCCACCATCGATCCAGTCGGGACAGGAGTAGAACAGTCTGCCCTTGCTGCTCGGCCTCGACGAGACATAGGTACGAGTACCTTTCCCGCAATGGCAGATTATGCCTGGTTACGGGGGGCGGGTACGGCCTGCCATGGTTTGATGAAGAAGGAGAAGTCATTTTTTTACAACTCTTAATTTTCTTTTTTGGTGCGTTATGTGTGTGCATTTTGAGCTCCAAAGTTGAGCTAATTTATAGGTGACATGGTTTTACTGCTGTTACAGGATTTGGCTCCAAAAGGGGCCAAATTTCCCTCCAAAATCTGTTGTTTTCCCTCAACTGTGCAGGTAAGAACTTGGGACTAAAAGTGCAAAAAATGTTTGGGACTGGAAATGCAAAATTTTTAATGTTAACTGTTACGGCGGGACCAAATGTGCAACAAAAAATTTTTGGATCAAAAGTGAGAGTATTGGGACCAAAATGAAACTATCCCGTATCCCATGGGACCAAAAGTACAATTTTCTCCAAAGTTTATAATCTTTTCACAGACGTTTAAGACACGAAAAACATAACAAAAGCATGCGCTGAAACACGAAACAAAATGCAAGTGAAATAATAAAAATATCAACACCGAAATTCAAACGGGTGAATCATCAATTCCATCATACTTATATTACTAATAAAGTTGGGACTTAGATTACTGATAAAGTTGTTTATAAAAATAATACAAACTACTTATAATTGAATTGAGTAAAACTTACATTAAAATATTGTGTGGTGACTCCTATCGACTCGTCGGTGCTGATACATCAAACAATTATGATCAACGAATTCTTAAAACTCGCCTCAAACCTCTTTTCCGGAAGCACCTTCTAGTAACAAAAATATAAATTAACTATTATTACACATATAATAAAAACCAAGCTCACTGCCCTATATATTTCTCTCACAAAACCCTGTGCTGGGCCCCCAATTGTAAATTGTAATGGCCTTTCTGTAAATTGTAATGGCTTTGTGTTAGCATCTATAATTAAATTTTCTCTGTATCATAAGTCCAAATTTATAAGGGTGTGTCTTGTGTGTGATGAAATACATTTTTACAGAAAAAAATGATACTTTTTACAGATAAAAGTGATATTTTTGCTACAAAAAATGATATATTTTTTCGTTCAGAAAAAGTAATACTTTTACAAATAAACTTAATATTTTTACTACAAAAAGTAATACATTTTTTTCGTCACACTGTGTAACGACCGTGTGACGGTCTCATATAAATTTTTGCCAATTTATAAATATATCAATTGACCACAATGTCCTACTATAAAAGAGTTTCTAGAACTATATGAAAAATGGCAATTGCCAATTACAAATCTTGAAAAGCTGATGATTTAAATAATTTAAATTTGAAGAAAATGTTTGTAAATTTTAATATTTGAAAACCAAAACGTAAACTATTTAAATTATTTAAATAACTCTAAGTATATTTAAATGGAATTAAAAGTCATATTTAAGTACAAAAGTTGTTAACTTAAATCTAAATATTAAGTAAAATCTAAAAGAATAAAAACATCATGGTATCTCCAAAATAGATCTATAAACTTCGTAGAAAGAATTAATAAATCATTTAGAATAATTTAGGTTACTGAAATATGGGAATTCAACAAATAAAATCTGAACCACATAAGAACTTCAAAAAATCTCCCAAATACTTTTATGCAAACTTTATAAACACAATAGATTTATAAAAATATCCTTTATGTTTTACACTTTTTAAAAATGTCCTATATGTTACAAATAATTAATCAAAATGTTTTGTCACCGACTACTTGGAGTTACTCATCAGGTCATCGGTGATGTGGCGCTTAAAAAACAAGGTGCAGCTCTATATGCCAGTTTTTTTGCATGATATTAATTTTGCATAACATATAATAGATTAATTTCCATGTCGAAAATCTAGAATCTTCCCTCCCATTTCTAACTGTAGATATTAAATTGGTTGATCCTCTCTTCCAGAACTGAAGGAAAGCCGCGAATTGAACAACTCCAGCAATACACAAGGCCAACCACGGATTATGTCCTACTCCAACACGTCCCCTGCCGGATTTCTACATTAGACCACTTCTTCAAACAATTGTCGAAATTGGAACGTGGGTTATTTTATTCAAGCCTGTTCTAACGATATATTGGTTCGGGTTGGGATGAAATTATGCTCCATAATGTCCTCACGTATTTTATTTCTTTTGTGCGTAAAAGTGAAGCCTTGAGGTTACCAATATTCTTGTTGCCCCGAGTTCACTATTATTTTAAGTGGCATGTTACCGATCACCTGATGGGTAACCTGGAGTAGCCGGTGACGAAGCATTTTCGCCAATAATTTGCAACATACTGGACATTTTTTAATCATTTTTTCCTTATGTATATTGAATAAATAAATATGGAAAGTTAGTTAGACTAAGAAGTTGATAAAATCTTGTAACTAAATAAATAAAGCCATAAATAACAAAGTTGGAATTGACAAAAGTAATAAAGAAGTATTCTAGATTTTCAAAAATGTGTTCAACAGCAATCCATATGTGTATTCTAAAGTGAGGGGAAATTGGATTGGAATATTTTTGGTTTTTCAATTTGGACTTATAACTCTGAATATTGTCCGACTTCGTGAGTTTTCTCCCCTCAATGCTTAAATTGTTGTTTCCGTCCATTTTTACCATTTCTTAACATAAATTACACATTATAATGTAACCAACCAACTCAATTATTCAAATTCTAACAAAATTATTAATTCATTTCATTTTCTATTTTTCTTTTTT
The DNA here is from genome assembly GCA_958295605.1 of Ajuga chamaepitys. NCBI lineage: Eukaryota > Viridiplantae > Streptophyta > Magnoliopsida > Lamiales > Lamiaceae > Ajuga > Ajuga chamaepitys. Next base: position 14,498,718 of record OY282506.1, read on the forward strand.
CTTTTACAGATTTTCTTGTCAATTATTTTTATTTTTTTATTTTTGTATTTTCTTTAGGTGATTAGATAAACATACTATTTTTCTTTAATCTTTTATAACATATGTAATTTTCTACTACTTAATTAGTTCTTATGGATTTTAATTTATGTAATTCTTTTGTATTTTGTATTATTTTTTTATAATTTTCGATTTTCATGTTGTATTTTAATGTAATTTTTTCTATTGTCTTTTTTCTTTGTGTATTCCATATTATTTTATTTTTGCATTTATTTATTTAATTTTAATATTTTTTCCAGAATTTATATGTATTTTTTAATGGATTATGTTAATTACTTTAGTAATTTTTCAATGAGGCGTTCAATTATGCGCTACATTGGATCTACATGAGATTCAGGTGACACCTCATAAAAAATCGTCGGAAAATCATAAATTGAGGGATCACGTGATGTGTAGTTCCGGTCAGTTTTACATTTTCCGACGAATTTGGAACCAAAATCGAGCAATCTAGAAATAATTGAATAAAATTGAAAAAGTAAAATAACAGAAGAAGCTAAAAGTTATTAATGGACGTGAAATGATTTTTCCCAAATCAGATTTATCTAACATTTTTGCAGCTAGACCACAAACATTTTTCCAAATATTAAAACACACACACACATATGTGTGTGTAATATTCTAAAGTCACTGCAAAAAAATAAAATTAAATTAAAAGTAAAAAAAGTCGCTGCAAATTCTCAAATTAACTACATTAAGAAGTGCGTGAAAAATAGTGGGATAGAAGTTCACAAAACAACATGCAGGATTGTTACTTTTCAAAGGATGAAACAAAGTAACAACAAATCAGGTATTTTGCTATACTGAAGAAAAATCCCATGTATTTTGGTACCATAATGATACGCTTATTAAAAATTTGGTAGTTCAATATACTGACAGTTTTTATGTATTTCATTATATATCGGTATAGTGAATTATGTTAATTCAGTGATTTGTATCGACACAAAATTCGATATATCGAGATACGATAACTATATTAATTTTTCATACATCAAAAGTTTTGTTACGATAACTATATAAATAATTTGGTACATATAGAGTACATAACCACCATTATTGAAGTCATCATCCACCAGCTAACTGATGAGATTTTCAATTTGACCAACATGACAGTAATTACAAATGATTGAATTTATTTATTTATATATTATTAACTACATTTATAGACATAAATTGGCCGTTTTTGTAAAGAGGCATAATAGGAGGGTCATTCTGCTGCGCAACGGTTGTATAGGTGCAACCCAAGGGTAAATTTGTTTTTTTATTATAAATATTGAGATTCCTTGTTTTTCACTGTCTTGAATATTCTGCACTTTTATAGCTTCAAAAGCAATTAGATTCTTCGAAAGCATTTGTAGTCATGGCTACTGCTTCAGCCAGATATTACCTTTTACAGATTTGTGGGTATTTTCAGTCATCATTTTTTTTTCTTTTTTTTTTTCTTCTCCTTTCTGAGTCAGTTCGTAACCCTTCTGAATTGGCTACGTTACTGTAAGTCTGTTACAGCTTGGTGTATGATCACTGCGATCTTGTTATTATTAGATCCTTATAACATAATATATATAAATTTCTTGAGAATTTTATTTTGGCCGGAAGGATGTGAGATTGAGTTCTTTGTCTATTTGGGATTCTTAATCTAATAATCTTCTAGTTTGTTGCGTCTGAGAGAGTGATAAAGTTGATTTTGAGTTATATGTATTTGAACTTGTGATTTAATTGGTAAGAGTAGTGAGTGAAGTACCAATTTTATCATTTTCTTCTTTTTTAATATTTCTAAATGAATGAATGGTCAAGATGATATATCATAAAATTCAATGGTTGAAAATAGATAGTTGCACAGGTACAACCGTTGCATAGAAGTAGGACTCATAATAGGAATGTCAGAAAATACTTTAGGGGATACGAATTCACATTAGAATGAGGTAATCTTTCACCTAAACGAGAATATTATACTTGAGAATTTTCCATATATCGTTAGGTTAATTTCAAAAAAAAAAAAACCCACCAACTTTCAGCATATTTCTAGTTACAACATGAGATTTAAAGAAAAAAAAAAACAAAATCGTCTACTTTCTTGTTTCAATTTTTACAACACTAATTACATTCTTTTGACATTTAATCATCACCATCATCATTACATCCGTTTAATGAACTTGTCATATATTCACAGTCATATGTTATCATATATTGTTATAATTGTAGTGAATCAATAATTAAAGTTATAATTGTTACAATTTAGACACTCAATTTACACTAGTGGCGACGATAGATTGTAGAATATATGATGATTTCTTCAAGACAAATCTAATAATGATGGTGGCAATATAAATAAATATAAAAAGTGGTCCATGCTTTAGTTGAAAAGAATTAAAAGTCGATAAATTTTCTTATTATCATTTTAGCCATGTTTGTGGAACCGGACCGGATCGGCCGGTTCGACCGGTTCAACCGGGAACCGGTCCGGTTAAATTAAAAAACCGGATTGTATTTTTTTTCTTTTTTTTTAAAATAAAGTTGTTTTTGGCCTATTTTAAGTTAAAAAAAAGGGATTTTCACATTTATCTTCATTTGCCCTTATTATTCCCATCTTATTTTAAATTTGGCACTAGGATGTTATTAAAAAACTTAGAGTTAAAAGTATCTTTGGATTAATTGATATTGAAATATGTTGAATTTTTTTTTACAAGTTAAACTCTAGTATCAAATTAGATTGTATTACACATAAAAACTATTGAAATTCAAAAGTCAACAAGTTGCCTTTGACCGGTTGAACCGGTTGTTGAACCGGTCGGACCGGTCGAACCTTGAACCGGTGACTTGTCCGGTTCGATCACCGGTCCGGTCCCATAAACACTGCATTTTAGGTTCATGTTATAATTGAAAAGTTACTAAAAAAATCGGTGAATATTTCCGTAAATAATCTTATATTCTTTGGTTAGTACAGATAGGAGGCAAGTGCAGGTGAATGTGGTTCGAGTATACGCTTTCCTTTAGTACATAGGATTTTCTTAAAGGTGATAATTCGGGTCGTTCGGTTTGATGTTGTAGGGCCAAAAGTTGAAGCCCTCTCGGAGTATCCCAATAAAACAAATACATTATAATTTGTTGAGCCGACTCTTTGTTCCCAGACATGTCTGGCCATTGAACAATTGAGTCGGGGCCTATTAGGTCCGAGATATTTGAGATCAAAATTCATATGGTCTAGTCCACCTAAAATATTGGGTGGTCAAGCTGATTCATCACTCGTAGTTATTCCTTCTATTATATATTCATTGGACAAAAATTATTGAGCTTAGTTCATACGCTTTCCTAAAAAATACTAAATTTTTTGGACTGATCCGTCATTCGTCAGAATTTTAGTCTATTGAGTTGAGGCTATTAAACCTAATAATATTTTGGACCTGCATTCTCATAGCCCAACGTATATAAAATATTATCCATATTGGTAAAGTGAATAGTGTGAGAAACAGAGACAGAAAAGCTCTATTTTTGTTTTATCTAATTTGGCGCGAAAAGGGTGTTGGTTCCTGTGGGGCTACCATGCAGGTGATCTCTGAGAAATAATGCAAAGTGGGTCATAGCTTCAGATGTACACGTGTAAGCGCGGCAGGGTCGGTGGAGAGATCTGGTGCGGGGCCGCCTTTGGTACTTCTGTGCGCAAAAGTCCAGGGGAAGGTATTGTGGGTCCACGCGCTTTGCAGATAATTTTGTACCCATATTAATTGTCCCCAAAACACAACCATAAAATTCTTTTGGATTTCGGATCATTTTACCAAAACTTTTTTTTTTTTATTTTTTTTCCTTCTCATATTTAGCATTGTCAAACACAAAATTGCACAAAAAATCCCTGAAAGTAAATATAATAATGATAAAAGTAAGTAATACAAATATTTATTATTTAGAATAATATTACAGTAAGGGCCAATTTTATTTCCATTTGGAATTGTAGGTACTCTTACTTACCAATTGGACTTGTACAACAAAGTTTCACATCGGATATACAAAGAAATATCATGAGCATATAATGAAAGAGATAGTCTCATTGATATGAGGTCTTTTGAGAATTAGTCAAAAAATAAAAATTGTACGAACTTGACTTAATGCAGACAATATCATGCTGATGTAGAGATCATGGTCAGGACCCAACACCTATAAATAAAGAAAACATTTTCTATACCCATAATTCCTAAATAATACATGTTGTGTGATTGTGTTCATCTCCACGGACATCCATTTGTAGGGAGGATTGTAAATGAACCGAATGTTATGAAGCCGAATTTGAATTTACAAATATGAATGAATATTTGAATTCAAATATTAAGCGAATGTTGAATGTGATTTGACGTTAATTCATGAAAAATATTCGACTCAATTTAAAATATAAAAAACCACTTTTATTTTTTTGTATTATATTCTTGGTAATTTTAAAGTAGTTAAATATTGATATTGCCCTTTTCAAAATTTGGTTCAAATTAAAATGATTTGATTTGTTTACATAGATATCAGGTCCTGCAGGTGACTGGTTGGATCACCATCAATTGTAGGTAAAAATTGTTGCAACCTGAGCACCGCGATAAAAGTAAATAAACACCCATGTTTATATCTATTTATCCCAAATTATTAAGTACAATTACTTTTGATATCTCATTAAATAAATTAAAAACAGAAATAAAAGCAATCATAATAAGCAGCTCCCAACACCTTTCCCTTTTATTGGCAATCACCTCAATTCCTAATTCGTTGGAGGTGCTCTAAGATCACAGAGATTATTTCTTTGATCTATAAAGAAAATAGAAATTAAATAAATTTTAAGCAAGTAGAGGTCACTTATGCTAAGAGGGTGTTTGGCTAAACTTATTTTAAACATCTTATAAGCTCCGACATCTTATAAGTTGTTTCAAGAGATTATAAGATGTAATTTTTAAAGAGCTTATAAGTTAACAAAGTGTTTGGATAAAAGATTTTATAAGCTTGCAATTGAATATAGTAATTTAGCTATAAATTTGGGTCTAATTTAAAATTAATATTAAACACACATTTTGATTAGTGTGTGAAATGTGTGTAGTGTGTGTAATGAGTGCTGTGTGTGTTGTGTGTGAAATGTGTGTAGTGTGTGAAATGTGAGTAGTATGTGTAAGTGTGAATTGTGTGTGAAATTTGAGTGTAATAGTTAAGATCTTAAAAAAAAAAATGGAAATAAGTTGGGGTATAACAACTTATTTTTTTTTAGATTTTATAAGCTCTTAGAACTTATTTTTGTATCTTATAAGCTCCTAAACATCTTATAAGATATTTTTAGGAGCTTATAAGCTCGCCAAACACCCTCTAAGTAAAATTTTGAAGCTTATTTAAATTTGGTTAAATTAATACCAATTGAGTTGAAATATAATCTTTAAAGTTGGTTGAAAATTTATGGTAGTCTCCACTTAATGACTTAAAATCAACAATGGATTACAGTGTTGGCGTAAATTGAGGCAGAAAACATGGATGCCAAGAAAGCGACATATTGAAATCTTTGTATTTTTTCAATGATATTCATTTTACGGAATCGACTTTTATCTTCACAAAGTTGAAAATATTGGCTTTCCACGTCCAATTTTTTCATTTTGAGACTTAGGGAGCCTTGACACTACAATTAAAAAAAAAAAAAAACATCTTTTGTTACACTTTTTTTAGACAAAATTAAAGTTTTAATAATAAGTTATGTTATGGGTTATTGTTATAAAATGCTCTACAAATTATTTAATGCTATTTTTTTACTTTTCTAGAGACAACTAGTTATAACAATATTTGATATGTCGTCCCAAATAATAATATTTTGATCGGGTTATTGAGACGATTAGGTAGTAACAACATATTATCTATAATAATATAATTGTGATAAATATTTATTATTTAAGATAATATTTTGTTGTCTCAAAATACTAACTTTCTTGTAGTATGATTTCCAATTTTATGCATTATATTATTAGCAAAGTGGTAATTGTAATAAGTAAATGATTGATTATTGATTTTAATTGTTATTAATAATAGTATTACTCAGTTCCCTAATTTACCCTTAAAACTGCCTAGACAAATTCGAACCTTATATTTTAAATTTTCGGTCCAGTCCTGTAATTCTTAATATTCCATTATTTCTTCTTATAATTTTTATTATAGAAAATTGGTTCTTGAAATGTCTCATCATGTGATATCAGATCCCACACAAGAAAATGATATCTAGGTCCTACGTTTATTTAGAAATCATAAATTATTTATTATATTATGTACTATCCTAACAAAGGAGACGTCACAAGAGATTTATGGATCCAAACGAAAATTCAAGAAAGAAAACTCTACAAGAATACTTGAGCGAAGGCTCAAGTAATAACAACAGGGAAAATTTTCCAGTTTCTGGAAAGACAAAAGCAAAATTTCTTTGGAGAATCACTCCAAAGGTGTAAAAAATTCTTGAAAGAAGCAATGAGCTTAGTCACGAGCTACATCAACCTGTCAAGATGTCATGTTTGGATGAAAGGAGAGAAGAAATCTGCTGAATGACCCTTATACATGAAATTCCTATAGAAGAAAATGCAGCTAATTTCAACGACTTTACCAACATCCATGAAAGACTTCATACAAAGGAGATCTGGAGAAGACGATCCAACCAGCCCCCATCATAGATTCAGAAGCCTCGTTTGCATTTATGGAAGAAAAAGTATGATGGGACCTAATTGAGAAGAAATTAGTGGAGAAAAATCTAAGATTTCTGATCTTCGAGAGTCCAGAAGACCGTCCAAAGTTATGGAGAGATCATTGTTGAGGAACTAAAGTGTTACAGAAAGTGTTTCAACACTCTCTGCAACACATGTCTTACTAATCTTTTTCGTGTTTTCTTGTTTTATATTCATAATTTTATTATTGTCAGTTTTTGTTAAGTTTTTACTATCTAGAATCATGGGAAAGTTATTTTCTTAAATAACTTCCAATGGAAGTTTTTATCCTTAAGATAAAATTCCAAGGGGAGCTATTATCCAAAAGTAACTTCCTATCCTTGATTCTATAAGTACAAATTTGTCTCTCTCTCTCCCTCTCCCTCTCCACGTTTTCGTCTCTCTTCTATAGGGATAAAATCATGGAGAAGTTATATTTCAAATATGACTTCATCATCCATTGATTTTTTTTCCTCCATTTCTCTTTCTCTCTCTCTCTCCCATGTTTTTTCTCACTCATTGTAACCGTTCTACAGGTGTGGAACTCTATAAATACAAGTTCCACGAAGATAGAGGTTGAACCACTCCGTCAAGGTTCCTGCGTCATATTAAAGTGTTACAACATCTGCAGCAACACCTCAAGTTGCACACACGAATTCACACTTTTTCTTTGTGGGTTGTGTGATCCTTATGTCAGGATCTTTTGTATGTGTGTGTGCAAATTAGTTTTAGGAATTAGATCAGTGGTGATTTTTCTTTTCATCTTGATCTATGAGATTTTTGGATGTATCGACAATATACTCTTTTGTTGAGTATAAAGTTTGACTCAAGCTTTTTAATTGCTTGAGATTAAACTTATTTCGTCTGTTCTTTACTTGTCTTTTTTGTTGTGTTTGTTTGTTTATGTTGTTTACTGCACAAACGAACCCAAGTTGTTGTAGTACTTGTTGCAACACCTTGCGCAACACTTCGTGTTCTGCCCGGGATCAGATTTTCAAAAGTTGTATCAAAGCACACACTTGACGACACTATTCCTGCGAGAGAATCATGGAAATTTCGGGTATTGCAGTTTTGAGGAGTCCAAATTTTGGATGGTTCTATGTATTCTATATAAAAGGTCAAAATAAATGCTTATATCAAACTTCTTGATGAGTGTGCCAGGAGACCCATTCTTGCTGGTTGGACCCCTCCTAAATTTGTCTAATTTGAAGGTGACTACTTGATAAGAACAATTTCGGTGAAAGAGGATGATTCAATCTCCTAAGTCACGAAAGAAAAGTTTCGTCCATTGAACTCCAAAGAAGAAATTCTATTTAAGGAGTGTACAATCCTTTGTTTAGGATATTTAAAGGTCAAGGTCGTAACCAAAATCAGAATCAGAAGCATTTTCTGTTGTGGAAATCAGTCTCAAGGTCCAAGTGGTTGAGCTCCATACAACATAGAGGATTTTCGGATTATGACACTACCTTGATAAAGATGGGAAAATCTGGTGGTGACTATTGGTGGTGATGAATCTGGAAGAAGAGTACGAGAAAGATGATGTAGGACATGTTGCATTGATGATTAAACTCGAAGTTATAGGTGCTGCAAAAGGTGTCACAACACCTTCCTCAACACTTTCAGAAGATGAATTGCAGAAGGTGTCGCAACACCCTCCTAAACACTAACATAAATTCAGAAGATGAAAATTCAGATTATGATCAGTTGTAGCACGCCTACTTGGAGAATGCTAAACTGATGGGGAATTACTATCATCAAGAATCAGTATTCACACAAAAGGATCATGAGTTTGAGAAGGTAAAATTGAGTTGATGCAAACATTTGAGGTAATTCAAACACAAAACTCAGGTACTTCTGTATTCTATGATCTTTTGTCATCTAAAATGCATTGCAAAACTGATCTTGATTATTGTAGTTGATTTGGACTTCATACCTTGTTTGAAGAATACAAAGTCTTAAATTTTGTTAAAAAGTGTGATGAATCTTTTCATTACTTTTCATTTCTGAAAACTTTATTTTTTTCAAATCGTTTTGATTTTGATTCAAATATTCTTGAGTTGAGTGATAATCTGTAAAATAAAATATTTGAGAATCAATTTCAAACCACACTTCTGTTGTTGGTGATAAAGCATATGAAATTGTGTTGAATGATAATCATGTTTCCTTTGATTAATTTTCGAATGGAAAATAACCTAAGGGCGACACTTTTACGTGTGATTATTGTTCATTCTGTACACATTATCTTTTATTTCTTTATAAAACGAAATATCTTTCTTGTGTAAGATTGGGCGAAGTGTTCTCCAAAGTGTTTAAATACCCTGTCCAACACTCCAGAAATTAAAGTTTATCTATCTAGTAGACCTTCAAAGATGTCATGGGCTGATGAGTATTTTGATGTTATTTATACTTCTTTGAGTGTTTATATTTCAGGTTCATGGTATTGTGATAGCCGCTATACATGTCATACGGTGGGTACAAAAGGCTATCTCAAGAATTGTGAAGAATGTTATGGAGGCTGATTTACTTTTCGATGTGGTGCTATAAGAAGAATCATTGGCATAGAAACCTTAAATGTGGAAGACTCACCACACCTTAGTAATGTCTTTCATGTTAAGGGTGATTAATGGCTAACTTGATCAGCATTAATCAACTCTGTGATAATGATTCTTTCTTTCAAATTTGAGACGAATGTATACACTATTTTTAAACTTAAAAGTAAGTGTGTTTTGACAGGTATAAGAAGAATGAACTATTGTTGCTCATTAAAGATGAAGTACCTTGTCATTGTGCTCAAATTGTGAAGTGCAAATAGGGATGTAAACGAATCGAATCGAACCGAATATTAAGAAATTCGATTCGAATTCGTAAATATAAACTCGAATTCGAATTCGAATCGAATATTAATCGAATTTAAATAGCTGATTCGAATTCGATTCGTGAGAAATATTCGAACTATTCGATTCTATTCGAGATTCGAAAAATTCTTTTCTATTTTTATATTATATATATTATTTATTTTTTAAATATTTAAATATTATTATTTTTTAATTTTTTCAATTATAAATTTAAATAATATATATTATATATAAAATTTATTTAAATATATAGCTATAGAAATATATTATATACATATATTTAGTATTATATGTATTATTTAATTTTTAGAATATATTATATTATAAACGAATCGAATATTCGAATTATTCGAATCGAATACAACTATATTCGAATTCGAATTCGAATATTATTCGAATCTTATAACTAATTCGTATTCGAATTCGAATTTGATTTTTTCGAATTCGAATCATCTTAATCGAATTCGAATCACGAATCGAATCAAAAATATTTGATTTGCTTACAACCCTAAGTGCAAATATGGCACCAAAAGTTTGCACATGTGAATTCTGGAAATTTCGTAGGCTGGTAAAACTAGAGGCTATAAGAGGTAGGAATGTAAACAAATCAAATATATTTGATTTAATTCGCGATTCGAATACGTTTTGGCTTATTCGAATTCGAAACTTGCGAATTCGAAATCGAATTCGAATCAATTTTTATATTCGTTTCAGTTTCGAATTCAAATTTGAATATACCTATATTCGAATCGAATACTTTAAATATTCAATTCGTTTTAATATATCTATTTAAATATATAATATGTCTTTAATATATATATTTTTAAAAATAAAAATAGAAAATATATATTTAGAGAGAGAGGGTGTGATTAGGGTTCTCTCTCCTTTGTCAATTCTCACTCATCAGCAGCAGCATAGCCGCGGCAGTACAGTAGACCCCCATCCTAGCGACGGCGACGCACCCGGCGACGGCGACCCACCCCGCTACGACGATGCACTCCTTGACGGCGACGCACCCCTCCATTGCCAATCTAGTTCTTTTTAAACCTTGGTTAACAATATCTTTCTATATTTAATTAGGTCTTGTTCTTGTCATTGTGATGTTAATATTCTGATAAAATAATGCATTTTCTGAAAATGGAGCCCTCGGTCCTGTGGTAAGTTATTTGTGTTTGATTTAGGGCTAGTTTTGGTCGGATCTCTGTGGGTAGTCAATGTTTGGATTCTTTAGAGTTGTATAAACTGGAAATTTGCCATCAAACCAAGCATTAGATTCAAAAGCATATAAACAGTTAAGTATACTACCTATTTAATACCAAGACAATAAAGCTTTTGGTGGTATATACATAAATTTATGCAGGTTTTGTGTATGAAGGTATTATGCTTATGCACGCAGATGCAGCGAAGGACTTGTGTAGTATATGATTCCTCAATATTTCAGCCTTTGTACATATATAGCCCACTGAGAGTGCTGGAGTTGACCTTTGTCTAATCAAAGTGGTTGTTATAATATACAATTAAATAAATGATAATATCTTGATCCCATTTACATGTAAATTGAAACATGCTTGAAATCAAATGCAAATTGTCAATGATGTAAAACAATAAATTAGTATACCCCGGAATATCAAAGATACAAATGTTGATAATTGCAGCAACTATGTATGTTGATAATTGCATAGGTATAATCCTTTTAAGTCTTGCTTGTACAATTTTGTGGCTTCTACATGATCAGAAATCGCATACCATCTCTTGCATGATTTTTTCGAAATGATATGGATCCACGTGGCTTTACATAAAAATAACTTCTTGTTTATAAATAAGTTTGTAGATATGGATCCCTCAAACATCACAGAGCAACCAACTGATAAAGAAAATGATACCTTAATGGAAGATTTTAATGAGGTAAGTACTAGTTAACTTACAATCAACTATAGTTTATTATTTAGAATCTTTAGATTTTTTAATCTTTTTATATCTAAATGTTTATAATAATAGGTGGGAATTCCTATAGACGATATAGATGATGATGATGATGATGATGATGATGATGATGATGATGATGATGATGATGATGATGATGATGATGATGATGATGATGATGATGGAGGTGAAAATATAGAAGTTGAAGGTGATGATGTGGTTCAAATTCAAGATGAAAATGTTGGAGACGAAAGAGCTGCTAATGCTGAGCAAGAAAGTGCAAGAGTGGAAGGTAAACTCGCAGTTGTAAAGAAGAAGAGAAAATTGAAATCTATAGTGCATGTTGATTTCTCTTTAGTGACTGGAGGAGATGGAGTGCAAAAGTATCAGTGCATTCATTGTAAGAAGTTTTACACCAAGAATTCTAGTGGTACAACAACTCATATGAAGAATCATTTGAGCGTATGTTTTCAGAAGGTACTTCATCTAAAAAAATAAAAGATATTGCAATTCCCCACTAAAAAATCCAAATTTGAGATGAATCCTCTATCCGATGGTAGATACGATCATTTGAAGCAAAGAGAAGCTATTGCGCAGTGGATTCTAATGAATGAGCAACCATTTAATGTGGTGGAGAACTATGGTTTTACATTTATATTCAAGGTTAATCTCCCACAGTTTGAGAAGATCTTTCATGCCTCTATCAGGAATGATGTCCAAAGTGTTTGTGACTTGGAGAAGAAGAGGTTGCACTTGATGTTGAGAAGCATTCATAGGATTTCATTAACCACTGACATTTGGAAGTCAAAGTTGCAAAAAAATTCTTATATGTGTGTCACTGGACACTTTGTTGATGCACAATGGCAACTTAAAAAATGAGCTCTTAGCTTCATTCCTCTTCCTCCTCACTTACGGGTAATTTAAGAGATTTAAATTATTATTTCAGTGCATTGAATTCATTGATTTTCTATACGTAATATTAGTTGACTTAAATTATATTGCTAAATTCTTTGGTAGGAGTTGATATCTTTAATGGGTTGATGAAGTGCACAAAAGATTGGGGGATTGAGCACTAGATATTCACCATATCAGTTGACAATGCTTCGAATAACAATGTTGCACTTCGGATAGCTAAAGAAACCTTTTCCAGGAGTCGCAAGTTACTGCTCAATGGTAAGATGTTCCATGTTAGGTGTTCTGCACATATACTAAATCTTGTTATTCAAGATGGTCTTTCTGATATTAAATTTATTATTGAGGAAGTTAAAGATAGTGTGCGGTTCATTAATCAGTCAGAGGCTAGGTTGATAAAATTTTCTGTTATTGTGCATCATTTCGGAATTCCGGTGAAAAGGCTAATCATTGATTGCCCTACTCGTTAGAATTCTACATATGAAATGTTAGTTGAAGCCACTAAAGTTAAGGATGCATTCCCCATATTTGCTCAAAGAGAGAACTTGCACAAGTGTTGCCCTAGCTCTGAAGATTGGGATAAAGTTGAGGATGTTGTTGCCATTCTAGAGGTATTCTATGAAGCTACTCAGGTAATGTCTAGAAGTAATTATCCAACATCGAATGTTTTCCTTGTTGTTATTTGGAGAGTCAAACATGTTCTGAATGAGAAAGAAAACCATCCGAATGAGTTCATCCGAAGTATGGTGAGAAAAATGAAGCAAAAATTTGACAAATATTGGGGAAGTTGTAATCTTTTTATGGCTATTGGAGCAATACTTGATCCTAGGTTTAAAATGAGATTGGTTGAGTTTTCTTTCAATAAGATATATAGGGCCAAAAATCTTTTTTGGTCCCGCAAGTATTTGCTTTTTCGATTTTAGTCCCACAAGTATTTGCTTTTTCAATTTAGTCCCGTAAGTGCTGAAATTGTCTAATTTAAGGACAATTTTTGTTGAAAAAACACTAAATTGGTCGGAAATAATCATGTGCAACTCACGTGACCCTAATATTTGGAAAAATTCGATGAAGCTAAGTGACGTGGCATTAAATAGCTAAGTCGAACTTATATTTCTGTCAAATTTTAATTCCAAAAAAAAAAAAAAAAAGGAATATTTGTACTTGGGAAGGCCCCTATCCAAAACCCCTGCTTCTGCATAAAAACCATGGCAAAACTGCTCTCTTGCCTCGTCGCAGATAACTCCTAATTCTCAGGTTTTGATTTGGGGAAAGTCTTAATTTTTTTTACATGTTCTTCATATAAATTTGGTTCTATGTTTTAGGGATTGTGGCTTTTGGATGTCAAGATACGGTATTCGACGCTGATGATTAAACTTAAGTTTAGTTTTGATATTCTTTTAACATTACTAATAATGTTGTTTCTTGCAAATAATAAAACGATCCTTATATTTGAATTAGTGATGTGGATATTTTCTTTGTTTTGAATTAAAATCTAATAGAAATTTAAGTCTTACTCAACTATTTTATGCTACTGTCACTTAGTATAGTCGATTCCCCCAAATATTAGGGTCACGTGAGTTGCACGTGACTATTTCCGGTCAATTTAGTGTTTTTTCGACGAAAATTGTTCTTAAATTGGACAATTTCAGCACTTATGGGACTAAATTGAAAAAGTAAATACTATTGTGGGACAAAAATCGAATAAGCAAATACTTACGGGACTAAAAATGATTTTTGGCCGATATATAGTGAGATGAAGCTAGAACACATGTTATGAAGGTTCGAGAAGCATTACATAGCTTGTTCTTTGAGTATGTTGCTCAAATGAGGACTCGGAAAGGTGGTTCCTCCATGTCAAATAAGGTTTCTTCCACTTCCACTAGTGGGTCAGTGTTCAAAGGAAAACTAATACCTTCTGGTTTGTCTATGTATGATGATTACTTGGACACTGTGGAGGAACATGAGCCTACAAAGTCGGAGTTGGACATTTAGTTGGAGGAAGGGGTTTATAGATGTCAAGATGGAGAGGTAGCATCTGAGTTTGATGCCTTGAATTGGTGGAAATCCCAAGAGTTGAAGTTCTGTGTTTTATCTAGGTTGGCTCGGGATGTTTTGGCTATCCTTATTAGTACAGTAGCCTTAGAGGCCACATTTAGTGTTGGGACTCGAGTATTAGATCCTTACCGTGCTAACTTATCTTCTAATATGGTGGAAGTTCTAATTTGTGGAGCAGATTGGGTTAGTCAACTTCACGGGATCAAGAAGCCCCTTATGACATATGTAAGTTTCTTCTTAGATTTCATATTATTATTTTTACCTTTCATGATAACGACTTGATCTTTAACTCTTAATTATTTTTATTAGGAAGAGGAAGCACCGATTGAGGTCCAATTGCGCTCATCATGAAGATGGCTTATGAATTAGGAGCAAGTTTGGATCGTTTTTTAGTAGTCTTCTTGATAAGTTTGACAATGTTCCTTTTGCATTAATGTATTTGATAGGTCGATTATGTACTTAATGTCACGATGGTTTGGTATTTTGGATTTTCTTAGTTGATGCTAGCTTGTTAAGTGGATTTATGGATGCTATTGATGTTATTGTCAATTTGTCATTAGGTAAATTTTGGGTTTTGATGTCATTATGGATTTATGGTGTTTATGCTTTTTTTTTAATTTTTGAATCACGAATCTCAAATCGAATATAATACAAAAATCGAATCGAATTCGAATCCAATAATTTTTTTTAACAATATTTTTTAGCTTCTTAACTAACGAACCACGAATCGAATCGAATATATTCGAGTTTCCTTAACGAATCGAATTCGAATCTCATTTGAAATTCGATCTCTTATCGAATCGAATCTCAAATATTTGTCAACTTTCACGAATTCGAATTCGAAATCTAGATATTCGGTTCGATTCGATTCGTTTACAACCCTAATTAGAGGCCTACCCAAGCTTGTTAGTATGATTGTTCATGTGGTTCATGCAAAAAGGGTAAGCTATCTGAAGTATCTCACAATGTGTTGCCACACTTAGTACCACACATGGGTTCTGAACCATTTCGCATGGTCATAGTTGGGCTAATTGAGGTTGATATCTTGGTGATAACATATGTTGTGTTAATGAATTTTCTTGTGTTACATGGCTTGAATTATTTTTTGGAAAATTTATAAACTTTTGAAGTCTTTAGAAAGTTATTTGAAATGATTTCATGCATGCATAGAGTCATAATTTCTAGGACAAAATCTGTTCTTGATAGGTTTTTTTTTTTTTTTTTTTTTTTAATATCTTAATTTACTTCTTTTGTAATAAAAGTGGTATTTTTCAAAATTTTCAAACGCCTAAAACCTCCCAATAAATTGGGATTGTTGAATGGGAAAACTAGATTTTGTTTTGATATTGACTCATTTTGCATTATTTACATAAGATCTTTTTAAAAGATTTTATATTTAGGCCCTCTATATAGTATATCACTTTATGAGTAGAGTCTATTTGAGATTATGGTGCACAATGACTCCCTATGAAACTTTCAAAGGGAAGAGACCAAATCTTGCTTAATTATATTTATTAGGTAGTTGCTATATTCTGAATGATGGTGAAAATATGTGCAAATTTGATGCAAAATGTGACTAAGAACATTCTCTTGGATATCTAGTAATTTGTCATGCTTATAGGGTGTTTAATGTTAAACTTGATATATCCAAGAAATGGTTAATGTTGTTTCTGATGATCTTTCTGATCTTGCGTGGTAAAAGAGAATGACAACATTCTGAACCTGTTGCATGTAGAAGAATCCTTAAATCAGTCTAATGAAACTACCGCTGAACATAAGGTGTTGCATCACCTATTGCAACACCTAGTGCAACACTGAACCAGAATGCAGCAGCAGATTCAGAAACTGATGAAGAACGAAGCTCAGATCACTATACCAGGAACAACATATTTACCATTGTCCCCTCCTAACAAAATACAAAGGGATCATCCTCTAACTCGGATTTTTGGTGATGATGGAGTAAGAACTAGGAGGAAACAATAGAGTATACTACTCTAACATGGTAAGACTATTTATGGCTCACATTTGCATTCACTAAGGTAAGTTCTTGTTGTTTCTTGTCTAACATTGAACCAAAGAATGTGATTGATGCTTTAAATGATTTTTGGATCAATGTTTTTCATGATGTGCTAAATCTGTTTGAGAGGTAATGTGTGGGATCTTGTTCCAAGTTTTGAAAATATCTTTGTAATGGGAACAAAATGGATGAGTTTGGTAATATAACCTGCAATAAATTCAGATTTGTTGCTTGAGGTTATGCAAATGTGGATGCAGTGGACTGTGATGAAACATTTGCTAACTTACCTAAACTTGAATCTATTTGGTTCCTACTTGTTGTGACTTATTTTCTCAATATCAATTTTCACCAAATAGGTGTTGAAAAGAGTCTTTTTAAATAACTATTTGTTGATGAAACTTTTGTTGTGCAGCCTAAAGAACTTGTTGATCCATGTAAGCCTAATTATGTTTAAGAGCTAAAGAATGCCATATATGGATTATAACAAATTCCAAAGGCTTGGTATGATAGATTAACTTATTTTTTGCTTCAACTTGGTTTCAGAAAAAGGTGAAATTGATTAATTTTTTTCATAAAAAATGGCATTGAAATAATTGTTGCTCATTTCTATATATTTGATATAATTTCTGGTTCATCATGTAAAAAGTCTTGAATGACTATGTGCAATCTATGTCCTCTATATTTGAAATGAGTTTACTTGGTGACTTAAACATCTTTCTTGGTCTTCATATTTAAAATTGCATGAAGAGATTGTTGGGTCATTTTCTGGATATGTCAGATTTTTTTTTTGTGAAAAGGTTTAATATTGAGAATTCGATGCACATGAAAACCCCTCTAGGATCCTGTTAGAAGGTGTGTCAGAAAGTGTTTGAAAACACCTTCTATAGAAGAATGATAGAAACCCTTCTGTAAATGAAAGCCAACACACTATGTGTTTATTTTAGTATCTTTTTTTATGCGAGGTACCATACTGACCCAAGAGTCACTCTCTTATAGATGTTGCTGAAAGACTTATTTAAGTTTGTTTATGGTACATTTGATCTTGGAATATGGTTTACTAAAGTCGCTAATACAAATGTTGTAGGGTTTATTGGCTTACTTTTTTTTAGGGATCTAGATGATTGGAAAAAAAAAATTCAGAGGTATTTCCATCTTAGATCATTGATAGAATCTCATACCATACTCATTCACCAAACACATAAACTTAGGGACTCATATTTTTGTGTGCTTTGGTGGGAATGAAAATAAGATTAAGCACACTATGAGTGAGAAACAACTGACTTATACCTTCACCAAGCTGTAGACTTCTAGAGATTTTCTCTCTTGAGGAAATCTCATGGTTTGTGTGTTCTGTAAATAGTGTTGCAGTAAGTGTTATAACACCTTATACATTGAATTTTTTAGAGTGCTTTGCTTTGTAAATAGGTGAGTAATGTTAAAAAAATTAATTATTTTGAGGATTTTAGATTGTTGTCACTTTTTCAAATCCCTTACTAACCTTATGGCTTTTCTTTAAGCCATCACCTTTGTCTTATTTTTTCTTTCTCTAGTCAGATTTTTCTTGGTGATGACTATTGGTCCAAGGTTATGTAAGTCTCTTCTTTTTGATATGTCCAGATATGGAGTGTCATCTTGCTAAACATGGTCAGGAAATTTTAATCAAAAGTGTTGTGCAAGGTGGTGGATCACTTGGGAGTCAACAATTTTTTTCTTGATCTACAAAATAGTTTCTAAGTTTTTCATTACTCACATTATTTTCATATTTGCATTCTGATTGATTTGAATATATTTTTGTGTTTATTAAAAAAAAATTAGTAAAAAAAACATAAAAAATGGAGGGAAAAAAAAGGGATCATTCTGCATTGTCATTTAGGTATTGATCTTTGGTGAAGGTTAAGGAAGACTGATTTCATTAACTCATTAATTGTGCAAAGACATGGACATCTTAGTAATCACCCACTTATTTTTTAAGGTGACCTTATTTTGTATGGAATTGTGGGTTGTTGGTAAAATTCAAAAAATCATGTTTTTTGTCATGTGAGTTGGGTTGTGTATGTGTATAGGTGTAAAACATTTCATCATATATTTCACACACTACATAATTTTCTTGAAATTGTGCTTACGTTAATTTGTGTGGTTATTGCTTTGTGTAGTCATGTCTAATTTGGATGATGAAGTGACTAACACCCTTAACTCATTTATAGCATAATTTGTTTATTGAATTATAGTCTGACTCTTCACCATCTCTACTAATTCCTAACATTTCATCTTCTTTTGCAGATCAAACATCGAAATCCATATCTTCTCACTCCTTCAATTTTTTCAATCTGAATATGCAGGTGTCACGTCTAAGGTGTGACAAGAGGTGTTGTAACACCTTCTGTAACACAAACAGTTTCAGGCAAGAATTTGAGCATAAATTGTATAGTCTAAAGAAGCTTCCATTCCAGTTGCCTGCAGAACCTGAAAATCCACTCAATGTTGAAATTCCATCTGATTTTGTCCAAGGAATTCATTTGGTTGATGAAAGACCAACCCATGTTAATTTTTTTGAAAAAGGGCAAAGAGGAATTTCTCGATACTTACTGAATCAGGTTATGGATAGAAGAAGGTATTACAGGAGGGCATGACTTGAGCGCGTTAGAGAACTAGGCTAAATCTACAGGAAGTGATGCAAAAGATGTTGTTGAAGGCGTTGGAACACGTATTCCAACACCTCATCCAGAAGTTCCAAAAGTTCGTCCAAATAGTGTTACTGAAAAATGTGACAATCAGTTACTCACAATGACAACATCATTCATGATGTCACTGAAGAAGACATTATGGAGACCACATTGCCCAACTTCACAATTTCTCTTAGGAAAGCACTCAACAAGAAGACTTGTTCTGCTCCCTTATATTCTCTATTCATTGGTTGTGAGTATGACGTTGAAGAAGAATAAGAAGAGGGGGAAGAAGAAAGTCTCGAAGAATAGGAAGGAGAAGATTAAGAAGCTAAAAAGAAGAGGAACCATGTCTGGTTGTTTAACAAGGTGATGTTTCTAACAATAAGACACTAAGGTATGAATGCTTACTTCATTTTTTTATTTTACTAAAATAGTTGATAGAAGAGGGAGTGTCTTATGAGGATATGCAGGTTTAGTTGAAAGAAACAGTCATTATGTCATTTGTGCAATAAGAGTTGTTTGGCTTGTTGAGTAAGTTGTGAAGGGAAATTCTCATGATGATGAAAATTGTGAATAAAATTTGTTCTATTAGGCTTGGTGTTATCTGAGTGAGGGGGAGAGTTTATGAAAATGTTCCATGTCATCAGTTTCTTCTATGAAGTCTCGTTGGTTGATGATAAGCTTTAGACAACTCCCACATCTCATTGTTAGTGCCTCAACTAGAGGTGCTATAACATAGTGTCACAAACACCTATTCCACAATTTCCTCACTTACTTCTGCAAGATACCCTCCACCAAATTGTTTACTTAAATTGATCTTCAAATACCTCCATTGCAGCTTATTAACTAATGTGTTGCTGTAGAAGATAAGGGTAGTTTATTTTGTATATGTTTTGTACTCTTATTGGACAATCTACCACTTATTTTGCCTATGGCAACTAACTATTATGTTTCTAAGTGTTGATCAGCCTTGACAGGAATCATTTAGCAAGTTTCTCATGTAGATCTGACCATTAACAAAGATGACATTTCTGTACCACCATCAACCAGATCTAGTGTTCTACCACATGTTCCAGATAGTGTTGCAACACCATCCTCAACGCCAGTCTGTTGAACGGGATCTTTCTTTCCTTTATAAAATGAGGGAGTGTACCGAATATGCTTCCTGGATAAAAAGGGGGAGATAGTGGTGTTGTGTAGCTGCTGGTGTGTCTAGAGGTGCACAAATCTAGATGGTACATAAATTGAGAATGATGCTGCAGAAAATGGAGTCTTTAGTTTTTTTACGTAGGGGGAGAAAATTAAGGGGGAGTGTGACTGTTTGAGTCTCAGCACTCTTTCCTTGTTACTTCCAGTGTTTTTTCTCTAACATCTTAGTTTTTTGCTTTGTTTTGTAGGTTTTGTCGAGTAAGGCAAAAAAGGGGGAGATTGTTAGAAATGGTGTGGTGCAATGTGTCTCAACACAATGCTCCAACACTTTTCCTATCTCGTTCTTTTGTAAATATGTTTTTGCCTTACTTGAACTTTATGTTTGACTAATCTTTTATTTTGTTAGATGTTTGCAGGTTTGTATCAGTAAGACAAAAAGGGGGAGATTGTTAAGGAAATAAAGTGTTACAGAAAGTGTTTCAACACACTCTGCAACACATTTTATCTAGACAAGATAATCCAATCTGTCCTATCAGAGATTCAGAAACCTCGTTTGCATTTCTAGAAGAAAAAGTATGATGGGACCTAATTGAGAAGAAATTAGTGGAGAAAATCTAAGATTTCTAATCTTCGAGAGTCCAGAAAACCGTCCAAAGTTATGGAGAGATCATTGTTGAGGAAATAAAGGGTTACAGAATGTGTTTCAATACTCTCTGCAACACATTATTTCTAAAGTTTGTTTTTATTTTGTCTTACTAATCTTTTTTGTGTTTTATTGTTTTATATTCATAATTTTATTATTGTCAGTTTTTGTTAAGTTTTTACTATCTAGAATCATGGGAAAGTTATTTTCTTAAATAACTTCCAATGGAAGTTTTTATCCTTAAGATAAAATTCCAAGGGGAGCTATTATCCAAAAGTAACTTCCTATCCTTGATTCTATAAGTACAAATTTGTCTCTCTCTCTCCCTCTTCACGTTTTTATCTCTCTCCTATAGGGATAAGATCATGGGGAAGTTATATTTCAAATATGACTTCCTCATCCATTGATTTTTTTCCTCTATTTCTCTTTCTCTCTCTCTCCCATGTTTTTCTCACTCATTGTAACCGTTCTACAGGTGTGGAACTCTATAAATACAAGTTCCCACGAAGATAGAAGTTGAACCACTCCGTCAAGTTTCCTGCGTCATATCAAAGTGTTACAGCATCTGCAACAACACCTCAAGTTGCACACACACATTCCCAGTTTTTCATTGTGGATTGTGTGATCCTTGTGTCAGGAACTTTTTTGTGTGTGTGCAAATTAGTTTCAGGAATTAGATCAGTGGTGATTTTTTCTTTTCATCTTGATCTATGTAATTTTGGGATGTATGGGCAATATACTCTTTTGTTTAGTATAAAATTTGACTCAAGCTTTTGAATTGCTTAAGATTAAACTTATTTCGTTTGTTCTTTATTTGTCATTTTTGTTGTGTTTGTTTGTTTTTGCTGTTGTTTGTTTGCTCTACTATTTACTGCACAACCGAACCCAAGGTGTTGTAGTACTTGTTGCAACACCTTGCGCAACAGTTCGTGTTCTGCCCGGGATCAGATTTTCACAATCATCCCAATAACCAGAAGAAGATCATGAAACACTCAAGGATGTTCAAATAGATTGACCAACTTAGTAATCAAGCCAAGTAAGTCAAAGAGAAGAGAAGAGAGGATGCCTACCATCGTCTTTTGGTGCGGAACCTATGTTACCTCAAAATGGGAAAGCTACTGAAGTAAAAAAGGAGCCAACAGATAGTAAAATGATGATTGATTTTCTAAATCGGAAGAATCTATCCTAATATATATGGATAGAGTAAGTTTGGATATTTACACAAACTTGCACAATCCTTTGCGGGATTACGTCTTGTAGATTTAAGAACGCATTGTCGGGGCAGTAATTGATCACCAGAAATACACCTCATAATCAAACCAATTCGGTGGATAGTATAAGATCCCACGATCCACCACCAGATATTAATATGCCACATGATAGAGATTTCACTTTATGAGACAACACTGATCATCCCACAGGAACAAAAAGGAGAACCCAACGGTCAAACTCCACCCACCTTATGTGAAATCTCAGTTGGATCCAATTCATCCATATGTTTTAGTACTAAACTTGGATATATTGGACTTCAAGAACAGAGAACTTCTAATCGATAAGTGGCCATCAGCAATGTGAATTGTGGCTGGAATACTTGTTCTGAACAAAAAATATTTCATCTCACTTCTGATAAGCCTCAAGGGATCAATAAAAATTGCTTGGGATGGTGCTAATCCATATACTAGAGAATATGTTTGACCATGTGAATCATTATTTGATATTGTTAAAAAAATGGCCCAAGTAATCAAAATTGGTTTGATCGGAATTGGCTACTTCGAAGGAGCTGAAGAAGAAAAGGCCATACGATACAAGCCCTTCATAACCTAGAACTACGTGATATTTGTCACGTAAATAATTTTATCAAACTCTTCACTAAGTATAGATGGAAGTCGAAGATGGAAGATAGTGAGATCATTCCATTATTCTTGTCAAGATTCCAAGTCCATGGAGGGAAATGCTTCTCAGAGAATATCAGTTATCCCCGAGGGAATCTACCATATACCACGATAAGGAGAATGTCATTTCTCAAAGTAAAGCTCGTGGAATGGTGTCATCAAGTAGCGCTCCACAAGAATTATAAGAGGCTAAGAAGAATAAACAAAAGTGATCCTCTATGTTGTGTTGGAAATGACATACCTATTATTCTTGGAGGACAACCATTCAGGGAAAAGATGATAAGAATGAGAAGTCATCCTTGCTAGAAGAGATGGTAGCAAGAGATCTAGATCTTCATGAAGACCCATAAAGTTATTGTCGTAATAGAGATCCCAAAGTTACATAATAGGGCAGGGGTCAAGACCAAGAAGAAGGGGAGCTTCTTTCTCATGCTCAAATCAAAGGAGCACTGTAAGGTCATCGTCAACCAAAAGAACTTTCAGAAGAGCTCATACAAGGGCTAATAAAAATTTCAAAGATTGCAATTGTTGGAGATGTGGTGTTAAATGCCACATATCAACCGATTGTCCAGCCAATAAAATGAGGAGTTAGATAGTTTGAGATAACTCCAGAGATGGAGGAAGTTGTTTGATTTCATGATCTGATTCAAGTATATTAGTTCGAAGATATTCCTTGGGACTAAAGAATATAAAAAGAAGAAGATGAGTCTTCAGAATCATAATCAGATTAAAGAAGAAGACGTCTTTTGAGAGGAGACACATGACGATCTTTATGGATTCTTCACGCATATGTCATTTTCTCATAAGACTTTTTTTTTTTAAAAAATTAAGAAAGAAGACCCAAAACTCAAAATCCATGATGGATTTTTCATCGGGAGATTGGAAAAACTTAGGGACATTTCATAAAGAAGAGAAAGTATTACACTATCACAGTAGGGGAAATTGTAATTCCAATGGAGCTGACAAATCATGTCATGGGGATGCAGCTAGTTCCTATTAGAGAAATCAGAGAGGAACTCAGCAGAATGAATAGAGGTAGCTTAGAAGATGCAATGGATCCATGTCGGAGCTACTAGGATTCTGATCAAATCAACATTCAATGAAGGAATTGGTTCTCCGGTTGATGTCTCTATATTTGACAAAGAGTCAAGAATCTGTGAGATGGAAGTTAGGGAGGAATCTCAGGAAATGTTTATGCAGGAACAGATCAGGAAGGAAGGAAATGGTTCTCTGGTTGATTCCTATATTTATATAAGGATTGCCTAACTTGGCAGATCGAGATATTAATAGAGTTCTAACTTTTCATCAAGATTTCAAGAGCAGGAATGGATGAAAGAAGGGAATATATCATACTCTATTACCTACAGTATTTTGTATGCACTTTCCAATACTCACCAATCACAATTATTCGTGGGAAAGGAGTTTATAAAAATACCATATATCTTTGAACATGTTGCACATGCAGTCTGTCAGAAGATTATGGAGTTACCACCAATCCATGAAATAAATATGCGGATCGTGGATCAACCAATCTTGACAAGAGAAACAAGTTAGAGGTTCGAACCAAGAAGAGTATCTCTTATGACAATAGAATCATGAACCAAGAGCAACCAATCTTTTGTGGTGTACAACATTTTCTACACCACAAAGACAATATATTTGGAACATGATGCCGATGGAATTAGCCAATGCACCCCAAATATATCGACAAAAGATGGCTAATACTTTTAATGATTATTCCAAATTCATGTTCGTCTTCGTCGATGATATACTTATTGCCTCAAAGAATAAGAAGGGGCATATCAAACATCTGAAGATCTTTTTAGAAGTTTGTCATAAAGAATGATTGGTGCTATTTGAAAAGAAGACAGTGATCGCCAAAAGACGGAATGAGTTCCTTGGAATCGAGATCGGTGAGTCCGGAATCATCTTTCAAAAACATATTATGGAGAAGGTGAAGGGATTTCCAGAAGATCTCAAAGACAAGAACCAACTTCAAAGTTTTCTTAGAGTTACTAATTTTGCTGGAATGTTCATAAAAGATAAATAAATAAATAATCACAGGAAGGTGTACAAATTCAAAAGCTAGCAATACTAAGTGACGAGGTTGAACTACTTCTTTACATAGATGCCAGTGATCATTGGTGGGCAGCGGTGCTAACTAAGGCCATACCAAATAGTGAAGTGTCATGTTGATACTGCAACAACTTCTTTGCAGAAAACGAAGCAACACGATGGCATATCAATGAGAAAGAAATGTTTGCAGTCTGAAAGGCTTTTAGAAAATGGCCTTTGTTCCTTCTGTTTAAGAAGTTCATTCTTAAATTGATAACACGACCATTTAAACTTTCTTAACCAAAAAAATTGAATATAAACCCGAGGAAGCTAAAGTACTTAGATGTCAAGATGATTGTCAATATTTTGATTATGAGGTTATCATTATAAAGTCTCACGAAAATTTTCTTGCAGACTTTCTGACGAGAGATGGAGTATATTGAAGCAAACTCCATCCTAACAGGATACAAGCATCTCCAGAATCATATGAGCTTGATAAAAGGATCAATGACCTGGAAATCCATATGGAGGAGCTTGATAAGAGGATCAATGACCTGGAGATCAGTGTCACGGTCGCAGGCTGAGTTCAATAGGAGGACTTGTTAAAAGTCTGCAACGCGTTAAAAGCTACCAAACCTACTAGTTTGTCTCTGGGATAGCCTAATTATTTCTATCCGACGGGAAGTTTCTTCATCGAAGCAAAAGGTCTTTTGGGAATGGATCCCTAACAAGGTCGCCACAAATTCAAGTACTGTGAGCACAAGTTCTAAGTGGATCCTTATATGGATCTAATCGAAGAAAAAATTGAGCAAATGAAACATATTCCTTTTGCTATCTCAAGCCAACCCAATACCTCTGGGGTAAAAGAGGGAGAGATCAATCTCTAGTCAATGGATGACACTTCAATATTGGTATTAACGAGCTTAAAGTTTCTCGTTTTCAGATTTATCAAATCACCTGGGAGAAAATTATCGAAGAAGCAAGTGTTAACAGAAAAAATTTCAGATTGATCAATCTGGTAAATATCCGAGGACGTGGTTCCCAGGAGCCAATCCACAAGATGTAAAAGAATGGTATGATTTTAGAGCTCCAGCTTCGGTGCATATCGAGTCACCAAGATTCTCGAAAAGTTTATAACGACCACCATGAAGGCACAGATATTTAAGATGTCATAAGCCAAACGTGGAAAAATAATGACCACCATGAATGCTGGAGCTAAAGTTCCTTTCAGCAGCTCCAGAACAATACAAGAACGGGTCTCATCCAGCTTTTCAATTTACAAAGCTACATAGGCCAGACAAAGATCGGCAAACAAAAATATATCAGTCCCAGAACACAATACTCCCTTGGTGTCAACCTTTAATGAGGATAATATCTTTGCAAGAAGAGCTTAGGGCTTATGGGTTTTCATCACTGAAATGAGAAAGATCAACGATAGTTTCAAAGTCTAGACGGCGAAGGGATCAATCGTTGATTAACACATGAGTTTATGGCATCCAAGACTTCTTCCTACACATGATCCATGTTTGAACTAAAGAGAGATATGTTATGGAGAAAGGAGCTACTAGCAAGTTCAGAAACCGCCCGAAAATATTGTAATATGACACATGTTGGAAGATGGACGGAACAGATTTGTCCAAAGTGCCCTGAACAGAAAAAGAACAGTGTTTGGAACCAGTTTTCCTGTCATTAAAGAAGAGGAAAAAAAAAAAAGAATGAGCCATCAAGAAAACAACCAAGGGGACCACCAAGAAAAAAACCTATTAAACGATTCCTCGACAATTCTTGATGAGCTGAGTCACGAAATTCTTATCCACTGAAAGAGACGAAAGATGGTGGATAGAAGATAAGGCATGGAGGGACCTGTCAAAGACCACGCCATGTGAAGGAGATAAAAACAAGGTCCACAACGATATGGACGAGATAAGGAAAGAATACTGGAAAATCTGTCAAACAAATGGAGAAGGACAACTGAATGTAATAATGCAAGGATAGAGGGGGCTTCAAATCTCTATAAAATCAGGGTAGAAGGAAACAGAAGGCATCGGTCATTCCCCTCTGTTTTCTTAAACAAAATAAGAGTGTACTCATAGTTTACACTTGAGTTATGAGCATTTAATTTTTGTATAATATAAGGTAGCTAAAGAAGTAGTCTCCTCCCAAAAGGACATGTACTAATGTAAAAAATAAGTTTATGATTTCTTAACAAAAATTGGAGTTTTTTTCATCATCATCCAAAAGTTTATATTTCCATTCACAAACCAAGTGGATGTTGTACTCCTCGAGGTAGGAAAAGTAACGAGGTTGTGCTGGTTTTTGTTGAAGGAATTTATATCTTGAATCATCAGTCAAGATCGAGTGGTTGGGCTTTGAGGAACAGCTAGTAAATCCAATAGATATGACCGACTGTAATTTGGTCAAGATGTAACTTGGTTTTTAATAAGAATTTATAATTTACGGAAGCTTGATGTGTTTGATATGGTCGTAATGGACTCGCAATTTTATGTCAAGAATTAATATTGGATGATGAATTATCAAAGATTTCTTTGAATAGTTTTGAGACCAATTTTTTAATTTATAGAAATACATAGGATGGATCTTGATTAAATAAAATTGGAAAAAAAAATTAGGGGACCTAATTGTAAAAGTAATAGGTTCAATTTGTATACCTACTTTATTAACGGTATTTTTGTAGAAATGAAGTATATAAAAGTTAAAAGAAGAATATACAAAGTCGCCCTTAAATCTAGCGACTTCATTTAGTTTTCTAAAGAAGCCAAACAATACGTAACAATTGAAAAGTGAAAAGGAATAGTACAATAGTGTGACAGAATTCCCATATAAATTAGTGCCACTTTGGTGGACATATGACATTTAGTTTTCTAAAGAAGCCAAACAATACGTAACAATTGAAAAGTGAAAAGGAATAGTACAATAGTGTGACAGAATTCCCATATAAATTAGTGCCACTTTGGTGGACATATGAATATATGATCAATACTGTTAGAACATAATTGGCATTAAGTGAGTCTCGTGTATGAAAGTCATAAGGATCGTATTTCATATGGCAGACATAAAGTTTAGAGAAGGTCTTGTACATCAGTTGTACGAATCTTAGATCCATGCAATTCGGGTTATGGATCAAAATGTATTACTATTTATGCCTAAAGGTATTATATTTGATAGGTGAAGTTATCATGCCGAAAAAGTATCACGATTTATGCTTAAAGGTATTACATGTCCTGGGTAGAGATATTGTAATACATTTACCCAGAACATATAATATCTTTGAGCATAAATGGTGATACCCAACTCGAATTGCACAGTGCAAATGGTGCACATGAAACTTTGCCTAAAATTTATTTTATGAATAAAATTAGAGATTGAATATAGGTACTAAATTATTAATTTAAACATTTTAGACCATCACATAGAATGAAATCCCTATAACCTTCACCCGTAATTTTTTGTCATCGGCATTTGATCACTGATAGGTATGGTCCAACCTCCCCGGGTCGGTCCAGTCCGCCACCCGAGTCACTTGGGCCTGGGAACGCAAGCCCACGCGAAGAAGCCCATGCGCAGGCGCGCACAGGCCTATGCGGCCCAAACAAGGGAAGAACAAGTCAAAGGAATATTCTACCATGATCTCCTCAACCGCCATGCGGACGTGGCCAATAATCTTCTCAACCTCCCGTGCGCGATTGTAGGTGCCAGGGTAGTGGGTAGTTCACAACGAGCCTCCGGGGGTAAATAGGAAAAGTTTGTATAGATTTAGGGAGGATTGGCGGATGAGGAGAGGTTTTGGTTTTTTGTATCTGAACTGGAATAGAAAAAGAGATAGAGAGTGATTATTCTCCACCGTGGACGTAGATCTTCGTGATTGAACCACGTAAATCCTGGTGTTATTTACATTCCTGCTATTTTTATCATTCAGGTTGATTGTCATAATTGCGATTGAATTGACATTCGGATCACCTCATTATCAATTGGCGCCGTCTGTGGGAAACGAGAAGAAGAAAACCCTCGTATTCTCTACCATCACACTAAATTCACATGGTGGACACACGCCGATCATTCGATCCGAACACTTCTCGCCGAAATACTCCTGTCAATCCAAACCCCCCGCGTCAGCAGCCACCACCCCAGGATGTGCTCCTGGAACAGGTTAACCCGTTGCTTCCTCTAACGCCTACGAGTGCACCACCTCCAGCGCCTACGGGTGCACTGGCGCCGGCTAACTCAAAACAGGCTCCTGGATTGAATTACGCCAAGGAAGAGTTTCTCCGGGAACACTCCGCTCTCTTCCAGCAGTGGGCTCGTCGTCGCGCAGACTCCGGGGCACGCTGTGGCGAAGAAGCTGATCAAGCGGCAAGGCACCAACACCGACGCCGATCATCGACAATTAATGATGATCCACCCCGTAGGGCTAGACAAAATCATCGTCGCCTCCAATCATTATCACCCAGAGACATCCGAAGCTCTGCCGGTTCTAGGGTGCGCCCCACTGATCACGCCGACGTCGATCGGCGCCGACCTGTCAACGTAGCAAAATGCCCTTGCTTGGAAAACCCCGTCTGCTAGACCCACATGAGCAAGAGCAAGCCTAGATCGAGGCCGAACTCGACAAAGTGTTAGGCCTCGATCCCGATGGGGAAATAGTTACCCCCTTCTCTCCGGAGATTGCTAACACGCCACTCCCTGCGGGATTCAAGCTTTCACTTGTTGCCCTATATAATGGCACTACGGATCCCGGAAACTTTCTAAACGCATTCAAGTATGCTATGGTTAACCGGGGTTGTAATCAGAAGCACTTGCGCAAGGTGTTTCCCGAATACCTTCAAGACGAGGCCCGACTTTAGTTCGATGTCTTGCCTCGTAACAGTATACAGTCTTTTCGAGATCTCGCCGGACAGTTCTAGACCCGTTTTTATATGCTGGAAAAACCTGTGGCTACCCTAGCCGATCTGATGAATATTGAACAAAGGGACGGGGAGACAATCTCTCAATTCCTTGAGCGTTTCACAGTGGAAAGTTTAAAACTGGGCAACCGGTCAGACGATGTCATCGTCACTGCATATATGAGCGGCCTCCGGGTTGGACCGCTTTACACCGAACTCGCCCAGAACCCTCTGGCCACTGCCTGAGCCCTCTTCAGGGTTGTAAGCAAGTTTGCTAAAGCAGATGAGCAAACTCGGCGCAAGAGGGAGAAACTCGCTACGAAAAAACAGCCAGACAAGATGCAAGCGGGGACCAGCACCAGGACCAGCGCCTTTAACCGCCTAGGTAAAGGCAGATTAGAGCCCCGGGGTGACCGGACTCAGCTCACACCTCTCACACGATCGAGGGTAGAAAAATATGGTGCACAAACACGAACTACGACCATGCCCGCCGATGACCGCCCCAGCTGAAAAACGAAATAGAGACAAGTGGTGTGCTTATCATCATGACCATGGACACGATACAGAGGAATGTCGAGAGCTCATTAAGGAAATTGAAGATTGTTTAAAGCGCGGTTCCCTTCGGCAATATGTTGCCAGGGCCGAAGACATGCCCCAAGGGACCCGAGATGGGGGTCTTTCCCGAGGTAGGGGAGGTTACAATAATAGAGGTCAAGGACATCCCCGACCACAATGGCGAAACAATGGGCCTAGGTATAACGATTACCCGCGGCAGGATCAAGGCAAAAACCAGCCAAACCCACCACCGCAACCTCAGCTATTGCCACTTCCACATCCTCGTGGGGGTCCCGGGGAGAATCCACCTAATCATGTCATTCATGGCATAATTAACGTAATATATGGCGCCGAAGCGCGTAGGCCTCCTCCCGAGGAGCCTCGCCATAAGCGCCTCCATAAGACTGAAGCGGTGGCTTTTACCGAGGACGACCCCGTTCCCGAGCTCACCCCTCAAACAGATGCCATTGTTATTGACATGGTAGTCGCCAATATCACGATCAAACGAGTCTACGTCGACAACGGCGCCGCGGTTAGCATCATCTTTTCCGATTGCTTCCACAAGATAGGCATATCCTACGAACGACTCCGGCCTACACCCAGGCCTCTCCAGACTTTCACTCAAGGGAAAGTCCAACCTGAAATTATCACCCTTCCCGCTTCGCTCGACACCTATCCCGCGATAAAGACCATTTTTGTGGACTTTTACGTTATGTCCTGCTCGTCCCCTTACAACATGATCCTCGGTCGAGACTAGCTCACCCCGGCCAAGGCTATTTGCTCCACGTATCATCTGACATTGAAATTTCCCACATCCTATGGGGAAGTAGCCGTCCGCGGGAACCAGAGAGTATCAAAGGAGTGCATGCATGTTGCACTCAAAACAACAGTCGAGGCTCCCCGGAAGCCTCAGTTTCAAATCACTAATCCGAAACCGTTCCGAACGCCTTCGAGTCACTCGGGACTGATGTGGCTGAAGTGCCACTAGACCCTACAAAGCCACAATAAACTGTCAAGGTAGGCGCTGTCAGTGTGCCCTCGCTACACGAAGTGATCATTCAAACACTACGGGAGTACTCAGACGTCTTCGCTTGGTCCCCCTTGGAATGCCAGGGGTATCTCCAGACCTCATTACCCACAAACTGAATGTGGATCCTGCTGTAAAGCCCATACAGTAGAAACAAAGGAAGTTCGCCCCGGAGCGAAACGTAGCTATTTGAAGAGAAGTCCAATAGCTCTTAGACGCGTTCATCCTGTTTGAAGTCCACTACCCGTCCTGGCTCTCTAACCCAGTAATGGTAAAGAAATTCACTGGAGCTTGGAGAATGTGTGTCGACTTCTCCGACCTCAACAAGCACTGTCCGAAGGACTGCTACCATCTGCCACCAATTGAGCAGAAGGCCGAGGCCGTCACAGGATACAAGGTCCTCAGTTTTTTGGATTTATATAAAGGATACCATCAAGTTTACATGGATCGCCAGGATGCCCTTAAAACTGCTTTCATTACTGACTTCGACATTTTCGCATTTAAGAAGATGCCCATTGGACTCAAGAACGCTGGTGCAACATATCAATGCCTCATGGACTACGTCTTCCGAGACCAAATAGGCCGTAATGTCGAGGTCTACGTTGATGACCTCGTCATTAAAAGTCTTTCCTTCGATTCTTGCGTACATGACATTGCCGAGACACTCCGTACACTACAACGTCATAATCTTCGGCTCAACCTCGCCAAGTGCACTTTTGGCGTTGGTTCGGGGAAATTCCTCGGGTACATGGTGTCCCAGCACGGCCTCCAGGCCAATCCGGCAAATATCAGAGACGTAATGGATCTCCAGACACCGAAGACCATAAAGGACGTCCAGCGTCTAACTGGCGGCCTCGCCGTCCTAAACCGCTTCCTAGCCAAGGCAGCGGAGCGCCAGCTCCCCTTCTTCAGAATTTTGCAACAAGCCAAAAAATTCCAGTGGACACCACAATGCGATGAGGCCTTCATAGCTTTGAAGCAGCATATCAAGCAACTACCAACTATGTCGACTTTTTGGAAAGGGATTTTGACGCGGCCGTGTTATTAGGCTAACGCGGCCGTGTTGCTGTTGAACCAAAAATTAGTTTCTAGGCGTGATTTTGATGCGGCCGTGTCATTTTTGTGACACGGCCGTGTTGCATTTGAGCTGCTTTGGACGCGGCCGTGTTGATTTGGTGACACGGCCGTGTTGCTTTCCAGAATATCCCACACGTTTGACGCCAGTTTTGACACGGTCGTGTTGAAAATTGAGAGAAACATGCCAAAGAGGATAGCCAGTGTCCAAAAAGTCGAGCCCGTCAATAATGAGCCAATTGAAAAGCTCACAGCACAAGTAACAGCATTGACGAGCCAGGTGAATTTGCTAACTAATTTGACGTTAGCACAACAGCCAGGGGGTCCGGAAGAAGTTGAAGAAGTAAAATTTGTGAATCAACGAAACTTCAACAATTTCCATAACAATCAGCCTCGGTACAATCAGTACCCTCAGAATCCGAACCATCAGAACTTTTCATATGGGAACGCGCAAAATACACTTAATCCGCCACCCGGATTTGCTGTTACAAATGACATGATCCATGATGGTAAGAAGCCATCACAAGAAGAGATTGCGCAGTCACAATTTGAAAAGTATGATGAAAAGTTAGCTCAGTTGGAGAAGAAAGTAGATGGGAAATTTATGGAGCTAAACAAGCATATCACTGGGCAAGGGGCAGACATCAAGAGGCTCGAGAACACATTGGTGCAGACTCAAGCTAGCATTGGAGAATTGTCATCAAACATGAGCCAACTGATAAAGATAGTAGGAGCTCAACACAAGCAAGGCCAATATCCGAGTGATACAGTGGTTAATCCAAAGGAGCACTGCAATATTGTGAAGCTAGAGGAGCATGAGGAAAGCATGAAGGACCATGGAGCGAAGGAATCAAGCGAGGAAGTCAAAAACATCGAGAAGGAGGAGGTCAATACAATCATAGATAAGAAAAGTTCATCTCCTATTTTTTATGAGTCTTTTGACTTTTGTTTTAAAAATTCGTTCTTTGCTAACCTTGACCCTTTAGAGCAATCTAGAGGTGTTGTTTTGAAACAGGAACCACTAAAGGAGAGAATCTAAGATAAAGAGGAAACAAAGAAGTGGAAGGATGGAAAAGAGACGACGGAGAAGAAACCGAGCAGGCCCAAAAAGAACGCAACCACAAGCATGAAACCGAGAAGAGCAACAAAAGCGAAAGATCCAGGGAGTTTTACTATTTCTTGCTCAATTGGTAGTCATGAGTTTCATAATGTCATGTGTGATTTAGGGTCTAGCATAAATTTGATGTCTCTTAAGCAGTATAGACAATTAGGACTAAGGGAAATTAAAAGGTCCTTTACTACTATCAAATTGGCGGATGGATCTTCACTAACGCCGTTGAGAGTAGCAGAGGATGTAGTGGTAAAAGTGTGAAATTTTGAATTCCCTAGTGATTTTTTAGTTGTCGACATGAAAGGGAATGTTGAATTTCCTTTTATCTTAGGAAGACCCTTCTTGGCGACTAGCCAAGCACTAATAGATGTACCTAAAGGGGAGTTGATTTTTCGGGTTCAAAACGAAACAATCACACTCAAAATACATAAGTCGGGTCTAAGGGGTAGGCACAATTATAGCATTGTTTACACTACCCAAGCTGCTGTAGAAAATCCTCATATCCCAAATAGCTCGTTAAGTGTTCAGAAAACATCCAACTCGGGGTGGCTAGAAAAAGGTTGATAGAAAAAGGACGTCCGGCTGATGACGTAAAACAAAGCGCTTGTCGGGAGGCAACCCGATGTTTATCGTTTTATTTTTAGTATTTCGTTAATTTTATGTTTTTACGTTGTATTTTAGTGTTTTATGTTTTTAGGACCCAACATGGACAAGTGTGCAAGAAACGGGGGTCGAAAAGACGTAAAATCGCATGAAGATGGAAATCAGAGTAACACGGCCGTGTCAATTTTCAACACGGCCGTGTCAAAACTGGCGTCAAACGTGTGGGATATTCTGGAAAGCAACACGGCCGTGTCACCAAATCAACACGGCCGCGTACAAAGCAGCTCAAATGCAACATGGCCGCGTCACAAAAACGACACGGCCGCGTCAAAATCACGCCTAGAAACCAATTTTTTGTTCAACAGCAACACGGCCGCGTCAGCCTAATAACACGGCCGCGTCAAAATCCCTTTCCAACCACGTATCCACACTGGAATGCAACACGGCCGTGTCACACAAACGACACGGCCGTGTCAAAATCGGCCCAAAAACATCAACTTTGGCTCAAATGTAACACGGCCGTGTCACAACCTTCAACACGGCCGTGTCAGTACCTCAGCAGAAAGATGCAAAAAAATTCAGAGCGTGATGCGGAGACGGCCGAACCAAGATTCAGTAGGAGCAAAATGGCACGATTTCGGAGCTCGTAGGGGTTTCAAAACGCCGCCGTCATAACAACGATTTGTAAGTTAGCACCAAGGCGTACCACATTTTTCCTCCAAACATTGGCTTTCAGCCAAGTTTGGGGGAGGGGGTAGACCGTGGGACGTCTTGGCAGCTATATTTCTAGTTTTGATTTACTTTTAGTTGATTGTTCGAGTCTTTTGCTGTTAATTGTGGGTCCGTGTGCCCATTGTGCTAATTTTTATTGTTTCACTTGGTGTTATCGGGTCTGTGAGCCCAAGTTGATTGCATATCGTTTCCATGTTGAGTTTTAGGAGTTTAGAGTCTTAGTAGTATTTTAGTTTTTAGAGTCATAAGAATAATAAAACCCGGAAATAGGTAACAAGTGAAAATAAAAAAGAGAACAATAGGGAAAGATGGATGATGAATAGTTAATGATGAGATGATTTTAAGAAGTAGATGAAAAAATGGCACATAATAGAGCATGAGAGGTGTTTTGAGACGAAATTGAGCTTGAACTTAGAATATTCAATCAAAATTAACCTTGTGAGAATTTGAGCCTAATTATACTCCAATTTTCGGAGTAATATACTTTATTTCGGTGTGAATTTGATTGAATATGTGTACTAGTCTCTAGAACTTGCCTTGAGTCTTTACTAAGAATGTGTCAAGTATATGTTGTGATTTAGGAAATGATCTTAGGCAACTTTTTGTTTAAGCCTATTTATTTTAACCATGAAAAATTTCCTTTGTACCAAAAGTTCACGATTTGTCCCTAGTTAGCCCAATTGAGCCTTATAGCCGTATTTATTCATAACCTAACAATGTCAGCCGAAACCTTTTGATTTAACTCTTTTGGCCCTAATTGGATTAATCAAGTTAGAGGGAGGAAAATTGGAAGGAATTTTGGGTGAACAATTTGTGGGAAGGAATGGGAAGTAGGGATATTTTCAAAAGATGAAGCAAATAAGAGAAAAGTGATAGGTGAAAAAACGAAGAATGGCCTCTCCTAGAAAAAAAAAAAAAAAGGAAAAGTTTGTTGTTGTTAGTATTTTAGAGGAGAGGCTAGGAAATAAAGTGCTTAAATTGTGAATTTAATTAGAACAGTCGGGTAGTCCCAAAGATGTGGTACCCACAGAATTGAAAAGCACTTAAGTTGTACGGACTTTTGAAGGTGAAGAAGTCATCTCAATTGGGATGAGTTGCTGAAAATTGAAGAGGGAGATTGAGTGATTATATTGAGGGGTAGTCGGGTTAGACGTAACT
Organism: Ajuga chamaepitys; assembly: GCA_958295605.1. NCBI lineage: Eukaryota > Viridiplantae > Streptophyta > Magnoliopsida > Lamiales > Lamiaceae > Ajuga > Ajuga chamaepitys. Next base: position 14,534,792 of record OY282506.1, read on the forward strand.
TGATTAGTCCAATGAATAGTCACTTATCCAAATGTATCCCACCTTACCTTAAGCCCACATTACAACCAAAAGAAAGACCTTTTTTATCCTTTGTCACACGCATCAAGTACGAGGTCTAGTTTAGACGATTGGCAAGCATATGGTAGGCTTTGCATGTAATTCAATATGAGTGAAAATTATTTTAGCCTAAACACTTGAGAGATGAGTGAAACACTTACCCGGTGAGGGTTGAATAATTCGAAAGTTCAAAGTCTCGAGATTAGTTGATTTACATGTTATCACATATGCTCAAGTGAATTGTGTTGCCTAGTTGTTTTAAGAAAAATCAGACTGAAACTGAATTCATCATCTAGTCGCCCTAAACAAATGCATAATCACTTGTCTTCCTTGTGTCTTTTGTTATGTTGTTCGGGACGAACAACAGTTTAAGTTTGGGGGATTTTGATAACACGTTATTTATGCATGTATTTAGGTCGATTTAGGATCATATTTTATATCATTTACGTGCGTATTTGACCGGCACTTATTTATATTTATAATATTTGGGTCATTTGATGTGTTTCGACTTGTTTTGAAGTTAACTAGGTATTTTTAGTCCATTTGGATGAAGTTCGAAGAAGAAACAAGTCAAATAGAGTGAAAATCGGCCCAAAAGAGTGAAAACCGTCCAAGAACCGGTCCAAACCGGTCCGAACCGGACTGAACCGGTCCAGTAGCAAAACAACGCAAGAACCGACACGGCCGTGCCAAAAGTGGTGCACAACGTTCAAAACGGCTCTGGAACAGAACACAGCCGCGTCACAATTGCAACACGGCCGTGTCAAATTGTTGCTGGAAAAGGAAGAATTGCAAAGCAACACGGCCGTGTCACTTAAGCAACACGGCCGTGTCAAAAAGGCTGCCGATAAGAGAAATCCTGTTTAATAGGGGATTTGATTTCCTAATAGGATTTTGAGCCTATCTTCTCAAAGATTCGTCCCCAACTCTATAAAAAGGACCCCAAGCTCTAGGAATCAGGGAAGAACATCAATTACATTATTCCACCTAGAAGAGATCTTGGAGGACAAGGAAGACGAAGATCATCGAGACAGAGTCATCCGGGTTTAATTATTCTTTTCTTAGTTTTAATTCTTTACAATGTTTTTATTAGAATTTTGTATTGGATTATTACTAGGCATGAGTAGCTAAGCTATTCGTGTCCTAGGGTTAGAAAGTAGGGATTTTTATGACAATGGTTTGATTATGATTTAATCTATTTAATTCCGTTCTTTATGTGGTTTATCTCTATGTTTGTGCTTAAAACTGAATTTAGCTTGATCACCTAGATTTAGTGATTTAGTTTAACAATTCCGCTTCGAGAGGAGGGAATCATTATCAGACTTAGAACATAGAGCGCAGTTGTCTATGACTGTGTAGGCCGTGGCTTAGGATCGTTTGGGAGTTATTAGGTTTAATTGACTCGAGAGGGTAATTAGCTTAATTAATCAACGGTTTATTCGCTTCGAGAGAAGGATTAGATTATTGTCGTGCCGCCTAATAAACATTAGAATTGGTAAATTTATCGGTTAATTATATCCAACATTGAATTAATATCCTGAAATCGAAGCCCTAGGATACCTTTTCTCATTGATTGTTAGTTCTATTTGTTTGCCAGTTATTAGTTAAATTCCTTAATTCTTGTTAAAATCAACTTTTGCAACTTAGTATCTAGTTAGGACATTCCTAGAGTATTAAGGTATCAAACTACCTAAAACTATTCCTTGTGGGATCGACCTTGACAATAGTACTACACCTACATCCGTACACTTGCGGAACACTAGGTTAGAAACCGACGTGTCACACACAACGCCTCACACTTCAACCGGTGAAACACCTTACAGCCTTACCTACGGCTGCGAAGCGGTCATTCCCGCTGAAATCGGCGTACCCAGTCCCAGATTTCTCAACCACGACCCCGAGAACAATGAGGATAACCTTCGCGCTAACCTCGATGCGCTCGAACATCGCCGTGAACAAGTATTTATCCGACAAGCTAAATATAAGCAGCAAACAACCCGATATTACAATAATCGAGTCCGCGGGACTCAATTCCGGGTCGGAGACTTGGTGCTTCGGTTGAATTCTGCTAGTAAAGTCGCACCTGAGGGCAAGCTACATGCCACTTGCGAAGGACCGTATCGCGTTGTCGCTGCCTATGCCTCCGGGAGCTATCAGCTAGCACATCCGAATGGTACTCCGGTGCCCCGCACATGGCACGTCAGCAACTTGCGACGTTTTTTCCTTTAGTCTACTTCGTTAGACAATTTTTTTTTTTTTTTTTTTGGTCATATTTTTTACTTCTGCAGTACCTTACTTCTGTAGTTTTATTGTATTCCTGTTTATCCCGACAATGGATATCAATGCACTGTTTCCTTTCCACATATGTTGCTCTCTTTGCGCGTCGCGGGGACGCCCCGCCCTACTCTAATATACACTTAATTATGTTAATTTACTACTTGTCTCCGGGCAAGCGTTGCCTCTCGCCCGATCCGTCCGGAGAGGTCTGCATCACATTGTATAATTGCACATTTCAACATTTTTTACATACACATAAATTTTCATTCACAACATACATCTAGATTTTTCATTTATGCAAGCGGATTTCATACATACATTTTCATTTTTTACATCTTTACACTTTTTTGCCATGCTATCTAGTCTTGCCTCCTAGCCAGAACTCGGCACTCCGGCGCCCTGGCAAGCCTTGGCCTGCTCTGGAACTTCTCCGGGACCTGGAGACACCTCGGGGCAACTCTCTGCTCTAGAACACCTCTGGCCGCTTTGCCGTCCGCGGTTTGTTTGGCTCACTCTCCTGGCCGGTCCCGAGTTTCTCGCCCACTCTGCTGGGTCCCACTCCGTCGGGGCCATTTCTTCAACTTCTTGGGTGAACTCCCAGACTTGTTCCATAGACTCCAGGCTCCGCTCCGGCTCCGCCCTTCGCTGTCCTGCTGGTTTTCTTTCGGGCCTTGAACTCTTCTTGTTGGCCCCGCCTGCCACAGCGGTGCTCGGTTCTCGGATTACAATTCCTTCGGCCCGCGCTGTGCCAGTCGGCCTTTATCTGCACGTTTTGCCAGGCCTTGCCCTGCTGTAGCTTGCAAGGTCCTCTTCCGGAGTGCGCCACCATCTCCTCCGGCCTTCCAAGTTTTGATACATTCCCAGGAGGAGCTCTAACACCTGACGCTTCCTGTACACCTTGGCCGAGTTCGAATCCCCGAGGTCCATTAGTTCTTTTATCTCAGCTTGGACTTCCACAATTCGTGCCTCGAGATCCTCAAATGTCAACAAGCCATATTCTGTCATGATGCGCACATACTCCCGGTGATGCACGTACATCCACTCCACGTCGGCATCTTTTGATAAAGCGTTAAGTTTGTAATGCAGCGCACTCTCAGCGGCCTCAGTTCGTGCCTTCTCTGCTTCGGCCAGATTCTTCTCGGCGGCCGCTAATTTTCTCTCTAGCTTGGGAACCACGTGCTTCCGCAGGTTATCTCTCACCCCAGAACCAGTCCAGGGACCGCATGAGCTGTTTTATTACGCTGTGCAGCTCCTCGGCGCTCTCCTATTAGCAGCTAAACATTCAGCACTATAGACAACACGCACTCATGGCTGTACAAGTACAACTCAATGAATTTCTTCAACATCCATTAAACTTTTTCACTTCAAGAGTTTAGTCAAAATACAATACCACTGGTGTTCAAATACAACGACAAAAATGTTCATACATTTGTTGTACTATACAAAGTTCATATACTAGTTACATTTTATTCAAATTGGGGGGGATTGACCTCCCCTTGCCCCGGTACAGTCCCCGCAGCTGTTGCTGGTGCCGACGTCCCCTCAGCTGCTGCTGCTAGCAGTTTTGCCTCCTGCGGCAAAGTGTTGCCGTCCCCGGAGCTTTGCCCCGACTCTTCTACTGCCGGATCCATCCTCGGGGGTGGGGCCAATTTTCGTGGCTCCGGCACAAACAACCCCTTTCTAAATGCCAGGAACTCCTCGTCTTAGTCGGCATCACAGCTGGCAACCTCTTCGGCAGTCAGCACAATACTCTTGTCTGCCAGCGCCTCCACCAGGGGCCATTCGGGGATCTGGGCAAGGGCCTCGTAGTAGGCCTCCTCCACGGTCCCTACGAAATTGTAGTCGTACCCAAACTCTGGACGATACACGTCCACATCTGGGTAGACGTCCTTCACCTTCTCCAGCAACGCGGAGCGACTAGCGGTGTCGCCGACGGCCACGAACTTCATTTGATAGTCCATGAACGTGCCCGTCTGGAGGAGCTTCTCCACAAAGGTGTTCAGTAGGGCCCTTTGGCCCTTGGGCCCTTGATCACCGCAACATCTTTGCCTTTCAGCTCGGTGCGGAGCTCCGTCCTTTCCCCTTGGAGCAGCCCTATCTCTGCCTCCACACCCCGGAGTCGGGTGACCTCCTTCTCCACCTCGGCCGCCCTTTTTCGAGCCTCGATCAAGTTGTGGGAGAGTTTATCATTCCGGGCACAGAGCTTCCGCAGCTCCACGGCCAGCTCCTCCTTTGCCTCCCTCTCGCTTTTTCGCCCGAGCTCTAATATTCCCCAGGCCAGCTGCAGCAGCTCTTCCGCCTCTGGTCCTTTCAGGCCCAAAGTACTCATCTAACCATGTGAGAACTTCGTCAGCCTAATACAACGTATAATGGGTTAATGTACGATCATACGTACCTCGGGAGCAGGGTCAGCGTGCATCCTCTTCGTCTCCGAGAGCGGCGTCAATTATGGTTCCGGCCTCTTTCTTGACCTCGGAGTCAAGCCGGTTCCAACTACATCCTCCTCTGTCTCTTGAGACCGAACATGTCCAGAAGCTGCCCCTCCCTCCGGTGTCACCTCCCTAGGGGCCGCCTTCCTTTTTAACACCGGTGGCATTTTTGGGCTCTTGGAAACATCCATCCTGAATCGACCCACTGCGAACAAAATAGACGAAGTTAGACAATATTACATTATAAATACGCACACAACACAATGAGATGTCCTACCCTCCTCAGCAACCCCAGCAAACGGCCCCTTGCCCTGGGTCTTCGAAGTCTTCGACTTCGGCAAATTCTCCTCCTGCACTTCCGGGTAATAGAGGCTCAACCCCGCCTCCTCCAACTCCTTCTCCGTGCACACTTGCTTAAAAACACTGACAGTGCGAAAATCTTCCACTGACTCCGGTTCTGCCACCGGGGCACTGTCTATTATCTCATCCGGTCTCCACCTCGGGATGGTCTCATTTACCTTCACATACATAAATTTTTACTTCCAGCTGTCCACTTTACTAGGGTTTTTTTACCCTAAAACCACCCCGGGGCCTCGGACTAAACGAATATCACCCCTTTGCTTTCCCAAAAGCCTTCAACTGGAAGAAAAACCTAAATGTACCTACGTCGGGCTCTACCCCGACAGTCTTATAGACTAGCAAAAAGCCCACAACCTGTCTAATGGCATTGGGCGCTAACTGACATAGGGCAATTTCGTAATACATCAACAGCTGTACTACGAAATCCCAGAGGGGAAACCTCAAACCCACCTTAAGCTGGTCAATATACACCCCAATAAAACCCTTCGGAGGGCAACACACCCGGTCGCCGGGCTCCGGTACTATATACTCTAAGTTATAGGGGAAATAAAACGAAGTAATCAACGCTTCTAGCTGCACCCGAGTCATTCGGGGTGCCTTCGAGGCCACCTCGAAATCCTCCTCAAGGCTGAAATCTATGGCTCGGGTCGTGATTTCCCTAAAATCCGCCCGGAATACAGTCCTAATCTCCCTCCTCTCAGGAAATACAGTCCGTATTGGCGACGCCTCAATAGGCCGTTCCACCGTTCCCACTACCCTAATAGATGACGAGGACGAAGAAGAATGCATACTTACTTGGTTCAAATATCAGTTGATCTGAAATTGCAAGGCGTTTCTCCTTTTCTCCCGCTCTCTGTTTGTCGCGATTTGGAAATGAAATGATAAAGTTAATCTTTCTGTTCAGTTCCTTTTATATATATAAAATCCAACGGCCCAGATTGTGACCTTTCGCATTCAACGTAAATGATACATGCGTGCTTTTCACGCGCTTTTTAGATGACCATGCGCGTGGGAAATCACGCGCCTTACGGTTTTCGTCAACATAGGTTGACTAACTCACCCCGGGGGTACACTATTTCAACTCCGATTGACTACCGCACCCCGGGGGTACACTGTTTCAACTCCAGTTGACTACCTCACCCCGGGGATTCATCAACTCACTCCGGCAGCAATAAAAACCCATATCATCCTCGACTACACACTTCAAACCGAAGCTCATCTCGCGCTCCGGCTGGTGGTGGGGCAGATAGTATGGCCCAACCTCCCCGGGTCGGCCCAGTCCGCCACCCGGGGAACTTGGGCCTGGGAACGCAAGCCCACGTGAAGAAGCTCATGCGCGGGCGCGCACAGGCCCATGTGGCCCAAACAAGGAAGAACAAGTCAAAGGAATATTCTACCATGATCTCCTCAACCGCCATGCGGACGTGGCCAATAATCTTCTCAACCTCCCGTGCGCGATTGTAGGTGCCAGGGTAGTGGGTAGTTCACAACGGGCCTCCGGGGGCAAATAGGAAAAGTTTGTATAGATTTAGGGAGGACTGGCGGATGAGGAGAGATTTTGGTTTTTTGTATCTGAACTGGAATAGAAAAAGAGATAGAGAGTGATTATTCTCCACCGTGGACGTAGATCTTCGTGATCGAACCACGTAAATCCTGGTATTATTTACATTCCTACTATTTTTATCATTCAAGTTGATTGTCATAATTGCGATTAAATTGACATTCGGATCACCACATTATCAATCACTTTGAATAGAAAATGATGGTTTAGAAAATGATGGAATTGAAGTTTACTATTGCTAAGCAAATAGAATCGCAGGATGAGATTCGACAATAAATTCACATCAAGACTTTCTTTGGGCATATGGGTCATGAGCATTGACTACCAATATGAAATATCTAGGAATCTTGACTCATAGGGTATTTAATTATAGGGTAAATTGTAGAATGCAACCTTAATTATTCGAGTTTTTTCACTGAGTAACTTAAATATTTTATTTTTTTCGATTGCAACCTGTATAATGTATTTTGTTACATTTTAAAACTCCGGGCATATTTTTCGTCTATATAGGCCATGTGCCACGCACATGACCTAATTTATTTTATTTTTTATTTTTATTAATCACAAAATGTTATATTATAATTTCAGAATTATTTTTATTTTCGTTTATTAAAAAAATTAAAAAAATATAAAATTATATAAAACATCAGAAATATAAAAATCTCTAAATAATTTACAATTCACAATATCAAATAAAAAAATAAGAAATCTAAACCACTCAAATAAATGATGTGTGTGGCTGCTAGGGTTTGTGAACCCCCATGCAGCCAACGATGAGACACAGCTGCAACGGCCATGGATGGTGACGGGAGGATCGCGACCGGAGTGGGAAATGAAGGCGAAGAAGTCAACGATGAAGGTAAGCCATTATTAGTAACTGGGGCGTGAATTCTGGTAGCCCTAATCGCGATTTGAACATTAAAATTAAAGGGGAATGACTCGGCGGAGTAGTAGCATCAATTCGCAATGCCGGTGAAGACAAAACAAAGTTGAAGGGAGGTTGTGGTGTGTTTGCGTCCTTAACAAAGAAAATCTGGGCACACCAGCTTTATGTTGATATAAATGGGTATAGATTTTCGTTGTTGATATAATAACCAGGAAAATCTTTATCTTGATGTTTACCAATCAATCCAAAGAAAACAATCTCCAGATTTAAATTTTGGATATAGATATGTTAAATTTTAGATTTAAATTTGAATTTAAGGCCCAAAGCAAAACTCCAGAAATGCTGAAATTTTGAATATAGATATTTGCCTGATTGATGATGATGAATGAATGAATGAGGCAAATTGCAGTTTTGTAGCTTCTGATGCAGAATTCGTGATGAAAATTGAGATATCTTTCTTTTTTTTCGAATTGGGGCTACGTCTTTTTTTTACTTTTCTGAAACTATTTTTATATAATGTATTCAAATTTTTGTGGATTTTATTTTCTGTAACTTCTTTTTTATTTAATTTGAGATTTTGTAAATTTTTTTTAATTATGTATTTCTAATGAAATTTCACAAAATAATTTTCATAATTTTAAAAATAATTATCAGAAATAACATTTTTAATTTTTTGAGTTTTAAATTAGTTTTAGAATTATAAAATAATTTTATAATTTTATGTTTATTTTCTTTTTCTTTTAATTATTTAGAAGTTTATATAATTTTTACATTTTCAATAAAAAAAATATATTTTTTTTAAAATAAGTACTAATAAAAATAATTCTGAAATATTAAATTAACATTAAATAAATAAAGAAAATGAAAAATCAAAAAAATAGGATCATGTGTATGGCACATGGCCTATATAAACGGAAACTATGGTCGGTATTGCAAAGTGTAACAAAACGCATTATATAGGTTGCAATCGAAAAAAATGAAATGTTTAGGTTGCAAAGTGAAAAAAAAACTTGTATAGTTCAACTTGCATTCTGAAATTAACCCTTAGTTATAATATTTAGAAACGATCTATTGATTTTGTTATGTACATCAGTACATGTCACTACACTTAGGTCTAACGAGCACCTAAAGTAAACGATTTTATGCAGCTACAACATTAATATTGAGATTTGGTAATTACAAAAAAAATAAAAAAATTAGACCAATTCAAAGTCATGACTAGTTTTAATTTTTTTTCTATATATGAAAAGGAATTTATTGCACTGAACCCCTCTCTGTAGTTTAAAAACATTACCTAAAATCTCCTCGTACTTTTAAAAATGCATGAAATTCCTGATAAAAATAAAATTTGTGTATCACCATCATAAGAGTATTCTACCCATGTCAAGTATTTGTAGGTATTTTTAACTAAATAAGATGTAATAATATATTTTTTATGTTTTACACCACATATTTTACAAATACTAATATAGGTGTGAGTGATTATGTGTGAATATATAGTAAAAGACATTTAGATATTGATCGCCTAATCGAGAATTAGGGATATATCGTTCTTATCCTATAAGTATTATCCGAAAAAACTATCATTTCAGGATCATAGCCACGGATTGTAAAAGGATAACCCCCAAACGACGAACACCTCAAGATCGCTACAAGTTAGACCTTTTTATTGGCCGCACCGGTCCACCACATGTTGACCACCTAGACGTCGAAGACCGTCATCATTAACCACGACCACAAAGAAGTTCCGATCGCCAAGCCCGCATCAGGAACGATCGCAGACCGCGTAATGATTGCCCTACATGACAAACACATGGGAAGCTCGAGATGCCGCCTTAGCTGGGCCGTGCCCAGTGACAGACCCGTGGCAGTCGGCATGCAATGTGTCGTCCACATGTCAAACATGCGAGAGCTACTTGAAATCTCTATACCCCCACATGTATTTGTAGCAAGTGGAAGCAAACTTGAGAGATAAAAGTTTAGAGAAGCTAGAATAAGAGAAAAAGTATCATACTCGAATGTAGAGGCAATTGTAAGCAAATCCCCACATTGAGAAATACAGCGATTTAGATTGCCTATATCAAACGATCGCACACCGTCTATCGTTAGATCGACGGTCGAACCCTTATCATACTTGGTTTTGGGTTAGTGGTTGCAAGAAATACAATCATTCCCTTAACCATTTCAACAAACCTCGATTCTAAAACACCGATCTAAACCACACGTCCACATAGCATACCAAATTTATTTTACCAAGTGTAAAATTTACCGGGCTGTGTTTGTATCTCATTTATTAGACCAACTGGACCCAGTTTTCCGAGGGTAGATCACAACCTATATGGACAGACAATGTTAAATTAATGATAATATGATATCTCAAGTGTATAGTATTGCAATATTTCAAGAGCAAAAAAGGCATTTAAGACTTTATTATCAAATTCCAATTAATAATAGTTGAATTATGGAGAAACTAAATTGTATTTAATGTATATGCGGTTTTCTATCCAATGCACTAAATTCCAACCCTAGTGTATGGTGCTAGTTTAGCTAGTGGCAAACAAGATCGATCCCATAGAGACTGTTTATCTATGTTCAATTTTATACCTTAATCCTAATAGATCAATCCTATCTAGACTCTCGAATAAAGTGATTTGATTGATTATCCTTAAACCGAAAGTGCAAAAAATAGGTAATTAAACTAAACAGATGCTTAAGAGAAGCAACAAAACAATCAAGAGACTCGATCAGATTAAAGACTTATCCTAGGGCTTTGATTTCAGTTACAATCTCCTATGTTTAATTATCCTAATATTCTAGATTTTTTAGACCGATTCTATCGTTATTAGGTGCCACCACTCTAGTTAAGCCTCCTCTCGGACGATGTTAAGGTGTAGGTCAATCATGAACAATTATCCTATCAAGCTAACTATCACTTAAAAAACTCCCAATGACTTTGATAACCAACGACTACGCAAGACCTCACTCCTCTCGGATGATTATTGGTGCCTACGATATACGTTTGTAAGCCTATTAATCATGGTTGCAGAAGACGAAAAGTGAAGGCGAAACGGTTTGGGACCGCCCAGAGAATTCCTCATTTTAAAAAATAAAAATAAAAATAACAGTGCAAATGTTCATATAGTTAATTAATTATGTAAGGTGGAATGAAAAGAGGGGTATACATACATTTTAGGTCATTTTAGATAAGTATTTTATGACATTTTCATGTAAAATTGATCGAAATATATAATTTGTATTAAGCATTTTAACGTGCTTGTGAGTGTTTTGGAGCAAAATAGGTAAATATATGCCAAAAAGGACATTTGGACGAAGTCTAGAGAAGAAACAAGATAAGAACAAGCAAAAGAGCAAGAAAAGGGCCAAGGTACGGACCGGAAGAGAAAACCCGGCATGGAATCGATTTGGACCAGAACGACCGCGTCATAAGTGGTTTAGTAGCTTTGGAGCCCTGGACTCCCACGCATTAGTTGAACGACCGCGTTGGTGAGAGCGATCGCGTTCGTGGGTCAGTCAGGTTTTTAAGTTATACATGTTTTCTCCTAAACTTGCCCTAATTCAAAACCACATGATCCCAAACTTATAAATAGACGCTTCAAAGACTAAAAAAATATACAATCATCAGTAGAGAATACCTCAGAGGCAAGATCAAAGAGCAAGGAATAACGAGATGAAGATTAAGATCAAGATTCTGGTTTTGTTATTTCCTTTCTTTGTAGTTACTTTCCAATATGTTTGTCTATGAATCTAATTAGTTTTTAACTCTAGTCCTGAGTAGCTAAACACCCTTGTGTTCTAGGGTTAAAAAGTAAGTTACGAATTACTATGTTTTGATTTTACGTTTTTAATTCTAGACTCCGTTATATTTGTTTATCTATGTGTTTATTTTATTCTCATGATATGTTTAAATTGATTACTTAAATATGATCTATAAGTTTAATGATTCGGCTTTGAGAGGAGAGTTTCGTTAATAGACTTATAACACATAGCATAATTATCAATATTGTCCGAGAGGAGTGAGGTAGTTACACAGGCATTGGTTTAGGGACTTTCGGGAGTCTTTAGATTTGGTTGACACGAGAGGGTGATTATTCCTAATTGATCAACACAGTCTAGCATCATCCAAGAAGAGGGTTAGCCAATATATGCGTCACTTAATAACGATATAACTGGTGTAAAAATCTAGATTATTAGGTTAATCATACATAGGAAGTCGTAATTGAAATCTAAACCCTAGGATACGTCTTAATCTATTTGAGTTTCCCCTTGGTATTTGTTCCTCGTTTCCTAAGTAATTCTTCATTAATTAGTTAATTTATGCAATTATGTTTTAGAATTATCAAATACAATCACTTATTCGAAAATCTAGATAAGGTAGAGGTATTACAATTAGGGAATTAAGCAACATAAGATACAGTCTCTGTGGATCGGCCTTGTCTGCCACTAACTACACTAGAACCGTATACTTGCGGCACACTAGGGTATAAATTAGTGCATCAACGGAGGAACTTGAAGTGTGGGACAGAGGGTTTTAATGTTTGTTTCATTTTTCAGCCACTGAAATTAGGAGAGTGAGGGCTTAACTTTTTAAAATTTGTCTGTTTTATTTAATCAACTGTCTCAAGTTCAAAAAACGATGACGTTTTCACTAAAAGATAAAGTAAATGGTTAATTACCAAAAACATCCTGAACTATTGGTCTTTTTTACTTTTGCCACCTCAACTTTTTATATTTTTCGATTACAACCTTATTTTGCGCATTGTACGTTAAATAATTTCCGTCAATATTTTCGGCTATATAAGCCAGGTGAAGGGCACGTGACCTCGCCAGAGCTCATTTCTACAATTTTTTTGTGCTTTTTAGTAATTTCTTAAAAGTCCAACAACCTTTAGTGTTAAATCAATTTGTGCTATTATCCCAAAGGTTAATTACCAAAAGCATCCTGAACTATTGACCTTTTTTACTTTTGCACCTCAAGTATTTATTTTTTCTGATTACAACTAGTATTTTGCGTGTTGTATGTTCAAAAACCTACATCAATATTTTCGACTATATAAGCCATGTGAAGGGCACATGACCTCGCCGGAGCCCATTTATGCAATTTTTGGGGGGGTTTTCTGCAATTTCTTAAAAATCGAACAACTTTTAACAAATAACAATAATTATTTTAAAAAGGAATAAACACTTAATTCATCAAAATAACAAATAAAAACATATTTTTCATAAAATAAAAAAATCAAAATAACAAACAAAAATATATTTTACATAAAATAAAAAGTTTCTTCCTCATTATCAATTTTTACTCATTTCTTACTAATTTCAAAAGGGTAATTCTAAACACAACCGTCATTTTACTCTTCATAGCCACTATTTTAAATTAAGTAAATTAAATCATATAAATTTAAATTTTACATTTTCTTATTTACAACCCCTTATTCTAAATAACCTTCCAACTTTTCTTTTCCTCTTGTAGCCACCGCTTTATGATTTTCAAGCCTTGACCGAACAAATATTAAACTTTCTCATGTTTGTATATTGTTCAAGTTATACGAACGAGGCGACAAAATAATTCTTACAGAAAATTAAAATTTCCAATTTAAGAAATTAGAACTTCGACGCAAATAAATTTTGTGATACGAACCTCAAAAGAATCTAATCATAATTCATCAAAAGATTAAATATTGTCTGCAAATACTAATAATATTTAACGTTTTGCAGACATTAGATATTTTTAAGATTTATTGACAAAATTTATTTTCGTCAACGCTAAACTAAGTATTTTGCAGCCTAATTCCCTATATTAGAGATTTTTATTTTCTATAATAATTCTTTTGTGATCTCATTCATACAACTTGAACAATTTGCAAACCTAAATAAGTTTAATATTTGTTCGGTCAATGTTAGAAAATCATAAAGCGGTGATTACAGATTGGAAAAAAAAAAATTGAAGGATTATTTGGTATAAGGGATTGTAAAAAAAAAAAGATAAAATATAAAATTTATATGATTTAATTTTACTTAATTTAAAATAGTGGCTGTGAGTAGTAAAAGAGTGGTTGTATTTAGAATTACCCATTTCAAAAACAGTTTCTATCTGCCTATATAATTAAAAAAAGGCCCAACGAAGCTTTTGGTAGAGGCGTTCACATTTCCTTCGCGACGTCGGCGTGGTCGGATTTTAAGACTCATGTTTCATTCTCGGTCGCATTAACTTGGTCGGACAAGAGAAATGGGTACGATAAAACCTCTTCGATTCGCTCGATTGTTGTCTGCTCTGCGCCCGCATCTTTTGAGGGTTTGACGGTCGTGTGGTGGGTTTCGCCGCCATTGAAATTGTGCAAAGATTGAGGGTTTGTGCATTACAACAATTTCAAGAGCTGTGTGAGCCAGATTTATTTCAAAATCATTTCCAGATTCACTTTTTAAAATTCTGGATTTAAATATTTTTTTAGAATTTTTCGAAATAATTTTCAGATTTTCTCTTTCGTTGTGTATCAGAACAATTCTAAGAGTTGTGTGAGCCAAATTTATTTCAAAATAGTTTTCAGATTTTCAATGTTTAAAATTTCTAGATTTAAATAATTTTTTAAGTTTTGAATATATTTTTCAGATTTCCACTTTTTAAAATTTCTGGATTTAAATAAACTTTTAATTCAAAATGATTTTCAGATTTTAGTTTTTAAATTTTCTGGATTTCAATATATTTTATAATTTTTAAATTTTTACTTTTTAATTTTTCTATATTTAAATGAATTTTATAAAATTTCAAAATACATTTCAGATTTTTAATTTTTAAATTATCTAGAGTTAAATAATTTTTCTAAACTTTTAAACATATATTTTTATATGTCTACTACCATTTGAGGGGGGGGGAGGGGGGGGAGGGAGTTGTGGGTGTGGGCTTTTAGCGATAATATACATAGTAATGCTCGAAAAGGAAAAAAATAATAATAATTTTATACATTGGAGAATATAGAATTTTCTTTAATAAAAAAGATAACATCATAATGATAGTTATTAACTTACAAAAAAAAATTGGATCCTCACTGGACAATACAATTTTTTTAAAAATATGTTTAAATAACCTAATCTATTATCCAAAATTTTAGTTCGACCAATCATGCGGTCACATGATTTCTTTTTCCATTTAAAAAAAAATGTTAAAAAATTCAACTTCATGGGGTAACATATGTTTGCATTCTTGAAAGTCCTTTGAGTGTTTCTTTTAATTATTTTTGGGAAGAATAATAATACAGACGGACTAGAACTAAGTACACATGTGTCCAAAAATTGTTGTACGAAATTTTATGAATATACGGCAATGATATTGTTCTACTTTTATATTAAGGGATTTATTATGAATATAGGCAATGAATATTGGGTATTTTAAGAGGATAACATAGAGAATTCAGATGTTTTATGAAGATTGATTGATGGAGGGAATTGGAAAGGACATAGGCATAAAATTTAAGTATTTGTGATAACAAACATAAAAATAATTAAGTTTGGAGGTTAGTTATCTAGTTATGTTGACAAGAAGTAGTTTGTTAGGGGACCAAATGATTGTCAAAACCTAACCCCCATAATATTGTTTGTTTTTTTGCCAATTAAAAAGATTATACTAGCTTAATATATATATATATATATGGGCAAGATTTTAATGATTACTTTCACTTTATCATCATGAATGGTGATCTAATATTAGTTCTTGGATAAAAAAATTAAAGGTTGAGATTGATTAAGTAGTTGGATCATGCATTTAATTCACCTAGAAAAAATAAAATATATTTAATGGTGGGAAAATGAATAACCTGATGACATGTAGGTAATAGTGATGATGTGACTTTTTTTATTTATTTTTTAATTAAATTTTAAGAATAATTAAATTTTAAGAAAGCTAAAATTAAAGATTTCATGTTCTTTTTTGTCATTTTTGTAGGAATTATTGATTTTCGAACCTTATTAAATGTACTACATGCACGTTGATTGATGAAAATCATAAAGTATCATAATTACTATTTAACTTTACCCATTAATTTAAAATAAATAATTGTTTAATTTAATTTTTTTAATTAATAATTGCTATGTAATTAATAGGGTTAAATATTTAAATCAACTTGTATTTTGTGAGTTTTTACACTTCAGTACATAAACTTTGTTTTTTGACCGATTGCAACCTGAAATCCAAGAATTGTACAAGTTGCAACCTCCGTCGAGTTTTTTCGGTCAAATATCAAACCCATGACAATCACATGCCAAATTGGGGGAGTTTTTTACTTTTTTCGTGATTTGTTGAGAAAGATTCATAATTTAACGGAAGTTGCACCTTGGCAATAGTAAAATGATTGTCACGTGTTTGACATATGAATCTACCCCAACAAATCAAAGAAATAGCAAAAACCCTCCCAATATGGCCTGTGATTGTCACGTGTTTGATATTTGGCCGAAAAAACTCGACGGAGGTTGCAACTTGTACAATTCGTGGATTTCAGGTTGCAATCGGTCAAAAAACAAAGTTTAGGCACTAAAATGTAAAAA
This sequence comes from Ajuga chamaepitys, assembly GCA_958295605.1. Lineage (NCBI taxonomy): Eukaryota > Viridiplantae > Streptophyta > Magnoliopsida > Lamiales > Lamiaceae > Ajuga > Ajuga chamaepitys. The sequence continues at coordinate 14,550,918 of OY282506.1, forward strand.
CTTGCAAAGTACAGGTTGATTTAAATATTTAACCCTAATTAATACGCCTTATAATTAATACTTTTTTTTAATAAAATTAGCTACGTTTTTTTTTTTTTTTTGGTTATTTGTATAATAGGAGGGAATTACTAATTAATACACAAATGACCTTTATTTTTCCAAAAAATATACCTTATAATTTTGTGTTGCTTTTTCTATTTCGTTTTTTTTTCTTTCTATTAATTAATAGGTTGTGTTTTTGCTTGGTGTGCACTCCTTAATAGAATTACTTTTTTTCTTAATAATTTATGCACAATTTTTTGTTGCTTTTTATTAATATAGACCACCTTCATTTTCTTTTATATCTTATTAAAATTGTTTTTTTCATTAATAATTAATGTACAATTTTGTGTTGGTTTATTAATATAGGTGGTCTTTCTATCTTTTATTGTGTATAGGGTCAAATATAGGCGGCCTTTCTATCTAATAAGTCGAATAAGATCAAATCGTTGGATCGTCTTGACCCGATAAGTCGAATGGGGTCAATTAGTAATGACATCCTATATCTATTGTTTGAGTCCTTTTTTTTTATAGAATTTTTTTAACTTCGAAATTATAAATTTGATTACTAATAATCGAATAGGAAATTTAAAAGAAAAAGTTGGTACATCTTCATCAAATAAGTCGAATTGAGTTAAATAGTTGGATCTTCTTGTTAGTTATTCTCGACAACATCTAATGTACGCAGCGGAATAAACAGTCGAGAATATTGATCATGATTTATAACTGAATTAAACGTTGAGCATAAATTACGCTAAAGTTGGAACAACTTACTTGTTGCGTAATTGATCGGACTGAATTGTGCGATTGATTCACCACTTCAGGTATCCACGTGTATATATCGTCCGCCGCAGGAACTATCCTCGGTACAATTATTCAATAAATGATCGCTAGGAAATCACTTATCAAATTCTATAGTGCCTCCAATTTTTATCTGATAAAAACCCTTGATTCTCTACTATAGAGAATATGTATATATAGTACCATATAACCCTAGGTTTATGGGCCTAATATCCATGTCCACTTAATTAATTAATTAGTCTGACTTATTAATTAAAAAAGTCCACATATCCTAATCTAGTCCATATCTTTCAATCTCCCACCTGGACTAGCATTAGATATAATTCGAAGCACTAACCTTGTACCCTTGAGCGGAACAACAATACACATAAAGTGTGACCCTTCAGGCCCCCATTATCGACGATAATCTAATTAAAGTCTGCACAAAACTCCTAGACTGCGTTGCGCAGCGAACTCGATATATGAAGGACGTTTACGTGAATCTAGTAAACAAACCTTTATATGAAGTTTATGTAATATCCCTTCATTCACGAACCACCTGATTGAGCCTAGGATCTGCCATGTGTCTATCCAAATAGCTCAATCATTTTTCTCATCTTTATTATATGACACATTCGATCATATTCAATTACTTTAATTGAATATATCTTTTGCATTGGCCAATGACTTTATTGTAAAATAATATAGAGAAATATGAGTGTTCTCTCGAGTTTCAATCGAGGAATGAATCCCATTCTTGGCTCAACTACCATTTCCATTTGCCTCATGATGAATCCAACACAAGACGTGTCTTATCCTCCTTTGGGAGGCAAGCGTTGTACTTGGTCAAAGTTCATCACTTAACAAACAAAATAAGTATTGACCTCAGGTCAAAGGATCATTACATACTCCCCACACTAATAAACCGTAGACACTGAAAACAAACGGTTTAATAGTAGGGTATACCAATACTCTCCAAAGTACCCATGTGTCCATCACGGATATCTAATATCTCGTAGTCGTGAGACCTACTACATTCTCTGAGAATGTGATGCAGATCACATGTTAACCTATCGCGTGTCATCAATATCCCATTCTTGATGACCATCGGTTATGGCAATTTTAGAATCATACTATATCATTTATGTCTCACACCATAAGTGACAGTCATGATTCAAGGGAACAATTATAAGAATAATAACAAACCATCAAAATAATTATTCTAATAAATGCATTAACTCAAAAGACAATCAAAATGTCATAGAATGCGATCGAGAATGAATGTCTCAAATGTAAGGTTTCTAAGACATGCAAACTATAAACTCCCACTGAATCAAGACCAACTACCAACGTGTCTAACACCCAAGCTCTCAAAGTGCTTGTTGTGTCTAGCTATACACAACTGTTTGGTTGAAGGATTAACCAAGTTATCATTAGTGGATACTCTACCTAACTTCACATCTCCCTATCTATTATTCTCCAATCAGATTATATCTACAGGGAATATGTTTATTTATGTTCGTGGCTCTCGGTTCCTTTTGCTAGAGCAACCGCACTTACCGTTGTCACAATACAACGGTATTGCACTGCTGGCACTTGGAACGACACCTAGTTCTTTTACGAACTTTAACAAAGCAACAACCCCTTTTTGGCATCTTTAGATTTAGCAATGTACTCGGCTTTAGTGCTGGAATCGATAGTTCTACTTTGTTTGGAACTATTCCGATTCACTGCACCACCATTTAGAACGAAAACATATCCAGACAAAGACTTGAAGTCATCATGGTCCATTGGAAGCCAACATCAGTATACCCAGTGACTGATGACTCTAGCTGCCCACCATAGACTTTAAGAAATATTCTTTAGTCCTTGTAAGGTACTTAAGAATAGCCTTGACAGTTCTCCAGTATTCCTTACCGAGATTTTGCTGAAATCTGCTCTTTCACGGATTGCAACATGGAATGATTGCTCCCCATTATCAGTATATCGTCGACATATATGATAAGGAAGACAACATTTCATTCTTACGTTTACTATAAACACATGGATCCTCTTTGCTTCTGACGAAATCAAACAATTTGATAGCTCTGTCAAAGCAAATATTCCAACTCCTAGATGCTTGCTTGAGTCCATAAATGAACTTCTTTAACTTGCATACTCCATTCGGCTTTTCTTTAGATATAAAACCTTCAGGTTGTGACATATACACAGTGCCTTCGAGTTCTCCATTGAGAAACGCGGTTTTAACATCCATTTGCCAAATGTCAAAGTCATAGTATGCAGCTATTGCAAGTAATATCCTAATGGACTTGATCTTAGCGACTGGCGAAAAGGTTTCATCATAATCAATGCCCTCGCGTTGACTATAACCCTTTGCCACCAACCTAGCCTTGTAGGTTTGTACCTTGCCAGTTGCATCTCTCTTCTTCTTGAAGATCCATTTGCAACCTATGGGGCGAGCCCCATCTGGCAGATCAACTAGTTCCCAGACTAAATTGAGGTACATCGAGTCCATTTCAGATGTTAAGGCAACCAGCCACATCTTCGAATCGGTGCCTGACACCGCTTCGATATAGGTCTTAGGTTTGTCGTCTTCTGAATCAACCTCATCATCTTGGTTCTCAACCAATAGATTTAGTCTTTCAGGTGCATGACGATTCATTTGAGGCCTATTTAGTTGGTTTTGCGTTGGTTCATTCGGTTTATTCTGATCGTGAGTTGGTTTTCAACATTTTAGAATATTCTCAAGAATTTCACTATGATTTTCTTGAGGTGGGACTGATACAATATCTTGTCTTTGATGCATCTTATTGTCTTGAAGTGACCCTCTAAGAGTTGTTTCCCCTCCCAATAGATCATCAAAACTCCCACTGAGTTCTTGTCCACTCCATTGGACAAGACCTCATCCTCTATGTTATCTTGCGGGTTTGATACAATATCTTGTTTTGATGCATCTCATTGTCTTGAGGTGACCCTCTAAGAGTCATTTCCCCTCCCAATAGATCATCGAAAACTCCCACTGAGTTCTTGTCCACTCCATTGGACAAGACTTCATCCTCTATGTTATTTTTGTGGTTCTTGAATCTTTTCAAGATCTACCTTGTTGTGACCTTGTTCCTCGGAGATATAATTATCTTCAAAAAACGCCACATTCTTGGAACTATCACCTGGTAATCTCCAGGGCAGTAGAATTCATATCCTTAGTTTCCCGAGGATATCCACAAAATAGCATTTCTCACTTTTAGTCTCCAATTTATCAGTCGTCATTTTCTTAACAAAACAGGACAACCCCAGGTCCGCATATGGTTAAGACTCGACTTCTTGCCACACCATAACTTTTATGGTATTTGCGTGACGATTCAAAAGGAACTCTATTCAGAACATAACCATCGGTTAGTAAGACATAACCCCAAAGGAATAAGGAAAGACTGGTGAAACTCATCATGGATCGAACCATATCTAATGAAGTTCGATTTCTCCTTTTAGATACTCCATTCATCTGTGGTGTACTCGGAGGTGTCCAGTCTGACCGGATTCCATGTGATTTCAAGTAATCAAGAAAATCTCGGCTTAAGTATTCCCCTCGTCGATCTGATCGGAGAGTCTTAATACTTTTCCAAGTTGTTTCTTAACTTCTAACTTAAACTCCTTAAATTTCTCGAAGGCCTCAGATTTGTGTTTCATGAGATACACATATCCATACCTTAAAAATCATCAGTGAAAGTTATGAAGTACGAATATTCGCCTATTGCTTAAGTTGGAACGGTCCGCACACCGTTGTGCGGACCAACTCGAGCACAACCTTGGCACGTAACCATTTTTCCAGAAAGTGATTAACTTGTCATCTTTCCTTTGAGACAAGATTCGCAAGCACCATATGATTCGAAATCAAATGATGTGAGATAGTCTAACTTTCTCAATCTTGCTATTCTTTTCTCATTGATATAACCAAGTCTACAGTGCCACAGGTAGGTTTTATTATTCGTATTATTTAGCTCAGGATGTTTGTTCTTGTACATTGAGAATATTTTGTTCACATTCAAGTATATATATTCCATTCAAAAGTAAGACACTTCCTTAAAACAATCCATTAAGCAAAACAAGCATCTACTGTTTGCAAAATAGAAAGAAAAAGTCATAAATGTCTAATATTCGAATGGAAATAATATTCTTTGAAATCTAAAGAACAAAATATCAATTATATAAATCTAATTTATATCACGAAGGAAGATCTAATCTAATCTATTTTCAACGTACAAAATAAACTACTTAAGCTCTCATCCAATGCACCATGTGCTTTGAACTTCGGGCAGTCTCTCTTCCAGTGCCCCTTCTCATTGCAGAACAGACACTCATCCTTTGGTATTCTCGGCTTCTTTTGAACCCCTCCAGTCTTAGGCAATAAGGCTGCATCCTTAGATGTTTTCTTCCTCTTCTTCTGCTTATACTTCTGTTTGGAAGATCTCACAGAAGAGCTCACCATGAGCACAGAGTTGCCTTTAGAAGTAGATGATTCGTAGGTCTTGAGCATGTTGTGAAGCTCTGGCAGTGTTACCTTCGTGTTGCTCATGTTGAAATTCACTATGAAATTTTCAAATGAACTTGGAAGAGACTGCAAAATCAGATTTATTGAGACACTTGAGGGTAGCTTCGTTCCAATCGATTCCAACCTCTCAATCAATCCGATCATCTTCAGTATATGTTCAGAAACCTGGCCCCCATCATGAAGCTTACACTTGAGGAGATTTCTGAGTATCTCATACTCCATGGTCTGAGCTTCTGAAGCGTACAGACTCTCCAAGTGTTTCAGCATCTCATAAGGGAACATGCTCCAATGTTGCCTATGCAGTTCAATACTCATAGAGGACAACATTAAGCATTGAGCCGATGTGGCATCCTCAACATGTTTCTTATGAGCTTCTTCGTCAAACGTAGCGTACTCAGGAGAATTCTTGTCAGGGATGACACTGATTGGTTTGTCCAAGACATACTCAATCTCGTCTTGCCTTAGCACCAATTGCAAACAACGGAGCCAATCCGTAAAGTTTGACCCAGTCAACTTGTTTGTTTCCATCAAACATTTATAAGCCAAAAACGACATTTTATCTGACGAGAAAATAATAAAATGGGAAAATAAATCAGAATAAAGTAAACAAAGATCACATTCGTATCACTAATCAAAACAAGAGTTTATTGTAATGATTAGCTCCCACTAATTTTAACATATTTTGCGCCCCCAAACACAAAATACGGATTTATAACAATTATAAATCTTAGTGGTCCAAGATCCAAGTTTATATTATTGCAGCCTCTGCTTTGGCTGATAACTACAATAATATCACTAGGTAGGCCTCTAAGCCAATTGCAACAACAATTTGCAATTCTTGGTTTATTAATCCAATTAATATTGCGTCCTCAAACTATTTTGGGCGCTTTGGCGTCTCAAAATAATTTAAGCAAGTCAATTCCATCACACGATGTCAACCATACATCTATGAATGAGCCCGAGTCTTGTCGATTTAGTAAACACTTTGGTGTAAAACTCGTGGTCGAAAAGATTAGGAATCTCAAACAATTATGATGGATGACGCATTTTGTTTCTAAACAAGACTTGGTTTTTAGTGGGGAATTGTTATGTGATACTAATTGTTTAAATTTAATATCTAATATTAAATTATAACACAATTACTGGGTGCCGCCTACCCAGGCATAAGAAATGCGGACCACACATATTGGGCGCCGCCTACCCATACACAATGTCGCGGACTACATGTATTGGGCGCCGCCTACCCAAACATAAAAGCGGTCTTAAATTACTATAATTTAAATTGAATAAGCATAAAATCAAATAATAGCTTATCACATAATATCAAATAAATGCTCAACGAATAAAATATAATCCAATTAAAATTTTATTCTTCAATTAAATGTGGATTAAAATTAAATATATTAATTCCAAATTAATATAAATATACATTTAATATTAATTCTAAATTAACATAAATATATAAGTCTAGTATTATTCTTTCAAAAATAATAATACTATTATAATTTATTAATCTAATTAATAAATTAATATTAGTCTATTAGATTAATATATTAATTCCAAATTAATATAAGTATACTTTTAATGTTAATTCCAAATTAACATAAATGTATAAGTTTATTATTATTATTTCAAAATAATAATAATATTAATTTAATTTATAAATTAATATTGTAATTGGGATTTTGAATTAATCTAATTAATAAATCTAATTTAATTAATTAAACTAAATCAAAAGGTATTTTTTTTTTTTTTTTAATGAACAGCCCAAAGGGGCTGTATATGCAAAATTCATGAGAATGGGCCTCGCCCAAATTTTAGCCCAATTAATTAAATCAAGCATAGTTTAATGGTCTGGTCCAGCTTTCGGCCCAACTTCTCCTGCATGGCCCAGCTTGGAGGTAGTTCAGCCTATTACCCCGACCCAGACGTAACCTAGATCCAGCCCAACCCAAATCTACAAACCCTAAACACTGTCGCCGCCTCGTCGCCTCCGACGCAGCAGCAGGACCGCCGCTGTCACCATCGCAACAGCACGCAGCGGAAACGCACCGCCGCCGTCGCAACAGCAGCGCAGCGGGACCGCCGCCGCTGCCGTCGTTCGACCTGCGCAGCAACAGCCAAGACGCTGCCGCCGCCGCCGCCCATCGCGCGCAGCGGTAGGTGCGTCAGGACTTATAACATAACGCGCAGCAACAGCAGCAGCAGAGGCGGATGCCGCCGCCACCGCCACCGCCGCACGTGGCGCTCCGGCAAAGTGCAATATTCCGGGTCCATTAATGCTTGTTTAATAAGTTTTGTTTCGAAACCAAAACTTCAGTTTTCAGAGAAAGAAAACAACGCTTTCAAAAATTTTGTTAACAGTGAATAACGATAAATTCATAATTTCAATTTTCAGAATATTTAATCCACATAAAATTATATCAAATACAATTATAAATCGAGCCCCGGGCTCTGATACCACTGTTAGTTATTCTCGACAACATCTAATGTACGCAGCGGAATAAACAGTCGAGAATATTGATCATGATTTATAACTGAATTAAACGTTGAGCATAAATTACGCTAAAGTTGGAACAACTTACTTGTTGCGTAATTGATCGGACTGAATTGTGCGATTGATTCACCACTTCAGGTATCCACGTGTATATATCGTCCGCCGCAGGAACTATCCTCGGTACAATTATTTAATAAATGATCGCTAGGAAATCACTTATCAAATTCTATAGTGCCTCCAATTTTTATCTGATAAAAACCCTTGATTCTCTACTATAGAGAATATGTATATATAGTACCATATAACCCTAGGTTTATGGGCCTAATATCCATGTCCACTTAATTAATTAATTAGTCTGACTTATTAATTAAAAAAACCCACATATCCTAATCTAGTCCATATCTTTCACTTCTTGACCCAATAAGTCGAATTGATCCGACGGTGCCGAGTTGAAGGGTCGTCGCTCGACGGGTGAAATAATAATGACACCCTATATCTATTGTTAGTGTCCTTATTTTTTATATAATTTTTTAACTTCGAAATTATAAATTTGATTACTAATAATAGAAAATTTAAAGGAAATAGTTGGTACACCTTGATCTAATAAGTCGTATGGGGTTAAAGAGTTGGATCGTCTTGACCCAATAAGTCAAATCAGATCGAATAGTAATGGCACCCTATATCTGTTGTTAGTGTCCTTATTTTATATAGAATTTGTTTTTAACTTCGAATTTATAAATTTGATTACTAATAATCGAATAAGAAATTTAAAGGAAATAGTTGGTATGTCTTGATCTAATAAGTCGAATCGAGTCAAATAATGAGTATTTGTTGATTCAAGAAATCGAACGGGTCAAATAGTTAGTACATTTTGATCCGAGAAGCCAAACAAGTCAAATAGTGGTACCCTATTGATCTAATAAGTCGAATTGGTCAAATAGTGGGTATCTACATAGGTCGAATCGGGTCAAATAGTGTGTACTTGTTTATCCGATAAGTCAAATCGGTCAAATAGTCGGTACATATTGAGCCGATAAGCCAAATGAATAAAATAGTTGGTACGTCTTTATCTAAGAAGTCGAATCGGGTCAAATAGTGGTACCTTGTTGATCCGATAAATCGAATCGGCCAAATAGTTGGTATATCTTGATCTAATAAGTTGAACAGATCAAATGATTGGTATCTTTTGAGCCGATAAGTTGAATTGGATTAAATAGTGTGTACTTGTTTATCCGATAAGTCGAATAGGTCAATAGTGGGTACCTGTTGAGCCGATAAGCCAAACATATCAAATAGTTGGTATGTCTTGATCTAATAAGTTGAATCGGGTCAAATAGTTGTACCTTGTTGATTCGATAAATCGAATCGACCAAATAGTTGTTACGTCTTTATTTAATAAGTTGAACGAGTCAAATAGTTGGTACATGTTGATCCGAGAAGTCGAACGTGTCAAATAGTGGTACCTTATTGATTCGATAAGTTGAATCAGGACAAATAGTAGGTGGCTGTTGAGCCGATAAGTCGAATCGGGTCAAATAATGTGTACATGTTTATCCAATAAGCCAAATCAATCCAAATAGTGAGTACTCGTTGAACCGATATGCCAAACGGGTCAAATAGTTGGTACGTCTTGATCTAATAAGTCGAATCGGGTCAAATGGTAGGTACTTGTTAATTCGAGAAGTTGAATCGACTCAAATAGTGAGTACTTGTTGACTCTAGTAACGGGGTCAAATGAATATCGTAAAACCAAGATTAGTGGAACCGGATAGGTCGGTTCGATCGGTCCAGTCTCGAATCGGCCCCTCGAACCGACCCCTAGTCCGGTCCAGTAAGGCTTATTAACTGGATATACCATAAACCCAGATACACCCGTTGAAAACCGTCCAAAACCGGTTGTCCCGTCAGACCGCCAACCCCTTAAAATCCGTTTCTGTTTTTTATTTCATTTTCTTTTAAGAGATCTATAACTTCCGATCGGATCCCATAAACACTACGTGAAACTACTAATTTTTTAAGTAATACATATAAAATAACAGGATTTTTATTTATTTTTATTTTTTCTTATATTTTTTAGTAAATAATTTTGTAGTGTACTTTTACCTACTATCACTTTATCACAAGCGAAATTTTATATTTAAATTTTTCCTACAATCACCTACAATCATTTTTATCACAGGCGAAACTTTATACTGTAATTTTACCTACAATCACTTTTATCACAAGCGAAAATTTGTAGTTTACCTAAAATTACTTATAATTCTAATTTATTATTGTAATGTTTTATTTTATTTTATCTTTTTTTTTTTTTTGCATTATATGAATTAATTAAAAAAAGTCAGTCTTTTTCTCAATATACTAGAACAAAAATTAGATATTAAATGTATGCTATTAATTTGGAGTGCAATTTTCAATAAATTAATATTAATTACTTTTTAAAATAAGTAAATTGTCATTTAATATCATTTAATACGGCACACATTTTCGTAGTAATTATTCATGGTTACAAAAAATAGGTAACCATTGAAAACTCATTCATATATATATATATTAAAAAAGTTTACCTTTTTTAGAATTATAAATATCATTAAGAAAGAATTATTGAATATAGAATATATTCGGTGGCTATAATTATAAAAGTGGGGTAATTATGCATGGACTAAAACATTAAGTTGTCCCTTTCACTTGTTATTACTGATAAGATTACTGGAAAATCATCAAACCTAACATCATTATGTCTCCAGAATTTTGTCCAATATTCTTATCATTACCTTCTTTCCCATCTTTTTTATGCCTAACGTATGTCTACACTGTTTTTATCCACACATTTATATAATATATATCTGTTCGATTGTTATATCAGTAAAACTCAAATTTAAATCGAATTAAATACTCAAAATTGAATTGGATCAGAATATTAACAAAATCGAACTTCAACTGAACCGATCTTATTTAGCTCGATCGATTTGATATTTGATAGAACCGAAATAATATACTTTTCAAGCATTAAGGTATGTATATGTTCGGATATTAATAGAAAAGTTTAAAAACCTTTGATTTTTTGCTGGGTCAAGTTTTATATTTCTTGGATTGTTGATCAACCTTTAACAAATTTATTTAGGAGGGCTTTGGTGGCCAAGCCCTATAGTATATTTGGTTTGAACTAAACCATATAATAAATATGATAAACTAAGGGGTCTTTCTATGATACACACAAACCACCTCCCCAGCAGGCTTGATGGTACACAATCCTGTCTCGTTTTGCCGATTGAATGTGGTGCTTCTTTCTTTTTTTTTTTTTTTTTTTTTTTTTTTTAGGGTTTAATTGATATCAGAGATCAGATAAATTGTATTTAAGGACTTGATGGTCGACGATGCTATCTCGCTTTGCCATTATAAATGTGAAAAAAGAAAAGAAAAAAGAAAAGAAACAACTATGATTACTTGTTGTAGCAGGTCAAAAGAGTGGGTGTTTTGATACATTGGATGTATTATAAAATAATCACTTTATATATATATATATATATAAACAAAGAGTACATATCTTGATCAGGTTCGTTTATATTGGTGAGTTATTTCTGAAAATTGAAACGAATTGAATTAGCTGTAATTATAATAACAAAAAATCGAACTAATATTTTAAAAAACACATCCAAGTAATGATTTTTTTGAATCGTGTCGATTAGTTCAATTCAAATCTAATTTTGCTCACTCGTACATGTAGGTGCTGGTTAAAAATAATCGAAGCACTATGCACTAAGTTTGTAATCTGAAATACTCATTCTTCTCTAGTGGACACACAGGTCGTCTCTTTTTGTCTTTCCTCTCTCCTTTTTTTGCTCTAGCTTGATTTGGGGTGTTTAATGTGTGATTCACACTTTTTCTTATTCTTGTACAGAAAAAATTTCATAAATTAATACTCGATAAATTAATATACTTTTTAAGTTAATAATCTTCTTCGTTCCTGACCCGGACCCCTTTAATAGATTCATAGTTTCCATAAATTAATAAGATCATAATTTTTTGAAAACCCTTAGATAAATATATATAATCGCATTAACATATTAAATTAATAATCTCTAAAAAGTATCAAGATAACTAGGATAACTTAGTAAAATATTAATCTATTGTTGTTTATTTTTTATTGAAAATTTAAGTCAAAACGAATTTCATCTCTAACTTTTCTCACAGTACTTAAAAGCTCTGGTATGTCGTTCGCGAACTGCAACCAAAACTTATAAAGGGTTCTCGATGCTATTTTTCATGTTTGTTAAAAAAAATATTTAATATTCATGCATTTCTTATGTAATTAAGTTTAAGCTTATTGAATATAAATACCTCTACTAATTAATAAATTATTAATTTATCGATTAATTAATGCTTCTAAATTAATGAAATTTCACGATCCCAACAATATTAATTTAGAGAGATTTTACTGTACATAGTTTAGCATTTTCTTTATACAATATATTCTGATTTAAAAGCATTAATGATCCTAAGGAAAGGATCTGATTTGAAAAGTTAATAGCTCGTTTAATTAATACTACCTCCATTTCATATTAATTGACGTTTTAAGATGAAAGAAAGAATTAAGGATTGGATATATTGACAGATATACCCTTGGCTAAAGATTTGACCAAATCAAAATATCTCTGATAGATTGAGAAGTAGAGAGACATTTTAGGTTTGAGTCCAAGGAGAAAATTGGTAAAAAATATATAAAACGTCAATTAATTGGAAAAAAAAAAAAAAAAAACTCTTAAAACGTCAATTAATATGAAACGCAAGGAATATAAAATATTATCTTACAAATAAGATAGAAAGAGTTAAATAAGTCGATCCACAAGTAAAAAGATTTTATAGGTAAGATTGCAATTCAAGATTGAACATTAGTAATGAGGAAGGCCAAGAAAAGGAGGCTTCGGGAGGCCCATCTCATTAACTCAGTCTAAGGCTCAATTACGCTCTAGACCCTAGTCACTATACACTCATTTACACTTCCAGTTTTGGGGTTAAAAAATATACGACGTTTCTTGCTCTACAATCATACTTAATATAAAAGTGGAACCGTCCAAGAATAGAAAGTAATATATTTTCCCGCTCAAATACAGTTACTAAAACTAGGAATCACAATTTTAGTACAAATTTTGTTTATTCATTGGCGATTTCAGTGTTTTTTAATAAAGATTATCACTACAACAAAAGAAGTCTTTTGTATAAGACTTTTTGACACCACAATTGTGGTCACTAATAATAATTTATTTGTGACCACTTGTTGTCACAAATCTCTCTACAAATTATTTAAGGCAACTTTAAGACTACTTTTAGAGACAACTAGTTGTTGCAAAAAATATTTGAGACACATTTGAGATAATTTTTGTGGTCACAAATATATTATTTGCGACGGAGTTATTGAGACGACAATAAAGTTGTGACAAATACTCATAAGTTGTGACAAATACTCATTATTTGAGACCACTTTGCTTAAGTTGTGGCAAATACTCATTATTTGAGACCACTTTTTTGTGGTCTCAAAAGACCCTTTTCCTTGTAGTGTATGTCATCTCATAATATCTCAATGTATAATCAATAATTCCTAAATTTTAGTAATTTTGATAAGTCTTGTTGAAAATTGATTTGGAATTTTGGGTTTTGACTCAAAATTGACCAATTTAATTAATTCAATCCATTTGTTAAAAATGGAAACAAGTTGCAAATTCATAATCTACACTTCGAGTAGATGAATTTAATGTATTAATATGCTCAAAACCAATTTCGGGTGAATGAGATATTAATTGTCAAAGGTTGCAACTTAAACATGGAAGTTGAAGAGTTTATGAAGTAAATATATGGGAACTTGTCCCACATAGAAAAATTGGAGTAAGTGGATACTCCTTATTTAGTAGAGCACTTGATAAGTAGTTATCAAGTGTGCTCCCCTATGGTGGACCTTATGGTGGATCCTAGTGGGATTTTAGCCTTTGGCTAAAATGGACCCGAGGATGGTGCTTCGCACCATCCGAGCCCGAGCCCGGGCCCGCACGCGCATGTCGCATTGAGTCGCTTTAGAGGCGCACTTTGCACTTCGCACGTACGCGTCGTCTGGAGGAGCCTTAAAGTTTTGGCTAGGTGGTCCAGACGGATGGCTCACGGGTTCGTGGCGGTTCGAGTCAGGCGGTGCGGTGACGTGGACCGATCCGGTCAGGAGCCGGGTCGAACCGGACTGGATCGTTGGGCGGACCGGACCGGCCGGTGGGTCAAACCGGGTCGGCGGTTCGGACCGGTCGAACCGGACTGGGGCAGTGGGTCGAACCGACCCGCCAGCGAACCAGTGCGACCCGTCGCCCGCCAGGGCGCGGGTCAGCCTGCGGGTGCGACCGCCCAGCGAACTAGTGGGTCCAGTCCAAAGGGTGCAACCAAGGGGTGAAGAGGTGCCTTTCCAAATAGGCACTTCAACTCTTCAACATATATAAATAGGCCCCTCCACATTTCATTTTATATATTCGAATTCACAAGTTCTTTGCAATTCAAAAGCTTTCTAAATTCTGCATTAGTAGAGTCCGAAAGTTCCAAATATCCGAGTACGTTCGCCGATAACTTCCGACTCGTAGTGCAGCGGTCTGAAGTTTTAAAGTCGTTGTATCTTGGAGGCGTTTTGCTACTATAACGTATTGCACCTGAGTACGTGGCAATTTCGTCTTACGGATATAGAGTCAAACTCTAGCCTCGACTTTCTCTGTATTCTACATCTTCGTCTATACAATCACATACCGAGTTTTATAACAGCGTAAGACGAAATTTTTGTATATTCGGAGATGTCTTCTACTGTTTCTACTCCTTCAATCCCTGCTGCTCACGCCGAAAAATCGGCAAAATTTGCCGGAAATGATTTTAAGAGATGGCAGCAGAAAATGTTGTTCTACTTGACAACTCTCAGTCTTGCCCGTTTCTTAAGGGAAGATCCTCCTACCGTTGAAACAGGGGATAAAGAGGGAATGACTGCTTTGGACGCATGGAACCACAGTGACTTCCTGTGTCGAAATTACATTCTGAATGGATTAGACGATTCTCTTTACAATGTCTACTCCATTTTTAAAATCGCAAAAGAATTATGGTTATCTTTGGAGAAAAAGTACAAAACGGAGGATGCCGGAATGAAGAAATTCATTGTCGGACGGTTCCTCGACTTCAAAATGATAGACTCAAAGACGGTCATGGACCAAGTTCGAGAGTTGCAGTTGATCCTCCATGAGATTCATGCTGAAGGTATGCAACTATCTGAATCCTTTCAAGTAGCCGCATTCATAGAAAAGCTACCGCCTCAATGGAAGGATTTTAAAAATTATCTCAAGCACAAACGCAAGGAAATGGGGCTTAAGGACTTGATTGTGAGACTACGGATCGAGGAAGACAGCCGGAAATCCCAAGTCAAAAGCGACAAGAACCGTGGTGAGGCACGTGTGAATTTGGCAGAGTCCGTAAGTGGCAAGAAGAGAAAACGCAATGCTGGCTCTAATAAGCAACCGAAGACCTCGAACAAAAGATTCAAAGGTAACTGTTATAACTGTGATAAGCCCGGACACAAGTCGAGTGAATGTCGACTGCCAAAGAAAGCAAATCAAGGCCAAAAGAATCAGGCTAACCTTGCCGAGCACAAATCCTTGCCAGAAGAACTATCTGAATTGGATCTGTCCGCCGTTGTATTCGAGGCCAACTTGGTAGATAATCCAAGGGAGTGGTGGATCGACACAGGGGCTACCCGTCATATCTGTTCAGACAAGGAACTGTTCTCCACTTACCAAGAGATCAATGGCAGAAAGCTTTTTATGGGAAACTCTGCAACATCTCCAGTGGTAGGATTGGGAAAGGTCGTGTTGAAGATGACGTCGGGAAAAGAACTAACTCTCGTGGATGTGCTGCATGTCCCAGACATTCGCAAGAATTTAGTCTCCGGTTCTTTATTGAGTAAGGCCGGATTTAGGTTGGTTTTTGAAGCAAATAATTTTGTACTGACCAAATGTGGTCAATTTATTGGGAAAGGCTATCTCGAAAAGAGCCTTTTCAAAATGAATGTAATGACTGTAAAGCGCGACATTAAGCGCAATATTAATATAAGTGAAGTTAATTATTTGCTTGAGTGTTCTAATTTATGGCATGGTAGATTAGGACATGTAAATCAAAATACACTTCGACGTTTAGTGAATTTAGATTTACTTCCTAGAATGGAATTTGATTCACAAAAATGTGAGATCTGTGTGGAGGCAAAATTGGCCAAAACAGCATTCCATTCAGTTGATAGAAGTACTTCTCCTCTAGAACTTGTTCATACTGATGTGTGTGATTTAAAGTTTGTGCAAACTAAAGGTGGTAAGAATTACTTCATTACTTTTATTGATGATTGCACAAGATACTGTTATGTATATCTTTTGAAAAGTAAAGATGAAGCCATTGAGGCATTCAAAAATTATAAGAATGAAGTTGAAAATCAACTTAGCAAAAGAATCAAAGTGATTCGTAGTGATAGAGGTGGAGAATATGTAGCTCCATTTGAAGAATTTTGCCAACAAAACGGTATTATTCATCAAACTACAGCTCCATATTCACCTCAATCAAATGGCGTAGCAGAACGCAAGAACCGAACTCTAAAAGAAATGATGAATGCTATGTTGATAAGTTCGGGCTTACCCCCAGAACATGTGGGGGGAAGCCATCTTGTCTGCCAACTACATTCTTAACAAATTGCCACATAAGAAAAGGGACAAAACTCCGTACGAGTTGTGGAAAGGAAGAAAACCTTCCTACCATTACCTTAAAGTGTGGGGGTGCCTAGCTAAGGTTGAAGTACCTAAGCCAAAACAAGTGAGAATAGGACCCAAAACTGTTGATTGCATTTTCATTGGATATGCGCATAACAGTAGTGCATATCGATTTCTGGTGCACAAATCAGACATTCCTGACATAAACATGGGAATGACTATTGAGTCAAGGAACGTGGTGTTCTTTGAGAACATATTTCCTAAAAAGGAAAACACAGAAGTAGGTTCTCGTAAAAGAACTTATGAAATTACAAATGGTTCACCTGCTGAGGTTAATAAAGAACCTGAGGGTAATGAGGAACCGAGACGTAGTAAAAGGGCCAGAAAGGAAAAATCCTTTGGACCGGATTTTCTATCATACATGATGGAAAGTGAACCCAGGACAATACATGAGGCATTGTCCAGTCCAGATGCTTCTCTCTGGAAAGAAGCAATAAACAGTGAAATCGAGTCCATCATGCAAAATCACACGTGGGAGATTGTAGATCTACCACCAGGCTGTAAACCACTTGGATGCAAGTGGATCCTAAAGAGGAAGTATAAAGCCGATGGATCAATTGATAAGTATAAGGCTAGATTGGTAGCCAAAGGGTTCAAGCAAAGAGAAGGATACGACTTCTTTGATACATATTCCCCAGTTACGAGGATCACATCCATTAGAGTTCTCATTGCTATTGCAGCTCTGCATAACCTTGAGATACATCAAATGGATGTGAAGACGGCCTTCTTAAATGGGGAATTGGAGGAGGAGATATATATGGAACAACCTGAAGGGTTTGTAGTTCCTGGCCAAGAAAAGAAGGTGTGTAAACTTGTTAGATCTTTGTACGGACTCAAACAAGCACCTCTTAAATTGCATGAAAAATTTGATAATGTGATGCTCTCTAATGGTTTCAAAATCAATGAGTGCGATAAGTGTGTCTATATAAAGGGCACTCCAGAAGATTATGTAATAGTGTGTCTATACGTCGATGACATGCTTATTACGGGAAGTAATCATGACTCGATCGTGAATACTAAAAACATGTTAAAACGAAATTTTGACATGAAAGACATGGGTCTGGCTGACGTCATTCTAGGGATGAAAATCTCTAGAATTTCTGATGGAATTTTCCTATCACAATCTCATTACGTTGAGAATGTGTTGAGAAAATTTGATGCTTATGACGTACCCCCGGCTAACACTCCTGTAGATGTTAATCTACACTTAGCCAAAAATAGAGGTGACCCAGTGCTGCAACTGAAATATGCAAAAATTATCGGAAGCCTGATGTACTTGACAAATGGTACGCGGCCGGATATAGCATATTCAGTTAGCAAACTTAGTAGATTTACAAGTAATCCTAACAAGGATCACTGGAAAGCTCTGATGAGAGTTTTAAGGTATTTAAAACATACCATGAATCATGGAATTTTGTATACAAGATATCCAGCCGTATTGGAAGGATACACAGATGCAAACTGGATATCTGATACAAAAGATTCAAAATCCACCAGTGGTTATGTATTCACTATAGGCGGAGGAGCTGTGGCTTGGAAATCCTCTAAACAAACTTGCATAGCTCGTTCCACAATGGAATCGGAGTCATTGCTTTAGACAAGGCTGGTGAAGAGGCAGAATGGCTTCGGAACTTCTTAGAGGATATTCCTGGTTGGTGCAAACCAGTGCCTCTCGTGATGATACACTGTGATAGCATGTCTGCTATAGGGAGGGCACAAAGCCACATGTATAATGGTAAGTCTCGACACATCCGGAGGAGACACAATACCGTTAGACATTTGATCTCAAGTGGGGTAATCTCCATTGACTACGTAAAGTCAAAAGACAACATTGCGGATCCGCTGACTAAAGGCATTTGGTCGAGATCAAATGTATAGCGCGGTAAGGGGAATGGGGCTAAAACCCACACACTAAAGAGTGTTCATAGTGGTAACTCGTCCATGATGACTGGAGGATCCCAAGAACTTGGTTCAACGAGACAACTAAGCTTTGAAGCACTCAGTTTTGCACTTGAAAACAAATTTCAAGCTCATTCTCGATTCCGCTCAAGTGCCAATTGTACCTATTTGGTACAAAACCTGATGACGTGTGGTGAGGGTAAGCTTAACAGCTTTTAATGATTCCTATACCTTCGTGGTAAGGTATTTCAGGGTACCTTTAATAGGAGATCACCTATATAAGTGTGAAGTGGGGCCGCTTCAAACTGACAAATTTAATATTTTCAGTACACACTTATGAATCCGAGATAAGGTCCATGGCCAAAATGGACAACAACGTGAGAACCAAAAGGATATTAGAGTCGTTACTTTGTGGTTGTCATTGTACTTGATTTACACAAAAGCTGACCAGTTCAAGACATCATGTTCACTGAGCAGTGAGTAAATCCGATGGCATCTCACTAGGGAAGTTTCAAAGCCTGAAGCTACCTATCCTGATGAAGGGACGGCTCGTTGGGACTTTCTTAGGTGTGCATTGCATTAATATCATTCATGTGGGGGATTGTTGGAAATTGATTTGGAATTTTGGGTTTTGACTCAAAATTGACCAATTTAATTAATTCAATCCATTTGTTAAAAATGGAAACAAGTTGCAAATTCATAATCTACACTTCGAGTAGATGAATTTAATGTATTAATATGCTCAAAACCAATTTCGGGTGAATGAGATATTAATTGTCAAAGGTTGCAACTTAAACATGGAAGTTGAAGAGTTTATGAAGTAAATATATGGGAACTTGTCCCACATAGAAAAATTGGAGTAAGTGGATACTCCTTATTTAGTAGAGCACTTGATAAGTAGTTATCAAGTGTGCTCCCCTATGGTGGACCTTATGGTGGATCCTAGTGGGATTTTAGCCTTTGGCTAAAATGGACCCGAGGATGGTGCTTCGCACCATCCGAGCCCGAGCCCGGGCCCGCACGCGCATGTCGCATTGAGTCGCTTTAGAGGCGCACTTTGCACTTCGCACGTACGCGTCGTCTGGAGGAGCCTTAAAGTTTTGGCTAGGTGGTCCAGACGGATGGCTCACGGGTTCGTGGCGGTTCGAGTCAGGCGGTGCGGTGACGTGGACCGATCCGGTCAGGAGCCGGGTCGAACCGGACTGGATCGTTGGGCGGACCGGACCGGCCGGTGGGTCAAACCGGGTCGGCGGTTCGGACCGGTCGAACCGGACTGGGGCAGTGGGTCGAACCGACCCGCCAGCGAACCAGTGCGACCCGTCGCCCGCCAGGGCGCGGGTCAGCCTGCGGGTGCGACCGCCCAGCGAACTAGTGGGTCCAGTCCAAAGGGTGCAACCAAGGGGTGAAGAGGTGCCTTTCCAAATAGGCACTTCAACTCTTCAACATATATAAATAGGCCCCTCCACATTTCATTTTATATATTCGAATTCACAAGTTCTTTGCAATTCAAAAGCTTTCTAAATTCTGCATTAGTAGAGTCCGAAAGTTCCAAATATCCGAGTACGTTCGCCGATAACTTCCGACTCGTAGTGCAGCGGTCTGAAGTTTTAAAGTCGTTGTATCTTGGAGGCGTTTTGCTACTATAACGTATTGCACCTGAGTACGTGGCAATTTCGTCTTACGGATATAGAGTCAAACTCTAGCCTCGACTTTGTCTGTATTCTACATTTTCGTCTATACAATCACATACCGAGTTTATAACAAGTCTTTCCTAATCCACTCGGCAAACATTTTGCTACATTTTGGCAATAATTCCTAAATTCTAGGAATTTAAAAAAGACATACCTAATGCAGTTTGAAAATACAATATATTTGGTATTAATAATTATATATGTATGTTATAAATTAAGTACAACCATATAATAAAAAATCCCTAAATTTAGCTTGGTATATTGATTTTTGTTTTCTTCAATTCATGGAAAGTTTTTTAAATTGATTTAATATTCTGTTATCGTCTATCATCTTCATTGCAAAAGCGCATAATCATGTAAAATATAGTAAGTGGAATAAAATCGCCGGCATATCTATTGTTGTCTCTAACAAAATTATGCCATATTTAATGGAATTTTTTGTATACGTAGATTGTGTTGTTTAATTTCGTTTCGGCTTCTACTTTATTATTTTGGAAATTCATCGAATAATTGGTGGAGAAATTTTTAATTCCGTCTGTAGCATAAATTAGCAAATCTCTTCTACGTGTAATACAAATCATGCCCCATTTTCTTGCGATTTGTGGTACAAGAAAAATCTGCATTGATCCATTTGAAAAATACACGGGATAGCGTCAAAAAAGAAATGTATTTACAAAATATGAAATAATATAGGCATATTTAGTATAATTTTTACCGCATTTAAAAACTAATAAACGTGAGTCATTTGTTTTGGTAAAATTTTTAATATATAATTTTTTTCTATTATTTATTTGTGATGGTTAAAGACTTTAATTTCCCTGTCGTCCATGCATAATTTGAAATAAAAGTTCTTAATAAAAAAATTAAAAAACAAATAATCGAATAAATTAAATTAAGTAATTTAATTACTTTAAGAAAATTACTGTAGATCAAAATAACACTTTATTTTTGTAAATGGACTATTTAATTTATTTTTATGTGTAGCCAAACTCCAATATAGAAAAGTTCAATCTCACAATGGTTATTCAAATATAAACCTTACTCAACCATCAAATAATTGCTAACTTTAAATTTAATATTTTATATAGATATATTCCACACAATTTAGTATTAACTATTGTAGAGAAAATATAAGTATCAAATTTAAATACTTTGAAAAGAGGTTTTTTGAAGAGGAGTACCTTTTATCTATTATTATTAAAAATAATAAAATTATTCGTCCATTTAGAATGTTTAAAAATTGCTCTCTATGTTTTCTCATCATACATGAGCGCATATTTTACAAGAAAAATGAAAATATTATCTCGAATTTCGAAATATGAAAAATAGTTGATTTTTACTATGCCAAAATAGTTGTAATATTATATTATTAAAAATAAATACTTATATAATAAAACTAAGTTTTTTTAAAATATATTATTTGACTAATAGTGTAAAAAAATATATCTAAAAAATATCTAATAAATGAATAATCATGACAATGATACTTATTTAAGTTTTATTTACAACTCAGGCCTAATACATAATCTAAATCACATTACATACACCAATCAATTGAAATTCTCTCCTATTCACCGTAGATGTATAATGATCTTATCATAAAGGTTAGAGAATATATTTTACTTCTTTTTATGAGATTTTTAACAAATTAGTTGTGCTCACGGTGGGTCTGGGAGCGAGACTGCAAAATCTAATCTAAACATCGACAAATAATTGCATCCTATTGGAATAACTTATTTTAAAATATGGAATATAAATATCAAATTCAAGACCACAGAAAAAAATTAATATTATATATTATACATATATAACGGGAAAAAAGGAATACGATATTTATTTTTTAATTTTGGTAAAAAAAAAATATTCAATAATAATAATCAATTTTCCTAAAAAAATAACAATAAGTCAACAATTAATTTTCACCTATAAGTTTTTATGTGTAAACTGCCATTCCAGATTTAAGATTAATTTTTTGAATATTATATATATAAATGTCTATTATTATATTGGTTGTGAATCAACTTATATATTTTTAGCAGGTGAAATAGGTGAGGAAAAACAATTGATTTTCTCTTATAAATGAGCATCTTTTACTTTCTCCTGTTCAAAAAAAATGTTGTTTTATTGGGAAAATTAAGATTGAGTGGAAATGACAAATATATCCATACACAATATATTTAATTGAGATATGTTTTGGGTAATAAGAAAATATAGTTTAGTAAATTAAGTAGGCTGCTTAGAGTAAGATTGGAAGAATTGTGGAATTTTTTAGCTGAACTGAAACTTTTTTTGAACAATTTTATATTTTTTAAAGCGACAATTTTTTTTGGACCAAATGAAGCATTATAAAGTAAAATAATATGTGTTTCTATTAGTTTCGTTTACTTTAAGATGTTTCTATTGATATCACTCTTATTTTTTCCATTTCATGCATGAGTTTCTAGGATAAGCAACAAATTAAATTATATTTCAACTCACAATCAGCTAGATCGTCTAATTAGATCCATGTATATTTATAATTATGTAATCGTCAAAATTATTATATAATAAACCTACAACTAATATTACTTTCAAATAAGTTTATTATTATTTGTAGGTTCATTAAAATTATTTTATTATTATTTTAATATTTTTCAAATTCCAATATATGTGTGTATATACACACATATATGAGTTGTTTCTAGGTTTTAATAAAAAATTACATTAACCTATATAGTTATCTGATTTATATGGTAATCTTTTGATCTAAAATAAAGTAATTGTATAGGCCATAAGGTCACATCAATCACTAGGTCAATAAAATAGGATGAGTAATTCACTAGTCAATAAAATAATATGAGTAGCTCAAATTCTCACCTTCATGTGCAATTCAGATATCAATTGACCCCATGTATGAGATTTAGGCTTAAATCCTCAATTTATACAATTAACTAAATTATGATTCAAAATTGTCAACCCAGAAATGTGTTATATGATTGAACTATAGGGCATAAGTACTTTTTTTAAAGCAATTATATTTATTTTTTTATTTTATTAACCATCAATTTATTATAATTCATAAACTTCATAAATCGAACTTATTCCATCTTTCAAATATTGTTTAAATCGCGCATCGCGCGGGTACTATACTAGTTCTCTTAATCCTGCAATAATCTCTCTCTACTTAAAATTTCTTTTTATCTACTTTATTTTGAAAACAGTATTATATTGATGTAGCTTCAATTTATCTACTTGTTCAAAAGGCAAGTGAAAGATCCAGGAATTTCTCAAATTGTTTATACAAGCAGGAAAGACAAGACAAGAATATGATTGTTATTTGAAAATACATTTCATAAGGTTGAGAGTTGAGAAATGAAGTTGATGACCAAACTCTGCCCAGAAGGCAAAAAAACATGGTACCTAGTGAACTCAAAACACACATTTACACTTGCTTTCTGAGTCACCAGGTGGAGTCACCTTCAATCTACTACCTACTTCTTCAATCCTCCTACCATTCGACTCTGTTGTTACCAAATTTTGTCGAAAGTAAACCACCACGGTTCAGCCACCACTACTGTCTGCTCTCAGCCCTGATCGAGAGACAAATATAGCACATAAAAATCAGGTGCATCATCTGTTTTGACGAATTTTAAATTTGAAATTTGGATAAAATTGCTTTTGCTAGTTTTTTTTCTGAATCAGTCTAACACTGGTTGACAGGAAAAAATCAGGGCCAGTAAGAATTCTTTGCGAAAGGGAGTTCCTTTACTAGTTAAGATTCACATAACAAGAAAAATTCTTACTTTCAGGATTTTTTTCGGGTTAAATATAGGTTATATTCTGAAATGTGTTACTTTTAGTAGTGTATATTATAATGTAACATGTAGAGGGAAGAAAATCATACATCAACGAACCTGCCTCCTCCTTCGGCATTGAACAATGTACCACGACCGGCCCACCACATAGCAAGGAAGAAGAAAACCAGCTAGCTGAAGAACCGAAATCTGGTACTGAATAAAACAGGGGCAAAAAATGTCAATTTTATGACACTGAAATGATACTAAGTATTTCCTCCGTTTTTTTTAGATGTTCATTTAGCTTTTGTGTTTTGTTTTTTTTAGATGTTCTTTTAGCTTTTTTTACACAATTTTTCCAATACTACCCCCTTTTAATATCCCTACAAAATCTCTCATTATCTAATCTACCATATTTAATTTAATCTAGTAAGGATATATTTGTCTATTTCCCCTATTCCTTAATTTGCTTATCCAAGTCTAAATGAACATCTAAAAAGAAAACGGAGGGAGTATATACTAGTGAATATTGAATAATAATTCAATTTAACATAGCCTGGATACTGGATTATATAAGCAATAAACTTTTCAAGTTTTCGTCATATTTTAGCCGATACTTTTAATTTTTCAATTTAGATGAGAGTTGACATGGGACTTACATGGACGAAAACTGATGAGTCGCGCAGCATTCCAAAGTCTCTTGTGATTAGAAGAGTTTGGCGTATCAGCAAAAGCAGCATCAACTGCAAATTATTAAAATAAAACACACAATTCAGATGTTTGTTTAAAAGAAAGGGATTTCATAAATTTGTGTGAAAATGTTTTGATTTGCTTACAATGATAGCTACAGAACGGAAACAGGTGAGAGTCCCGCTATTTGCAATGGCATAGTCGTCATATTCTGATTGCAGAAATTGACGTTCAGCAGCTGCCAAAGCCAATAGCCGAGGGTCGCGAAGATCAATGTGAGGAACCCACGCTTGTCTGAGGGAAACAACAGAAGTCATTTATCTTAGTATGCAAGCATTTCAAATGTTATCAATTTCGAGTAACAAAAAAAGGGTAAATACAATAGATGAGAATAATAACAAGAATCCAATTTTAACAGCTCTCAATGAAGTAAAAAGCAATTGAAGTCTATGATATTGATCACTGTTTCTCGTAAACTAAAAAGTTCCACTTGCAATCATCATATTCATTCTCAGAAATTTGTTTGTTTTTTTTTCTTTTTTATGTTGTTTAAAAATATTAGCTCCACCTTTACCAAAATAAATTGAACTGCTTATATTTTAAACCATTAAAGCACACATTGATGTCTACAGTTGAAAAAAGAACAAAAAAAGAACCTCCGACAAATAAATCACCCACAAAACACCCAAGCGCATTTTCATTTTCAGCACATTTTCCCAATCCCGCTCCAAAAATTCCAGAATTTAGTGAAAAGATAAAATGCAGTAATTATTAGACCAGTGGGAAAGGATAAATTGAAGAATTTTCTGTCAGAACAAGAATTATCGGATTTTCATGATATTTAATAATAGCATTGCATCCTTTTTCGTCACATGATAAAACATCCACCATGAACATACCTTATATCAATAGCCAAGACCTCGGCATTGCTTCTTGGTGGTGGACTGCTGTAATTTGGTGAAAATACCTGTTGATACGGTACTGCCTTCATATCGAGTTCATAACAGAGTACCTAATTCGTCGTATAAATGTAAGTACTAGATGCAAACCTGATTGCAGATTTCACAGGTGATGTCACCTTTTTTGTTGCACCATCGCTGGATGCACTTCCTATGAGCAAACTACATTAAAAGTCGAACAGATTTTAGGATCTACAGCTGAATGAGACCCTCAACCGATAACTCCCCAGAAACACAAGCAAAAAGAAATCATATTTGATGATAAATGGTACTTGACATTACATTAAACTTTGATCAATTATGCGAAAAACTCAGTTATATGCATGGTGAAAGGCCTCTGATTTTGGTGGAATGTAAGCGAAATCCCAGAGAGTATTTCATCCAAACAAATTAAGCTTCAAAGATAGCTCTTAAATGCGAAAATGATTCAAAGAGACAATTCTCTTCAATTTCCCTATTATGTTTCAGTCTCGTATTTCGTTTTAACAAGATTAAAGAACCAAGATAAAAGTGAAAATGTGGAATATTGAAATTTGAAGAATATTACGAATCCCAGAGGAATCACATGAATCGAGGGATGGCAATCATTGACCTAACACAACAACACGAACTTGACCTCAATTTACTGGGAGAAGCTCAAAACCAACCAGGCATGAACACAATTAAGTCGATTCTGACCCAAATCGACTCAATGCTAATAATTTATCTTAAAATGTGATGATCATATGTTAACTATTCATGCATAACCCGAATGGCTGAATCGACCCAAAATCGAGCACAAAACCGACTTCATAATCTGAATTCTGGCCCCTATGTCAATATGAATCCATTCATTAATAACATCATCCCAAAACAATAAAGATTCAATTAAACGGAATTCAAGTGGGGTTCGCATCATTAAAAGCACACCTGCATAAAAGTTTAAACCATAACACACTTTTCAAAAAAGACAATAAATTTATACAAAAAGGTCACAGCCCCATTAAAACAACATCAATCCTCAATGTGAAATTGTCACACATACCAAAAGTCTAAGAGACATTATTTTTTATTTATTCCATCAAACATATAATTTGAAAAATGGTAAAAGAGAACATAAAATATCTTTCAGTACCCAACACAAAAACAGAAGCAAGGTCAAACTCTTCACCTAAAATTCTAAAGAAAAAAAAAAACACACACACACACACACACAAAGTCTAGATTAACCAAAAGAAACCCTGAAAGAGAAAAGCAAAACAAATAAATCCACACACACAAAAAGCACAAATTACGAAAATCACACCAAAAATATTTCAAAAAAAAGTTAAAAATGAAACCTTGAGAGTGCCATTGCAAGCACAAGGAGCCTCCATATCTTTCTCCTCATCTTCCTCCTGACAAATTCTGCACTCTCTTACACCAGCAAAAGAACAACCCACCCCATCCTTATCATTTTCTCTGACATCACCATTTTCTTCTTCCTTTGTATCTCTACCAACACTGTCAACCGAAGCCGATGATGATGGTTCTTGAAAGCATGCAGCTGATGATATTAGTCTGTCCACACACACCATGAAATCATCCACCATTCTTGAACTTTTTCCCCTTCTCTCTCTAGAGACACTGAGAAATGCGTATTTTATATGTACAGTTTGGGGGAGAGAGAAAGAGAGTGGGAGTTGAGGTTTTGAATAAAAAAGGTGGGGTTTGTGTATAGTGGCGGAATTTACGATTGGACAGGGGTGGGATGGAATGACGGGAATACCCCTGGTTGGTGGGGGTAATTACGCGGTGTGTCCAAGAAATATCTGTTGTCTTTGAGTGGGCAGATGAACTGCCTGCTTTAATGAGAACAAACAAACAAACAAGTCTCGAAGATGGTGAACTTTTGAATTATGGTTTAGTTTGTGTTTGGTTTGGTTACCAAACTCTCTACTTTGTTGGGTTTCTCTAAAAACAAAGCAATGTTTCTTTTTTTCTTTAAAAATATAATAAAATTAGTGCCTTCATGTTTTTAAGGAAATAGTTGGAAGGGATTTATGTTTGTCTCCGGAGTTGGAAGTAATTTTAATTTTTGTGTGGGGTGTGGATACGAGAATTTTGTTGGTTTATTCAGATTCATTGCTCGCTGTATAGACAGTCACAAGGTCATATGAAATATTGGATTATTGTGTGATCTTGGTGGACGATATTCGAACTTATTTGGATGGACGGTGTCTATTTCATATGCTTAAAGTATGTAATAGAGTGGCTCATAAATTAACTAGTTTTTGTTTTTCTTTTACATACCTCTTCGTTTGTTAGGAAGGGAGATGATGTGCCGATTTGGCTTCGAAATCTTGTACTCCCTCCGTCCCGACTTATCTTGCACAGGGGGGGTCGGCACGGTTATTAAGAAAAGTTACTTTTTGGTTGTTTGTTGACTTTTCAAAGGTAAATTGAGGGTGGAGATTGAGGGTGAAGATTTTGAGGGTGGAGATTATGTTATAACTTTTCTTTTTTAGGCTGTGCAAGATAAGGTGGGACGGCCATTTAAGGAAAGTGTGCAAGATAAGGTGGGACGGAGGGAGTACTTAAAGACTATTGTTAAGTAATAAGATTCTTGATTTGCTCAAAAATATAATAATGTTATATTGGGTTTTTCTATGATGCAATTGTTTTATCGATACAACGATATATTAGATGAGCTAAAATTATTTGTGATTCTGTAACTTTTTATTCGCCGGTGACCAATTTGATCGGAAAATCGCATGTGTCTATTATTTTTGGCCGATTATCAAATACATGCCACTGGTCAATGGCCGGCACATGTGATTTCCGGCCAAGTTGGTCACCGTCGACAAAAAAATGACTTAATACGAATAATTCTAATAATACGAGATTAAATTAAAAAATTTACTTTTTTAGAACCAAATTGTACAAATAAAAGGTTGTGGAACAAAAACAATTTTAGTCCATTTTAGACTATAAATTTAACTACTTTTAATTTATAAAAATTAAACTACTATTCATAGGTAACACCAACCACAATATAAATAATTAAAAACAAATATGAGGTCCATGCTACCTAAAAAGTGAATAATTAGATACGTGGCCTAAAACTTTAAATGGCTAATAGGAGTAAGAATAAAAAAAGAAACGAAGATTAACTAAATTACTGAAGGGACAATGCAAACTGTGAGTTTTGTGTACATAACACAAAAAAGAACTAAAAAGGTTGTTATTTTGTATTTTATTTGAGAGTAAATTCTAATAGGGGTGAGCTTGGTGGAAAATGGGTCATACTTACTGACCTACTCAATCAACTAAGCTACAATCCATTTCTAACGTCAATGTATTGAATGGACATCAAATTAAATAATAGATGGTTTTGGCGTTTCACGGTTTGTGCGGCCTCGATTTCTGGTCTCTGATGAATTTTTCGGCTTTCTTTTGTTGTTGATTTAGTAGTAGTGCATGCAATCACAGTTTTACAGGAGAACTTTGAGTAGTAAAAATCAGAATGATAATTTATTGTTACTTAATTATAATTTTTTGGTATTCATATATTTAAAAGTGGAAGCAATGTGGATTTTGTTTAGTTCAATTTAATCTCTAGCTTAAAAGAAATCTATAATTTTTTTACTAGTCATCAAATTTGCTAAAAATAAAAAATTAGAAAAGAGGCTCTTTTTATAAATAGAATGAAATATTGTTTATTACTCCCTCCGTTTCATAAAGAATGTCATTTTAACTATTTTTGAAAAAAATTAAGGATTGGTATTTAATTGGTATGTTTTGTGAAATAAGGAAATAATAAATTAAGTAGGTTGTTTAAGTTAATATTGGAAGAATTGTAGTTTTTATGGTAAAATGACACTTATTATGAAACTTTTTTAAATGTCTAAAATGACATTCTTTGTAAAATGAAGAGAGTATGAACCAGTTAGTAGCACATACCTTTATCAAATTTGGTAAAAGTAAGAAGTTAGACCATTTTTGTAAATAGAAGGAAATATTATTTTGTGTCAATCAAAATAAACCCTCTCCTCCCCCATGGTGGTGACTCGAACCCAGGACTAAAAAATGTAGGTAGTAGATACTCTACCACTTGAACTATCCAACTTCATCCAAACAAGTACGCTACATTCGTTCTTACTTGTGTTCCTCCGTTTATTTACTTTTGTTCCTTATATCACATTTATTGAATTTTCATAAAAACTTAACAAATAGCCAATTCAAACTTTTCGACCATCACTTTCTCCGAAAGGTAATATATACTAATTTTTTTGAAAATAAAATTCTATAATATTTAAAACTGCACTACGTAAACTAGGGGTGGTTCGGTACGGTATACCGTACCGAATTGCCCATATCGTTACCGTACCGAAATTTTCGGTACGCCGAAAATCCATACCGTTACCGTACCGAAAATTTCGGTATACCGAAATTCGGCATACCGAAAATTCGGTATGATATCGGTAAATACCGATACCGTACCAAAAATTCGGTATACCGAATTGTGTATCAGTATCGATATATACCGATCCATACCGTTGATTTTGGTATACCGAAATACCGAACTACCAAAATACCGAAAAAAATTCGGTATACCGATATATACCGAAAATACCGAACTTTTTTCGGTATTCGGTATATACTGAAATACCGAAAATTTCAAATTATCATACCGTTACCGTACCGAAAATTTCCGGTACGGTATCATACCGTACCGAAAATTCGGTATACCGAAAATTTTGGTATTTTCGGTAATTTTTCGATACGATATGTGCGGTATTTCGGCATTTCGGTATTTTTCCCCACCCCTAACGTAAACTATTATTTTCTGAAAAATTGGATATGCAATTGCGCACTCATTATACTATAATGTATTTGTGTTTCACTCCTCCATCTAACCAAAATAATCTCTTCTTCTTTTCTGTTTTACTCAATGTTCTTTACTATTACTATTTCTAATAGGGTTAAATATTTAAATCAACATGAATTATGCGAATTTTGACACTTCAGTACCTAAACTTTTTTTTTCACCAATTGCACCCCGAAGTACACGAATTCGACAAGTTGCAACCTCCGGCCCTTTTTCCGGCCAAATCGCGTACACGTGACTCGCACATACGATTTTGGGGCAGTTTTGATGTTTTCTTAATTTGTGGGCAATTTTATAAATAATAAAACCTTAATTTTGTCTAAAGCAACATAATAATAATACAGAAAAGACATCAGAAGATTACTGAAGAGCGCAACATAGTATCTTGTTGAAAGAAGATAAAATCAAGGAATGTTATGATGAACAGCAAAACAAAATACAGATAATCCAACACAACTCATTTACAAATTACAGAGCTACTTTTTGGTAATCTGCACATTATCTGATTATACAAAACACTTTGCTTACATTCATGTTGATCCAAGATGTAACTATCTTATCAGAAGCCAAATTCAAACAACACTGTGTTGTGTAGATATAAACACAAAATCTGGAAATTAAAATAAAAAAAATTAACCCCAAAAACCCTACTAGTGAAGGAGGGGTTTTAGTACACTGAAGAGAGTCAAAAACCTTCCATCAATTAATTATCAATTCATGGAAAAGTAAAAACACACGCATGCATGTGTGTGTGTTTCTGTGTGTATTACAAAACAGAAACATGCATCAACTTCCATCCCTCATTTTTGAAAACACCTAAAAACATCACTTCAGAATTAGACAAAATTAGACAATGGTCCGTCTCCTTTCTCAGCCCATCTCCGTTCAGTTGGGGGCCGGATTCTTCATCTCTGACCTGCCTCGACCTTAGCCAAACAATCCCTATATCACAACCCCATTACCTACCTGTTGTGGTGCCGGAATCGGCACCTCCGTCGATCTCCCCTCCGCCTCTTGGAAGTTCAGCAGCGGCGCCGCATATGCTAGGGTTCTCAAACCCTAGCTGCTGCACTTCTTCCCCCTTTATTAGTTTTAGGTCCACTAGTTCAGTTTTATTATTTATAAAATTGCCCCCAAAATTAAGGAAGCATCAAAACTGCCCCAAAATTGCATGTGCGAGTCACGTGCACGCGATTTGACCGGAAAAAGAGCCGGAGGTTGCAACTTGTCGAATTCGTGTACTTCAGGGTGCAGTGGGTGAAAAAAAATGTTTAGGTACTGAAGTGTCAAAACTCGCATAGTTCAGGTTGATTTAAATACTTCACCCTTTCTAATATAATAATAAAGACTTTATAAGTAGTTCAATCATGCCAAAATTTCACTATCTCAATCCAAATATAATTGTGCTAATTTTTAGGTAAAAAAGGAAGAGGAAATACGACTCATGAATGAGTGGTGAAGATTCAGGTCAGTCACAATTGATTTTTGACAGGGTCCGGTGCAAAAAAGAAAATGAGATCCATTAAAATATTGTTTGGTAATATTGTATATAAAAAAATTATAAAAGTGGCGCTAGAGAGGCGGGTGTGAAAAATAAAATGAGGCCCCTTAAAATATTTGTGGGTAATATTGTATAAAAAAACACTATAAAAACTAGTGCTAGAGAGGCATCGAACTAAAGGTTTCATCTAAATGCGAGAATTCTTCCTATCAAGACCAACCAAATAAGCTACATCATCTATTGACGCAATTATTCACTGTAATTATTATATAACTTCTCTATACAGGTGTATATATATATATATATATATAGTACTAAAATAATTTTAGGGGTCTTGGCCGGCGGGGGGGCCGGGTGCGACGGCACCGCCTCGACCGCCCCTAATTTTTTATGCAGCACGAATTTGGAGGAAAATGAATCCAAATCCACCTCAAAATCATGATCAAAAAGAAAAGTTTGCTCGGGCACTTTGTCCAAGGATGGTGTTGCATCCGTTAACACGATTTGGACACCTTTTCCCGGGACATATTAGGCACCCTTCCCGGCCTCCTCATGCTTGTCAGCTACCAACAAGTCCTATCTGATTTTTAAGGGGTGGATCAATACATATCCACCACCTACCATTGAAGATTTCTACTTGACTCTAATACCAATTAGGTGCAACATGTACTCAGAGGAAAACGAGTCTAACTCCACCTCAAAATTATAGTCAAGTGGGAAAGTTTACTCTAGTCCCTATATTCGAAGACGTCGTTGCATCATAACTCGATGCGAAATGCATTTTGCTTATGTTTAAGCCATCTGACCTCCTCAAACTTGTCAGCCACCAACGAATCCTCCTGTCTAGCATCTCAAGGTTGGATTGACGACCCTGTACCCATTTTTTATATTGTTAATCAGCTTCTTTTAAATCTTTTTCTTTTTAATCAACTTGTCGGCCCTGGCTGTGAAAAATGAAATTCGAAAGAAAGAAAAGTGTTTTTTTGTTTCATCTTACCTTGAATCGATCCTTGTTTCTCTTACAAACCAGCTACCATCAGCCCTAGTACATGAATTATTAATCAATGAAAGACTAAAATAACCATAAAAAAAATGGCATGCCTCATATATTTCAATCTCTTGGTGGGTTCCCCAAATTGTTAAAACATTCAAAAATATTACATTTAATGAGTTGATAGATCTAATTAGCTATTTAAGAACTCAATAAAAATAATAATAATACATTTATGGGAGTTCATGATTTCATTCCTCCTTCGCCAATTTTCTTTAGTTTCTTCTTTTTAAAACTAAATACCTCCTTTTGGCAAGTTACCATTTAGATTCAAATTACATAATGGTTTAGACGTTGTATATCTCATTCTCTGTTTATTGCATTGTGAATGATATAGCTAGTTGATAAAGTTATTTGTATTTTCATATATATACATAAAAATAAAGAATGCGTAAAGTTTAATTTGTACAGAATAATTTATTTTCCTAGATTCCAGGATACAGACCAAGATATTTCAATATTACTACTTCTTAATTTTTTAGGGCAATAATATATTTCGAAGTTATGCCCTTCATTTGCAAACCGCTGTTTCTCATCAGCTAAATTATACTTTATGCACTGCTACCAATTTATGTAATAAATAAATAACACAAATTTTATTCATCTCTACATTTAAAACGATGTATTTCTCTTGTAATTTTTGGAATTAATTACGTAAAAGTTCACAAATTTTTAGGTAATTATTATTTGTAACATGATATTTTAACTATAACATTTATGATTTTTTTAATTCAATTACCCGAGCAAGTTTTAATCTTTAATTGCTGACTTGAATCCTGAAATTGAGATTTTGACTCATCCAAATAGATATGTGTAATAAATGTATCTTTTAACCCCTAATTATATGAAAACTGAAATGTCAAAGTTTGCGCGTGTGTGCAATATTCTTAAGCAGAAAGATTTATAAAGAAACAATAGTTTATACAATGGATAAGTTCTTACAGAGTATGAACTTGATCATAACAAAAGGATGTTTATTTTTAAAGTTTGTGGAAGAATACTTACTCCCCCTAAGCATGAGCTCACTCTTTTGGTCCTCCAGATGAGATTTTCAGTACAAATGATCCCTCAAACTGTACTCAAGAGATTCTCCCAAAACTCTGCATGTTCTCCCGAATAAACTAGACATGACTCTCCCGAATTATATCTAATGATCTACTAATGTTCGTTCACAGTTCAAACATCAGTAGAACATATACAAGCTTTTGATAATTTACACAAGTGCTTTCTCTTCAAACTTGATAGCATCTTCATCATCTTGTACCTCTGTTTATATAGTATGTCTCCTTGACTTTTCTCTTCACTCCAATCAGTTTTCCATCAATCTCCTTGATAGTTGATGCTTCTTTTGGAAACTTTGACTCCAAATTCTTGATTCTTGGAATGTGTTTGATTCTTGGGATTGAGCCAGTTTTTCCAATGCTTCTTTCCTTTTTCATTTGGTCAATCCTGCCATAGAGAGACAAACTACAAGACATATGTCACATTAGAAAAATAATGATTTTACAAAAACAATATTGCTTTTTTCATCAAACATAATGGCTAAGCTTTATCTCATTTAATTAGGGGTTTGTAAATATTGTATGATGATACGTTTGTAGTTAGGATAACCAAAATCATGATTTTGAATTTAACGTCAGCAATTGGAGTCATAAACATGACCGGATGCATCAAATTAAAAAAATTTATAAAAATAATATATTTCTATGTTACATTTGAAAATTACACTGCAAGTAATTATCCAAAATATCACCAATTTTTATGTAATTAACCGTAATTTTTAGTAAAAGATGTCTCTTGTAATAATAGAAATAGGTAAAAGTGCACTAGTGCAGTGTGCTTGACCAAAAATTGCCATTACCATAATGGAGAAGGGCAGTGTTGGAAATTCAAAAGGACAAGTTGACAGGTCAAGTGGGTTGGGTAACTATCATAACATATGGTTTTTGTTGATCAGTTGGTTATATTGTATATCCATAGACACACATAATATATGTATTTGTCAACCTTGAAAATAAGAGGAAAGAGAAAAGGGATAAGATAGATGATGATGATGTGTATGATATTATATCTTGCTTGTGTGTACAGTGGGAAGGAGACTTCTATGATGAGATGCAAAACAAAGACTTCATTAGGGGTGTTTTTTATATTATATACAGTTGTATGTCTTGTTTTGCAATAAATATTGGGAAGACTAATTGGATAAGGAACTAAGATATAAGGCCATGTTTGCTTCTACTTTTATCATTTCTTTCTTTCTTTACCTTTTATCGCTTTCATACTTCACCAACATTGTTAAAACCGAACCAATGATCAAATCAATATTACTTGGTTGTTCAACTTGGCGATCTAACCGAAAATTAATAGTAATTCTTTTCTGATGGAATCCTATGCATTAACGTCCATAATAAATCAATAATTACATTGAAAATTATCTCTTAAAATTCAAATTCAAATAAAAATAATCATAACTTAATATACTACTTAAAAACATACACGTCTGTACTAAAATCTCTTAAAATTCAAATTAAAATAAAGATAATCATAACTCAATATATTACTTAAAAACATTGTCATTCTTTCATTTTATGTTCAGGATGTATTTACAACATGGCCATGCAGTAAATGAAAAAAAAAATGAATATCCTGTTAAAATTTAGTAAACTCATACATAGAAAGTAAAAAAAAAAAAAAATCACAAGTGAAGCAAGAAAAGCACACATAATTAAAAAAAAAAAAAATCAATTTTTTCATTTTTCCATTTCAGTCCAATTTGTTCCGATTGAACAACAAGAAATGAAGTGCTCGGAACAGAACCAAACACGAGGTTTCAGTTTAACTAGCTGGTCCGATCCAATTCTAACAACAATGCTTCAAATTTATTAATTTATAAGAAACCTTTGCAATATTTAAAATAAGACACATTTTATTTTTCAAGATGCTATAGTTACTGAATTAAAAGTAGAGTTTTGATATGCACAATCACGATGAACACCTTTATACGCATCTACTTAAATGACATGTTTTTTAAATATGCTGCGTCATAAGATGTCACATCTATAGGTGCACAAAGAATGCTCACCGTAGATATGTATTAGTATATCAAAACTTTTCAAAAGTATATGGAAATGAAAATGAAGCAAACACATCCTGTGGATATGTTTTTAATTATTATTTTCTTTTCTTAAAAAAAAATAATGAGAAGTACAATAAGGATCCACTAGGATCTGCATACCAGAAAAAATGGATTATTTTATTTGTTTGTGTCATTATCTAGTTGATTACAATTACGGGAATATTAGTTGACATATAATAATTATTTATGTCATATTACCTAGCAGTCCTTCTCAAGCCAGCAAGATTAGGTTAATTATAATTAATGAAACTCTAATTTACTTATTTAGTTTTTGAACCCACATAATTGATAATATTCAATAATTGTTCACATATGCATACATATAGCAAGTGTAGACACGGGCTACGCCTATGCATAATATGTACTATCTCCGTCCCGCTTTAACTTTCCTATTTTTTTTTTTTGGTTTGTTACAGCTTAACTTTTCAGTTCATAAATGACAAATTTTTCTAACAATCTCCACCCTCAAAATCTTCACCTTTAAAAAAATCAAAGATTCCACAAAATCTGTTTTTTCTTAACCCCGTGTCCGGTCAAAGTAGGAAACTTAAGCCGAAACGGAGGGAGTATTAGTAATGAAGTATATTGAGTAAATTATATTATTATTATTATTATTATTATTATTATTATTATTATTATTATTATTATTATTATTATAAGTTAAGTCAATATTTCACATAGTCAGTTATATATAAATTGCACATAAATATCGACGGATATATGGATTTTGATATTGATAACTCAATATTAGCAGAAATTCGAAAACGATAAAAGTCTATTGGAACTTAATAAATTTAACATGAGATCTCGGAAAAAATAACAAATTCATAATCTATAAATTTGACCATAGAATTGAAGTTCAATTTTTTTATAACAAAAAAAAAAAATATATATATATATATATATATATATATTTATATATTTATAACAAACAAACGGGTGTTTCTACTATACACCTGGGATATTGATACACCTAAAATTGTGATCATTGGATTAGACTTCTTTCAACCTTAGTCATTAGATCAATAATTTATAGGTAACTTGTAACCCACTAAACAAGTTACAAAAATCATGTGTCTTTTACATATAATCTGCCACTTTATATTTAAAAAAAGTGAAAAGATCTATCACCTTTCTTCATTGTTACAAGAAACACTATATTCCAACCATTATTCCTTGAAATTTCTCTTAAATTACCTTTTTCTAAATAAATTTGCAATAAATAATATATAGTTCAAGATCCCTCTTGCTTATGTGATTTGTGCTTGATTTTATTGAATTTATACAACTTGAACACTAACACTTGGATAAACAAGAAAATAGTGACGGCCGACTAGTGAATGTTGGTGAATATATTCGAATTTGATAGTTAATCGAATTGTAAATTCGATTGTCGACCGAATTTTAAATTTGATTCTAAACAAACTTTTGGATATATTTGATTCGATTGGGAATTTAAATTCAAAATTTTCAAAAAAAACGAAATAATTGTTCTTTAGAAAATATTTGATTCGGAAGTAAATTTATATAGATTCGATGTAATTCGAATTCGATTTTTTTATCAAATTTCAAATCTGATATGAAACAAAATTTTGGATATATTTGATTCGAGATCTTAAATTTAATTTTTTTTTAAAAAAAGTGTTGTTCTTTAGAAATTATTCAATTTGAATTGGTTTCGGAACCACATTTATATAAGATTCGATTTGATTCTAGTTTGAGATTCAAAATTGGAAATTTCAAATATATATGTACTTTAAATAATTACTCTAAGACACTCTTGATATATATTTATATTTATATTTAAATATATAATTATTTTAATTATTTATTAATATATTATATATTCAAAATAATTAAATATATATATATATATATATTGAATCGATTACATATATATTTGAATTCGATTTGACATTAAGCGAATTTAAAAAATGATTCGTACTCAAATTTAAATTCGAATCATCCTAAACGAATTCGAATCACGAATCAAATCATAATTATTTGATTTGATTTACATCCTAGGTTCTATTAGCCACAAAAAACAAAGATATAAATTATAAGATGTAGCTAACCTTGAAAATCATGAGTATGAAGGGGAGAAATAAATGTGAACATAAGTTATTTCGTTTCATATTTTAACAAAACCAAGTTAAATTATAATGTGAACATAAATAATTTAGATTGTTATTATATAATGTTACTAAATTTCTTGTTTATCTTTACTTGAATCTAATTGAAAATATTAAAACTAATTGAAATGAATAAATTTGTTTACCTATTTTATCTGTTCATGTTTTTGATATTATGATTCGTAAGTTGGAAAACTGGAATCACAATTATGTTGAGAATCTTAAAAACTAATTAACTAAAATTAATTATTAATCGAAGTTCATTGTTCTTTAAAAAAATATGTTCACTTGTTCATTAATTGATTTTAAGATTAATCCAACAATCTATTTAATTAAATTGAAAAGGTAGGTAATTTAAATTGATTAGTATTAAGTAAAGAAGCAAAAAGTACCTACTACCTACCTTTTATAACAGGTCAAAAGTGCAGGTGTATTAATACACCGGGCGTATTATAGAATTACCCCAAACTTTATAAATGTTTTCTCATTACAATAGAAATCTACAATTATTTTAATAAAGGAAAACTTGTATAAGACTGTCTCACGATATGTATTCTCGTGAAACAAAGCCGAAAATTTGGTTTTCTTTTTAGTTTTTCCTTTTAATGTTTTTAGTTCACTTTTTCCTTAAATCTACTTAATTCATAGTAATTTGTTTAGGGTTTTCATTTTTTCTTTCTTATAATTTTCCCATTATTTATAATTTTCCCATAATAATTTGTTTCAGTTTTTTCAGTTTTTTTTTCATTTTTTCATTTTTTTTTTGTTTTTGTTTTTCCCATTGCTTTTTGGGTTTCATTTTCAGTTTATTAATATTTTCCATTACATTTTTTTAGTTTTTCCTTTTGACACGAGATTGAATCATTGAAGTGTTACTTGATTGAGAGGAAACCACTAACATAGTTTCTAGTTGGTAATTTTCTAGTATGCAATGCGTAAAGTTAATGCTTACTTCCTCACATGCATGCATGTTTTTAATGTATTTTAATTTTCAAGACACTGAAAAAAATACCTGTTGATTTCTCGGGATGTGTAGCAAGTAGACGTGGCAATTTCAACGGTCGGGTTTAGTTTATTGAGACAATTTCATATATTGGTAGATGTAGCAATTTCGAC
This sequence comes from Ajuga chamaepitys, assembly GCA_958295605.1. Classification (NCBI taxonomy): domain Eukaryota; kingdom Viridiplantae; phylum Streptophyta; class Magnoliopsida; order Lamiales; family Lamiaceae; genus Ajuga; species Ajuga chamaepitys. The sequence goes on from OY282506.1 coordinate 14,590,393, forward strand.
GATTCGGTTCAATCTATTTAGCATATGAGTCCTACTTCTATGCAACGGTTGCACCTGTGCAACTATCTATTTTCAGCCATTGAATCTTATAATATACCATCTTGATCATTCATTCATTTAGAAATATTAAAAAAGAAGAAAATGATAAAATTGGTATTTCACTCACTACTCTTGCCAATTAAATCACAAGTTCAAATACATATAACTCAAAATCAACTTTATCACTCTCTCATATGCAACAAACTAGAAGATTATTAGATTAAGAATCCCAAATAGACAAAGTACTCAATCTCACATCCTTCCAGCCAAAAAAAATTCTCAAGGAATTTATATATATTATGTTCTAAGGATCTGATAATAACAAGATCGCAGTGATCATACACCAAACTGTAACAGATTTACAGTAACGTAGTCAATTCAGAAGGGTTACGAACTAACTCGGAAAGAAAAAAAAAAGGAAAAAAAAAAAAACTAAAAATACCCACAAATCTGTAAAAGGTATTACCTGGTTGAAGCAGTAGCTATGACTACAAATGCTTTCGAAGAATCTGATTGCTTTTGAAGCTATAAAAGTGCAGAATATTCAAGACAGTGAAAAACAAGGGATCTCAATATTTATAATTAAAAAGAAAAAAAAAACAAATTTACCCTTGCGTTGTACCTGTACAACCGTTGCGCAGCAGAATGACCCCATATATTAGGTTGGTTTGAGATGCCTTGGAATTTTATCACGTGCTCATCTTCTAAAATATATTATGTGTTTGTTTAAAGTTGTGGAATGCTTAGTTATTGTTAGCTGAAGGAGTTAATGAGTGTCTTGGTTTTGGGTAGGGCCACTTCTATGGATTGCAGGCAACCCTAAATAAACATACCCAATGTTTTCCGAACTTATCCATGACCTATCGGTGTCCATCGGGTTGAACATGTTGAGCTGAATGATACTTTAGGTGAAAAATTATGTGGCTCAACCTATCTAAATTATTGGACAAATTCGGCCGACCTATCAGACCAAACCAATTTTACCACGTATAGCAGCAATGATGGTCAATGACTCGATGTATACAAATAACCTGACCGTCTTCTGCTACTTATAGGCGACCATGGGGTGGTCAACCAGGTGCTGCCGCACCGGGCCTCCGGCCGACCAGGGCTTCCTATTTTTTTATTTTTTTTTATGTATATATTTGTACAATTATGTATATAAAAATTAACATAATTTCTTTAATTAGGTGAGTTACTTAAGTGGTTTGTATGTGCCACGGTTGTTATTTTCAAATGAAAGGTCTTGAGTTCAATTTTTATGTCGGTGAGTGTTTTTTTCTCTTTTTTATTTATATAATTACAATTGCTCCTTATATTAATTTAGTGTTTCTTTCTCCTTTTTATTATACAATTACAATTGATCCTTGTATTACAAATAACATTAAGTCAAGTTCATATTATTCTATTTTCAATATGTAAAAACTTGTATTATGATATGAAATTATATACACAGACACAATGTATTTTAGATTTTTGTGTTTATTTTTTATTAGGAAATTTTGTGTATTAGGCAATGAAAGTTAGTGACAATTATTCTTTTTATTACTATTTATTTATTTTTAGATTTTTGTTATATTACTTTTATCAAGAAAAATTATGTATTATGATATGAGAATTTGTATTTTCACCTAGGTACAATATCAATTTGTTATATTGGAATATTGTTTTTTGGATTTTTATTTTTTTTATTTTTATTAGTAGAAATTGCGTGTCTGATATAAAAAGTATTTCCACATAGGTTTCCATCTTCTCAATTATATATAAAATTAATATTATGTGTATAATCGTTTCAATGAGCTCAGAGTAATGAGATTGGAATATCATCTTTTAAAAAATTATACATATTAATTTTGTATTTAACGTTAAAAGTTATTTTCTTAAAAATAATACTATTTTCAATAATTTCAGTTATATGGAGCAAGGGCCCTTTTTCTCTTCGCACCGACCTTGTTAAAATATTAAACCGGCCTTACTGTTACTTGACCAAGCCCAATTAATAAAATAGCAGTTTACTATATTTCCCATGCAAAATTGAAAGCCCATAAGTTCGGAAAATGATTTGTCAGAAAAGCCCAATGGAACTTTTGTTAATATCATCAAAATGGGCACATAAGATCTTGTTTCATAATAAAAGTTTATGATTAGATAAATAGAAAACAAGAAAAGGAAATGATACTTAATTTCAAATTTAACTTAATAATTTCTAGTGAATAATTTTCTTTTTGAAAAAAATAAATAAATAAAAAAATCAACATATCTATTTCCTCCGAGGAGAGGTCCGCCTCTATTTCTAAACCAACACATCATCTTATACCTTCGCCGTACAATAAAAAACAATTCTATTTAAAAATGTAAAATTAAATTTTAATTTTTTAATTAACTTGATGAAGATATAACTCTCTAAAAATCATCAATTATCACTTATACAATTTATTTTATTTTTTGATTTGACATTCAATCACGTGTAAGTAATTTGTGAAACTAAAAAAATAAATTTTTTTATTTGCCCTAAAAAAAGAACATTGATATTTAAAAAACAGTTCTTACATTGGAATGGAGGGAGTATCGTTTTTGACCTCCACCTTGTTCTCAATTTTTCAAAAGGAATAATTGTAGTCCCGATTTCGTCCATTGTTTTGAAAATCACAATTCTTTTAATACAGACTTACTGAAAAAAAAACATTTTAGTTTGGATAATTTAATGAAGTATAACTCTCTCCAAATTATCAAATTTACATTCATATGATTTATTTTATTTTTTGATATAATTTACATTCAGATGATTTGATTATTTTATTTTTTGATATAATGAATTATTCAATAATATATAATTAGTTCGTGAAATGAAAAAAATATTATTTACTTGGAGTAATGAAACAAAACATTGTCTTTCATGCTATAATTTAGGAATGATTTTTTTTTTTCCAAACATGACTCATTATGAGATTATTCCTTATTTTGCCCAATAATTTTTATCTTTTCGAGATTCTACGTTATAAAAATTATTGCGGAATTTTGGATATAGGGTTCAGAGAATCAACATGGGAATACCACAAAATTATGATAATTTTGGATATCGCGGAATCCGTAAAAATTCCACACATACAATTCAATATTCGATGTGGGACAAAATCCTATACTATATTACATTTATCATAGATGATTGACAATAATTATTCACTAATTATTACATGATTTACATATTGTAATATTAATTAGTGATTTTCGTTTCCTAAATTTACATATAATATGTTTGTTAGTGGGCCAAATAGTTGCTTCCTAAGACCATCTTCAATGCTAAAACTAAAGTAGTGCAGATTCTGCACTACTTTAGCACAAAATCTGTACTCCATCTTCAACAGTTTGTATTACTTTTTGTACTGATATAATTTATTACAATATATGTATAAAATCACATTAAATTTAATATTTTCATAATAATATTTCAGTTTATATTTTTAATATTAATCAAATTTAAAACAAAATTTTGTTGAGGGCAGAAGTAAAAAAAGATCGTGATCTTGAGTTGCAAGCAAGAAAAGTTGAAGCAAATAATATAAAAGAAAAAAATAAAACTTTAAAAATAAATCTAAGCACCATTGAAGATCCAAATGTACGTGAATTCTCCCGGGGGAGCAACACCGTGTTTTGCAAAAGAGAAGACAAGAATGTTTAGCAAAAGAACATGTTAACCTATTTACTATGTATGAATTTTTTTATCCGGGTGCTAGAGGAGGTTCGGGAAGTGGACTTGGACCTTACTAGAAAAAAATAATTTATATTTTAGGTTCTATTTGTATTTCCATTTTAGTAATGTAGTATTTGATTTTGTTTAGTAATTTTTTGTAGTTGTTATTTACATGTTTCGTACTGTTGCAATTTTATACTTCATGCCCGTTTGTAATTTTATTTAATATCTGCCTTGTGTGGTAATTCAAATCATATGGTATTTTTTCTTGTTATTGTTGATTTTTTTTTTTTTCGAAATTTGATTTATAAACTTATTTTTTTTCAACATAATAACCTATATGTATATAATAACAAAATCCACCCGAAATATAAACCTAGGAATTTTCCAGCCCAAATCCTTTGCCATTTCTGGATAACATGATTTTGGGTATTAAGCATTTTATTTGCCGATAAATCTACATATATTTGCCTAAAATATATTTAGGCACCATTATCTCAGATCAATAGTAAGGCCCTACAATCAACTTAGTTTGTCTAAGTCTATAAAAGGAGACGCTCACGCAACCTTCCAAAAAAGATCTGAACTCATATCTTACAAAATATGTTCCGTGCGATCAATTTATTTTTTTAATTAAAATCGACATTAATCAAGCCATTGATTCAAACAAATTTTATGTCTACTTCCAAATTTTATTCTTCTTTAAATAATTTTATTTGCTGTGAAAATTAAGAGACAAAAAGTAACTGAGAGAAAGGGAGGTGACATCACCACCCACCAAAGTAATAGAGAGGGACCGACATTGTGAGAGAGTGTACCGAAATTTTGTGAGAGAAATCAATATAATTATCTAGAATCTAAATTTGGGGGGGGGGGGGGGGGGGGAGGGGCAAAGAGCGAAAATGTGGTAATGGAGTGGGATGAGAGTAATTTTGTCGGCAAAAGCAAAATTACTATTTTTTTTTTTCTAAAATCCTATGTATCATATGTACTCTATCCATTCTTCTTCTATTTAATTTTATTTTCACTTAATGTGTCATTTAATTAAATTATGGTCAAGTATATTCATACCTAGAAAGGGAAAATAAATAAATAAAGAATAAAATTAAAACTGAAAAAATATATTTAGTGCGATTTTACCCTAATGGTATTTTTTATATTTAATTTTAATTTTAATTTTGTTTCACGTTTAATTAATTATTTTCCTATTAAATTTTTAATCATATAAAAATATAAAAATTGAATTATTTAGCAAATATCTTACAATTTTAGTTTATAATTTCAACATTTTATTTCATTTCAAAAAGGTAATCTAATTTTTTGAAATTAAAAAAAAATCTTCATTTCTAATGTGATTTTCCTGTATAATAAATTAAATTAGTCATTTATTGTCGATCTATAGTTTGACACCATATTGTATATATAAATTAAATTAAATTAAAAATAAATAATTGTTTGTTGGTTGATTATGTGGATTAATTATTAGTATGTTTGTTCTACAAATAAAAATTAATAAAATTAGAATGTAGTGTAATTGGTACTTACTAAAAGCTTTTGAGAATTTTATGAACATTTTATGTGGAAAAATAAAATATTTAGATACTTTGGATAAATTATAACGTTTATCATACATTTATATACTTATCATTTTTACAAGATGATCAACTCCATACAAGGATGCTAGAGATATTCATACATTAAAAAAATAAACATGAATATTCTATAACTCACTCGAATTTTTATATTTTTAATTTTTAATACTTTTCATTGACTCCTCTTTCATTAACATATAACTTCTCCTCTCTTATTATATATTGGTATTGATTGTAACTAGTAATATTCCTATGCGAAGCACGGAAGTTTCTCTAAAAAGTAATGATTTTAATAAAATTAAATATAATATAATCTAATATTTAAATATGAGATTGTTTGATCCTAATAATTTCTTTTTAATAATGCAGGATAAAATATAAATAACATTATAAGTAATATAAATATAAGTTCTCGCACGTTATATATGAATTTAATATTACTTACTTTATATACAGGTGTGTATATATATATATTATTAACATTAAGATAATATTAAATATAAAAAAAAATTCAAAATGATTATTTTTTATCTTTGAAATTCAAACATACAATTAGTGTGTTTGTATCATTCTTCACCTATATGCATAATAGCTTAAATAATTATGAATGTTTAAACAAACAGAAATATCTAAATATCAACTCATATTATTAAATAAAATAACTTGAATAATGTTATAAGAATTTTTTTTTCTTTAATTTTTATCAGTTTACTTTAAATATTTAAATTTATCTAAATAAGGTTTTGGATTATAACTATAACTATTTACTTTTAAAAAATCTTATTTGCAAGTTTTAATACTTTACTTGGTATTTCAGAGATACAAAGAATAACAAAGTAATAAAATAAGATTCAAAAGTTTTTCAGTAGTTGGAATAACAAAATAAAACATATGAGTTCTTCAATATTTCTTAATACTTTTATCTATATGTTGAAAAGTTTACATTAAATTATACATTTTTACTGTGAATAGTAGATACATTTAAAGATACACATTGGTTAATGTAGAAAAAGAATTGCTTAGGTTGTAAAATGTGAAAAAAAAAAAAGCCATAATTGAGATTGGTTAATGTGACCAAGTATTGTTTAGGTTGCAAAGTCTAAAAAAACATATAGTTCAACTTTGTTAATTTTGCTTATTCAAAAGAAGATTAGTTGCAACTTGTATAATATTATATTTTAGGTTGCAAAGTGTAAGTATTTATAGAAAAATAACATTAATATATTTAAAATATAAAAAGTAATAAAAATTATGATTAATGATCATATAAAGTTATATATATGAGGAAAAGTCGTAGTTTTGTGATTTATCAACAAAAATAATTATTATAAATTAAATATTAACTATCGCTTTTAATTCGATAAAGGATGTACTCAATTATATGTATATTGATTTTTCTCTCAGTGTAATACAATACTGAGATAAAACAAACTAACTAGTTGTGGTTTTAATGAAATAATTAAGTACAAATAATTTTTGAAAGAGAATTATTTGAATGGTTTTTAATTGTATTTTGAACCAATACTATATTTTTCTATACAACCCGCAATAAACACTTGAATCTTAACTCAAATAATCAATGAACAAATAATATAATATTTTAAATAGAATATCTTATTAGAATTATTGTTGTTGTTGTTATTGTTGTCGTCAAATCAAACATCGTCAAATGATGATCAATTTGATACAGTATACATAATAAATAGATAAGAAATGAAAAAATATATTTGCAACGTTAGACAGTAAAATAAATTTTGATTCTTACCAAATGTGACAACAACTTACTAATCACAGTCTAAAATTTTACGTTGAAAAGTGTTACTTATAGAGTGGTTCATATTGTGGCCTATATATATAAATATATATAGATTTTTTAATTTATAAAATATTTTTTGAATTCTAACTATAAATGACTAAAAATAGCCATGAAATATATAATAAAAGGAACAATAATATTTTATTTCAATATTTTATATGTAGTGTAATGTTTAATACTTTTTTCTTTATGTCCCTGCTTTTTTTTTTTTAATATATTTTTTAAATTTATCTAAATAAACTTTCTAATTCTAATTATATATATTCAATTTTCTTCTTTTTAAGGGTAGATTTTCATTTGTAACTTTTAACATTTCATTTAGTGATTTCAAATATACTTAAATATTTTTTATTTAGTACATTCTTGTTTTAACAAAATAATTCAAAAGTTATTTAATTCGAAAAACAAATTAAATTCCATGAGTTCTTCAACATATTTGAATATTTTTGTATTTTATTTGGTATTGTAAATTATTTATATAAATGTAATATTTTTCTTATAAATATTTTATTTATTTGAAGATAAAAATTTATTACTGGGAACAAAGTTATTTAGATTGTTAAGAGTAAAAAAGATATTTGATATTAATTCGTGACAAAGTATTATTTAGCTTACAAAGTGTAAAAATATATAACTCAAATTTTAGTAAAAGTACCAAATTTAAAAAGATTTCAAAATGTAACAAATTTCATAATTTAGGATGCAAAGAATAAATTTCCTTAAAAGAGTAATTTTAACAAAATGCACATTATTAAAAATATAAATAAGTAATTAAAAATAATTTCAATAACAATTTTAATACAAAATTATACATATGCTCAATGCTTCTGTACTTTCTTAATAAAAAAAATATACAGAAAAATTGATGATATATTAAGTTGATTATAAAATAGATATTGATTTTTTGCCTTTAATTTAATAAAGTAGGACTTTCATTATTTATACAATGGTTTTTCTCCTTGCATAACTTAAATAACAAAAATATTTAAAAAATCATGTAAAATAAAATAAATTGATTACTTGTATTTTTATTAAAAAAAATACTCATATTTTTTATAAAAGAAATTATTTTACTAATTTTAGTTGCAATTCAAATCAAACTATTATAGTCCAATTCACAATAAACATCAACTATAGCACAACTAATTAACCGACAAATAATCCATTTATTCAAATTAAATATCTCATTATAATATATATGTGATATGGATGTTAAATCGAAGATCGTTAAAAAATGAATAATTTGGTATATTATGCATGAAAGTCGGATAAGAAATGAAAAAGTTATTTGTGTTTAAAAAATAAATAAAAGAAAGTTATGAACTTACCAAAAAATAAAATAAAAAATACCAATTATATGGTAGAAAATTTTTGGAGGGAAAGTTAGAATGACATTAACACCACTCATTTTACTTTTATATATACTAGTATTGCTCCCGTGTGATGCACGGAAATTTATTTAAAAAGTAATTATTTTATTAAATTAAATATAATATTATCTAATATAAAAAATAGAATTATTATATTCTAACTAAATGAATATTTCAATAATCATTTTTTGTTTTTTACGATCAACTGAACTTTGTGGTTTCCCACCTTTGCAATCTTTGATAACAATTTTCGGAGAGAAAAGAAACTATTTAAAAATAATAAAAATGTTTAGAAAATACAATATTTATTTTTAAATTCTAAAAAATTATTTAAAATATCATAAACTTAATTGAAAAAATTTAGAAATTATTTTAATAAAAAATATATTTTCATAAAAAAAGATCCAATAATTTTGATATTACTTCAAATAATTTTAAATATTTTTAAAAGGATTTGGTTTTTTCAACAAAATAATTAAAAAGATACTTATATCATAAAATTAGACTTTTCACAGATACTTCCACATGTCTTAAACGAAATTTTAAAAATTTTAAAATAATTTTTCAAGATAACTTTCAAATAGTTTAAATAAATTTTTAGAGTTTAAAAGATAATTTTCAGAAATTTATAATAGTTCTATGATTTAAAAAAAAGTAATAACTTTTTATTTTTCTTGCTTAAAATTATTTGATTTGAAATTTTTTATTAAAAAAACTCAAAATTTTAGTATATTTTCAACATGTTTAAGTTAATTTTCTGGTATTTTAAATGAAGTTTAGAATTTAAAAAATATTTTTTAGATTTTTTTAACAATTTATGTTATTTAAATATTTTCTAATATTCTTTTATTTTTCGCACTTAAATTGCTGGCAGAGGTTGCAAGTGTGAAAAAACGTGTAGTTCAGGTTGTGATTGAAAAACAAAAAAGAAACTGAAAAACGCGCATACTACATGTTGCAAAATAATATAAACCCAAAATATAAATAATGTAAATATCAATTTCTCCAAAGTGACATATGGATTTAATATAACTTATATTTTATAAACATAATATTTTATAAATTTACATTAAGATAAATATTAAATGTACAAAATAAATTATATCTACTTTTAAGAATGAATATCTCTTAATATTGAAACCCAAATATATATTTAGTGTGTGTGTGTGTATCCACCTTAACCTATGCGAACACCGCAATAGCTTAATTGAAAATGAATATTAAAACAAACACAAATACATAAGTATCACACGACACACCAAAGTATATCAAATAAAATAAATTGAATTGTATTATAAGAAAATTAGTGTTTCCTTTTATTTTTTCAAATTTTTTAAATATTTTGATTTATCCAAATAATTTTTCAAATTTTAACTATTACTATTTACTTTATTTTAAGAAAAATTAATTTTCAAGTTTTAATATTTTACATGGTGGTTTAATATACTCAAAGACTTTTTAGATTTTAAAAATCTTGACATTACTAAAATAAAATTCAATGATTATTTTATAGTTGGACTAACAAAATAAAGCATATGAATTCTTCAATATATCTGAGTAATATATGTATATGTTGAAATTTATTCAAATATACAATTAATATAAATATATGTGAAAGTCGTAGTCCCATGATTAATTATAACAAATTAATATTTGTAAATACAATAATTTAATTAGTCAATCATTAAATTATACATTAACTTTTACTTTTAATTTAATAAAGTATATATTCATTTACTAATGAAGGTAATACTTAATATTGTATTAATTTGAAGAAAAAAATATAATTAATGCCTTAAAAGAAATTAAGAATGCATTAAAGATATATTTTAGGCGGGAAAAGGTAATTTACAATAATAACCCTCATTTTACTTTTATATATATATATATAGATATAGATATTTTATTATATTAAAATTAGATAAACATATTAAATTCTTCTTATTTATTTATTTACATTTACAAATCGTGCATAGCACGGGGATACTACTAATTTTGATACATGAATACACTATCTAATACTTTAAAATATACATAACAATTAAATACAACATAAAAGAAGTAATAAAAAAAATAAATAGTACATTAAAGTAGTGTGCATCAAATATAGTGTCGGATTTATCTAAATATTAAAACAGTGCATCATTGAAGAAAAAAATAGTGTTTATCACAAATAGTGTGCCATTAAAGATGGCCTAATAGTAAGCTAAGGGCATCTCCAACAATCTTTCTAAATTAGTGCAGATTTTGCACTATTTAAGTGTAAAATATGCACTCCATCTCTAATCATCTGCACTACTTTTTGCACTAAAAGAGAATATTCCTTATAATTCATTTTTTTTTATCTTTACTTTTATTTCTTTTGTAAATATAAATCACAATATATGTATAAAATCACATGGAATATAATATTTTCATATTAATATTTCCGTTCATATTCTAAAATAAATCAAATTAAATATAAAACATGTAAACAAGAAAATTGGAAAACGAGAAATTAAAATTGAAATTCACAATAACGTGGCATACAACAGATTGAATAAATCAAACTAAATATAAAACATGTTTTTTCTTGTTATTGTTTTTTTTTTTCTTCAAAATTTTATGTAATTTTTTTTTTTTTTCAAAAAAAATAATTTCGATACATAAATACACTATCCAATACTTTAAAAAATATATCACAATTAAATACAATATAACAGAAGTAATAAAAATAAAGAAAAAAGAATAAGAAATAGATAGTGCAACAAAGTAGTGCGCACTATATATAGTGCCAGAATTGTATAAACACTAAAATAGTGCTTGATATAGTGCACCTTGGAGCAGAAAAAGTGGTGTTAACCACCGAATTAGTGCATCCTTGGAGATGCCCTAATGGGCGAAATTGATGGGCCAATGCTAAAAATGAATTTTATTGCATTTTTAGTCGTAATACAGGTTGGGGACGGAATATCATGGAACCGGAAATCCGGTAGCGGCCGTTTAATCGGTGACTAGTCAACTAGTGGTAGGACTGAGCATAAATTTATAAAACCGCCTGAACCGTCCAAGTCTAACCGCACTGCACCGTCATCTATTTTTTTTATCGATAATTCACGGTTAATATTTTGATAAAAATTGTACCAAGCGCCGCAGTTTAAATTTTCGCTCAATAACCTCACCGAATGCACCGCATATTATATGTTAATACAATTAGTATCTATCTATACTATATGAATTCCGAATCTTGTCATATTAATTGAGAAACCAGACCCACAATAGTCAATACTTAGTACTCCACAAATTAGTGTGTTAGCATATACATTTGTATAGTTGTATTCTTTTGCTACGCTACATATTAAAACCACAACTACTTTATAGTCATTGATTGTTTGATATTTCCCAACTTTACATTTACTAGTTAGATTTATGTGCTCCTACTACTTTACATTTGTGAAACCACGAGACCGTCATAAATCGCCCGCAACTGCACCTAACCGCGTACTCATTTTTTCCACATAATTCGTAGTTTAATTTTTAATAAAAAATCGAACCGCATATTACGGTGCAGTTTAATTTTATTGAATAAAACCGCACCGTAAGCATCCCTACTTGGTGGTGCCTTAACAATTCAATTTTCTGATAAAACAACAATTTTAGGCGTTTCTTGGCCCTAGGTGGGCAACTAGTGCCGACTAGACTATCCATTTTTCTTCTTTTTCTTTTTATATTATCATGTATATATATTTTTAATTTAAGAGTTATACATTATGATATGTTGAATTACATTTTAAATGGTATAATAGTTCAAAAATATTAGAGTTATAGGATATAACTAATAGAAAATAAATAAATAAAAAAAGATAAAATGATTAAATCTATGCGGCCTAGACATTAGACAGTTACAAATTCTTCGATTATCGATTTTCGACTTGACTATATGAAATATGCCTCTTGTTTTACAAATAATCTTAGGTTGTATTTGGATAGGTGGATTTGAGTTTGAATTTGAAATTCATAGTCTCAAATCCATTAATGTTATTTGGATTATCCCAAAATCAATCTCTGTTGATTCGAATTATCCCTTAATTATAATTAATTAAATAATCTCGCTAATTATACTATTTAATTGAACAACCTAGAACAAGCTCTATAAATTTAATGCATTAAATGCATTGGAAACTTGGATAATAGGGTAACCATGATGTTGGATTCACAAGCTCGATTCAATTGATCCTGATTTATGTTATCCTAATGAATTAATTCACTAGTTGCTCACAGACATTAATTCAAAACAATTATGAATTATGAATGGACAAAGGTGACCAACCTAAATCGATTACGCACATACTATAAAAAGTTACATCGGATAACATAAATAACTCAAACATTGAATTCCAGAAAATGTCATGGTACGAATACAAGGCAAACATTGTAGATACAAAAAAAATTATATCCAATCAGAAATCGCCACGTATTAAGATGATATTACTAAATTAAATTATGGTAATTTAGTAATGATTCATAGGGAGATTATGGTAGATATTAAATTGTGACGGACCAATCACAAGATTCTGTATATCATAATAATGGAAAAATCTCACATTCCTTTGAAGAATAGAGAAAACGTGGAATAAGTCCACGTTAAGATTATATAGATATCAACTTGTCAATGATATCAAGATTCATGAGATAAATTATCCAAATCCAACTAAGATGATTGGTCACGTGAGTGATTATTAGGTAAATAAAGTTAATTAATAATTATCTTAAAGATATTTTGAAGGACCAATTAAATTTCTCCTTTCAGACCCTAGGTCCATTATGATTTGCATTCTACAACTATAAATAGAGCCTCATTGTTCCACCTAAATCATAAACACAAGTTTAAGAAGCAAGCTCCTTGTCACGAGTTTAAGAGGCCTACAAGTCAAATTTAAATTAAGATTTCTTGTCACGAGATTAAAAGGTCTACAAGTCAAATTTAAATCAAAAACTCTTTGATACGAGTATAAACTCTACAAATCTAGGTCAAGAACTCCTTGTTATGAGTATAAACTATCAACAAATCCAAATCTAAATCCACCAAGTTGAAGATTCCTAGATATGAGTAAAAATTAGCTATCAAATCCAAATTGAAGAACTCTTTGATACGAGTATAAACTATCTACAAATTGAAATTAAAATCCAATTCCATATGAAGACTCCTTAATATGAGTATAAACTACTCATGCATTTTGAAGAAGCTCCAAATGAAGATTCCTTAATATGAGTATAAACTAACCATGCATTTTGAAGAAGTTCCGGTGATTTTGTATTATGGAAATAACGAAATTCATGAAGCAAAGTGTGAAGCGCATGCAGGTGACAGCTCAGCAAAGCTATTGTCAATCAACAGCCAACCACGTCAGCCTTTGCATGTGAAATCACGTGAATATGACTCACTGGTACAGCTCAACCAAATCAGTTAGGAAGCATAGATAGTTCTAGAAAGATAACTTGAGCTATAAAAGCTCCACTGACGTCTGTAATTGAGATGAGATTCAATCAATAATAATAGTTGAGTTTCCACTTCTCTCTCTCAATCTCTCAAAACCGTTTACAGCATAGTATCAAGAGCTGGTGCATAATTGCCGATCCAAAGCTCCATTACATATTAATGGCGAATCAGTTGCTTACTCCACTTCCTACGCTCAATTTGCGGCTGGATAGGAAGAATTACAGTTACTGGCGAACTCAGATTGTTGCCACGGTGACCGCTCACGGTTTGGATGATTTTTTGTTAGGAGTTAACAAATCTCCTGAGCAATTTCTTCCTGATCCAGTAGATGCAACCAAGTCAATTCTGAATCCACTTTTTCTCAGCTGGCTGCGAAAGAATCAACACCTGTTCAGCTGGTTAATGAATCTCGTTACTGAACCGTTACTTGGTTACATTCAAGACAGTAAGTCGTCCGCTGAAATATGGAAAGAGTTTGAAACCTTGTTCAATTACTCGTCTAAGGCCAGAGTTCTGCATCTCAAAAGCTTGTTACAAACCACGAAGAAAGGAGATCAGTCCGTGGAAGAGTATATATTGAAAATGAGAACTATTGCTCATGAAGTGAAGGCAACTGGTAGTGTAGTTGCAGAAGAAGATCTCATTCTATACATTTCATGGTTTAGGACAGGAGTATGAATCAGTTATTGTCAACATTACATCGAAATCGGAGTTGCAAGCTATCTCAGAAGTTTAGTACACACTACAAACTCATGAGATGCGGCTGAAACAGTTTAATGGTGGAGAATTGGTTCAACCAGGTGTACATCTTGCTCATAAACGGTTTCCTCAGAAGTTTAATAAATTTGCAGATACCAAAGCTACACGTGGAGGCTTTGGAGGTAGAAATCACAACAATAGAGGAAGCTTTGCTGGTGGCCAAGGATGATCATTTGGTCGTGGCAAAATGTTCTGCCAAATTTGTGGAAGAAACAATCATTATGCTCCAAAGTGCTATTGGAGATTTGATGATGAGTTTCCTGGACTTGAAAATCAGGCTATCCAAGCACAAGTTGCCACTCTACAGCAATCATCTGGCCAAAACCAGACTACAGTTCCCCATGCCTCTCAACCTCCTTCCAATCCTTCCTCAATTTCTCTAATACTGTTTCAGTTGCTAACTCTTCTTTTTCTGCTGTACCTAGACCTATGGCTCATTATCAGGCTTCTGGCTCTACATCAGGAGCACCTCATGAACCAGAGTGGTACTTTGATAGTGGTGCCACGCATCACGTCACAAATGATCTTCATAATCTGAATCTGCACTCTCCCTACTCAGGTACAGACTCTTTAATTGTTGGAAATGGTTCCCTCTTGTCTATCACTCATATTGGTCGAACTCTTCTTCCTACTCCTAATCCCTCCAAGTCGATTCAGTTAAATCATGTCCTCTATGTTCCACATGTCATAAAAAATCTCATCAACATTACTAAACTACTTACTGACAATCATGCTTATGCTGAGTTTCACTCTTATGGTTGTGTGATTAAGGACAAGCACACACATCAACCTATGGTGACAGGAGTGCTCAGTGAAGGCCTGTACAAGCTGAATCACTCAACCTACCCATCCTCCGTTTATCCAGCTTCTGCATCACCTCAATTTTTGTCTGTTTCTCTACAAAAAACAGTGCCGCAAAGCTGCTGTAAGCACCGATTCTGTTGTAAATTTGTGGCATGCAAGGTTAGGTCATCCTTGTTATACTCTTCTTCATCCTGTGTTGAAACTCTTACATATTCCCACTAGTCATAATAAATTGAGCTTCTGTGAGCCTTGCAAATATGGGAAAATGCATCAAATAAGTTTTAAATCCGTCACTCATCACACTACTGGTCCGTTTCAATTAGTACATACAGATGTATGGGGTCCTGCCTCTGAGATGTCCACTGAGGGATATCGTTACTACATACACTTTGTAGATGAATCTACTAAGTTCACTTTGATATATCCTCTCACACAAAAATCCCAAGTCCAAGCCATTTTCATGAATTTTAACACCATGTTCGAAAGGCAGTACAAAACCAAAATTCAGTGCTTACAATCTGATTGGGGGGTGAGTATCACCCTCTGAAGTCAATATGCTCCCAATTTGGTATCTTGTTTCAACATTCCTGTCCACATACACATCAGCAAAATGGCATTGCAGAGCGAAAAAATCAGCACATTCTAGAAACTGGCCTCACATTGCTTGCTCATGCCTCCTTGCCCTCTAAATTCTGGTGGGATGCTTTCCAAACTGCTGTCTATCTTATTAACAGACTTCCAAACACATCTCTCGGCCTTCTATCCCCATACACTAAACTTCTCAATAGAGCTCCTGAGTATAAATTTCTCAAAGTATTCGGATGCGCCTGTTATCCCTTTCTTCGCCCATATTCCACATCCAAACTGGAATTTCGAACTTCCAAATGTATATTCTTGGGGTATAGTCCCATTCACAAGGGGTACAAATGTCTCAGTGCTGATGGACGAATATATATATCACGAACTGTGGAGTTCTTAGAAACTGAGTTTCCTTACACTACCCTGTTTCCTTCTACTGACACAAGTATCACCACAGCTACTCATATTCATTCCACTTTGCCATCTGTTCCTCTGTTACAAATTCCACCTGTCCCCGAATCTGATCCCTCCTCATCTACAACTCCTACACTTTCAAATACTCACTCGACCTCTCCTAGCTCTTCTGAATCTCAAAGCTCCCATTCCCCTCTTTCTACTGCTATCCCTCCCCCACTTGCTCCTGCCCACAACACTCATCATATGCAGACTAGAGCCAAGGCTGGTATTGTCAAACCCAATCGCCTCTATGCTGCGTCTGTATCTTCCTGTATTGAGCCAACATCTGTGACTCAAGCCTTGGCCACACCCGAATGGAAACAAGCTATGGATACTGAGTATAATGCCCTTCTATCCAACAAAACTTGGACCCTTGTTCCTGCCACACCAAACATGAACCTTATAACCTGTAAATGGCTATTCAAAACCAAATATAAACCCGATGGGACTGTAGAACGGCTGAAAGCCAGATTGGTTGCTAGAGGGTTCCAACAAAATGCGGGGATTGACTATTTTCATACGTTCAGTCCTGTGGTGAAACCAATCACTATAAGACTCATGTTTACACTAGCTGCAACACGTGGGTGGCATGTCCATCAAGTGGACGTGAACAACGCATTCTTAAAGGGGGATCTTCAGGAATGTGTCTATATGAGACAACCAGAGGGGTATGTCGATTCAACAAAGTCGTCGTATGTGTGCAAGTTGCAAAAGTCCCTATATGGTCTCCGCAAGGCCCCTAAGGCATGGCATGATAAGCTCAAAGGGTTTCTGATTCAACAAGGTTTCACACCTTCAGTTGCTGACAGCTCCTTATTTCACAGAGTATACGATGGCAAGCTACTGCTAATTCTGGTATATGTTGACGATATACTCGTTACGGGCGATGATAGAGAGATGATAACACATGTCATTCAGAAGTTGGACACTCAGTTCTCCCTTAAGGATTTGGGCGCTGTTCACTATTTTCTTGGAATAGAAGTGTTCAAGATAGCTGCTGGGGGATTTTTCCTGAATCAAACCAAGTATATCAGGGACTTTTTAGAGAGAAGTGGTTTGTCAACAGCTAAGCCATGTCCTACCCCTTTTATTCCTAACAAAAAATTATCTCGACATGACAGTACCTCATTTGATCAGGCCACGTACTGTAAATAAGCTGAGTCAGTACATGCATAGTCCCACCTCTAGTTATTGGCAGGTGTGTAAACGGGTTCTCA
This sequence comes from Ajuga chamaepitys, assembly GCA_958295605.1. NCBI lineage: Eukaryota > Viridiplantae > Streptophyta > Magnoliopsida > Lamiales > Lamiaceae > Ajuga > Ajuga chamaepitys. The sequence continues at coordinate 14,608,195 of OY282506.1, forward strand.
GATATCTTCAAGGCACACAACATCATGGCTTAACTCTCGATCCAGTTTCTAGACTGACATTGACAGGATATTCCGACGCAGACTAGGCCAGTTGTGTCGATGATCGTAAATCCACGAGTGGCTTTTGTGTATTTTTGGGAAGTAATTTGTTATCCTGGAGTTCAAGAAAACAGAGTGTGGTTGCTCGAAGTAGTACAGAATCCGAGTACCGTGCCCTGGCCTTGCTTGCGACAGAAATGGTTTGGATTAAGTCCCTCCTTACAGAGCTCAGTGTGCATGTTACTCAACCATCGGTGGCCTGGTGTGACAATGTTGGTGCACTCAGTCTTGCTAATAATCCAGTTTATCATCAACGAACCAAACATATAGAAATCGACACCCACTACGTCCGCACACAGGTTCAAGAAAAACAACTAGACATCAGGTTCATTCCCTCTGAAGATCAGCTGGCAGACCTTCTTACCAAACCGTTGTTCGTTGGTCGATTTCAGAAATTGGCGAGTCAGCTTTGCTGGGAAAAAGAGCGCTTTGTTTCAGTGGTGGCGTATTATGGAAATAACGGAATTCATGAAGCAATGTGTGAAGCGCATGCAGGTGACAGCTCAGCAAAGCTATTGTTAATCAACAGCCAACCACGTCAGCCTTTGCATGTGAAATCACGTGAATATGACTCACTGGTACAGCTCAGCCAAATCAGTTAGGAAGCATAGATAGTTCTAGAAAGATAACTTGAGCTATAAAAGCTCCACTGACGTCTGTAATTGAGATAGTTGAGTTTCCACTTCTCTCTTTCAATCTCTCAAAACCGTTTACAGCATTTTGAGACTCATTCACTCTAAGAGATATTGTTCGTGCACAAGTCTCGAGGGAGCACTTGTAGATACACAAAATTTGTATCCAATTAGAACCCGTCACTTGTTAACATGATATTACTAAATTACATCACGTTAATTTAATAATTATTCAAAGAAATGATTATAGATATCCAGACGGACCAATGAGAAGCCTTGTCATAATAATGGATAAATCTCATATTCCTCTGAAGAATAGAGAAAACATGGTATAAGTCCATGTGAATTAGTTAAGATTAAATTGATATCAGCTTATCAATGATATCAAGAATCATGAGATAAATTATTGAAATCCAACTAAGATGATTGGTCATGTGAGTGATTATTAGCTTAAATAAAGTTAATTTAATAATTATCTCAAAGATATTTTGATAGATTTAATATTTTGAAGGACCAATTAAATTGCTCCATTTAGACAATAGACCCATTAAAGTTTCCATTCTACAATTATAAATAGAGCCTTATTGTTCCACTTAAATCATCAACATCACAAGTTCAAGAGACAAGTGAAGAGTTTCAAAGCAAAGGCAACTTCGACATTCATCGGCGTTCTTTGACATTTGTCAAACTTCTTCAGCGCTCTCCGAAGGAAACCGACTCAAATTGACCTTTGATTCGAGATCAAAGGTAGGAAAACCTCCGATCGGTGTTATCAAATTAAGTCTTCAAAAGTGTTCTTCGGCGTTCGTCAAGATCTTCGAGGTCGTTCTTCAGTATTCATCCAAGCACGTCGTTTGATTCAAAATCAAGCTTCCAAGCCTTTGGATTAACGTTATTCAAGTCAAAGTCTAGAACTCTGGACCGGGGAAGATCAAACTCAACTCCGAGTTTGAAGACATCAAGTTATTGAAGAGAAGAATAAGAGGGGGATTAGAGATAGGAACTCACAAGTTGTAAACATTATTCATTTGATCCGAGAAATTTTGTTGCACAATTTTTCTTGTTTATTTTTATTGCAGACAATAAATTTGTTATTACACATAACTTAGTGTTTAAACATCGAGGAACAACTGAAATTAAAAATTTAGCTGCATCTAACGACGTTTGGAATCATAATCAAATTAAAGGAATGAGCCATTAAAATCACATTTGAAACAAAGATAGTTCAAACCAAGCACTCGAAAAGCAACTACGATCATGAAGTCTTTCTCGCAATGTCTCCGCCTCCAAGATCGTCCTCTTTTCTCCGCGACGTCTTCATTATATATTCCCCCACTTCGGGCTTTTTCTTTCTTTTTCATTCATGGGCCTTACGCAACTTGTGACCTAATCACAAGTAATTTTCTGCAAGAAGCTTAGGCAGGATCTATTGTTGGGCTTAACATCAAGTCGCTCAGTGTCAGACTAACTCGACATGTGCTCTTCTTTTTTGATAAAAAAATTCTCCAAATTCACTAAATTAAACAATAAAAGAGCAATTAAATTAAAATGGACCAAAGACGAGATAGGTAAAAAAATATAGAGTTCAATAATCACAACCCCACTACCTATAACAGTATGACTTTCTTACAAATTAATGTAGAGACATAAATAACCCTCTACATATAGGTATAATTGAAGGACATAAAAGTAAAGTTCTAATCATAACTCATAACTTCAATGATCAATCAATTATTGTAACTCCAAAAAATTATCTTAAAGAAAAGATGGTTAAATAAATGTCCAAAATAATTACTTTTTGCTTAATTTTGTTTCAGATTATTTAGGTAACAAAACGTCGACTTGATATTTTTTGAGGTGTGGTACATATATAAATTAGAATTACGTGAACTTGAGGCATACATGTGCGATAAACTTTTGTACAAAATTCTTCGTAATTTTTAATTTCTTCCGCATTTATCATGCAATTTCACTCACAAGTGAAAAGTACGAAGCACATAATAAACAATGTATTAGCTTAAAATAAATTTGACATAGTAAAATAAAGTTCGATTAAATCCTAAAAGTAAAAATGTATGTTTAAAGTATCAATAATCATATATAATGAAGTTAATAGAAAATTACATAGTTGTTGAATTCAATATCTTATAGAAAAGAACATAATTAGCATGAATAAAAATTGAGAATGATTAGATTTTAAATACAATCTCAATTATTCTAATAATAAAGTACAAATAATTATTAACTATTTACATGCAACTATAATATTTGCAATAAAGAAAATAAACATAAATATTACAACTATAGGAGCTTTAGGGTGTGTTAACTTATGACTTGTCCCAATCCATTGAGGATTGAGCCAACTGAGTCGTGTTTCCTTTAGGATTACTGACAATATATTTACACATCACTCTTTTTTTTTAATCATCATCATCTTTTACACTAAAAATAAACGTCAACTCAATCCCCAACCAATAAACCAAACACTCATTTATTCAACCCAATATTCTCTTCCCACTTTATTTCTCCCAGCCTACAGTACTACAACATTTTCCAGCCATAAGTAAACACAGCCTTAGTGTTACATTTAAATACATATCAAACAAAAATAATATAAATAATTGAAAATATAGTTAGAGTTGTTAATAATCTATTTTTTCTTCCATTTATATTCATGTATTGATCGGTTTAGATTTGAACATTAGACATGTATCTCATCTTAATTTTTTGGGGACATCCAGATTCTAGATGTAGGTTTAATATATATTTATGTAACTAATTTATCTTAAAAAAAAAATTGTTTATCAATCAAATAAAAAAGAAAAATTATATTGAGATTATTGATTTGTGCATCTAAGTTATTTTGATACATAGAAAATTCTTTTTATTTGGGTTATTTTCTTCATATATATAACTGATTTTGTGTTTATACTTGTTAAAATGTTTTGGTGTTCTTTGGTATAATGGAGATTAAACTCCCTGAAATGTATAAGACTATGGCGAGGCACTGTCACTAGATTACTAAAGTATAGGCAAAGAATATATTCGTAGTTATTGAAAACTTAAAGTACTAAAATATTTTTCTTAATAAAAAATATACAAATAGTTCATAAAAAATAAGATATATTAAAGTGTATACATAAATCAATAAAATACTATGTATTGTTAATTATTTTCTTTCATAAAATACCATTCAATTTCTATATTTACTTATTTAGAATACTTAGTAGTTTTATTTTTGTAAATTTTATGGGTCACGTGCAGCCCACGTGTCTCCAACTAGTATATATAAAATACAATCCTGACAACTAAATTAATGATGATTCTATGGTACCACTGTGGTACCAGTATCACTGTGAGATAAAAATGATATAATTTAGTGGGTTCCTTATATTTAAACACATATGTTATTATTCTCTTACAATGGTATCGGTACCACAGTGATACCGAAATTGGACTCATTGTTTAAAGATTATCAATAAATCAGGTGGTGGTAATAGTTCCGCCTCATAATTTTTGGGTTGTGGAGTAGGTTGTATATGTGGATGAGAGAGAAATAAATATTTTTTTGATAGGTTGGATTGTAGAGGTTGTGAATAAACTTAGTCTCAGTTTTCCAATATGTCTTGTGTTTTATCTTTTCAACACTTCAAACGTTTCCTTTTTTCCAACATAATATCTGAGCAGGATTTAAAGATCATGTTCTGATACTGCCACCCTTCCTCCCCCTTGTCAAGATCAACCTCGATATATAAAATGGGAGATAATACAGATGCCAGCAAAACCGCAGAAGCTGAGAGTGGCACCCATGTGACCACTGGTTCATGCCCGATCCAAATAATACAACCACATAACCAAGCCGTTTTTGTAAAGCTAGGAGACAACAACTATCTCATTGGAGGCAGCAGATATTGGCTGCAGTAAGAGGTAATAGACTTGAAGACTACCTCACTCGAGACATTTCAGCCCCCCAAGAAATACATCACAAAAGAAGGGAGCTGAAAATGTGAAGATAAATCCTGAGTTTCAACTATTTCAAGGGTAAGACCAACTTCTTGCTTCATGGCTGCTCTCCTCCTTGAGTGAGAGTGTCCTCATCATGATGGTGGGCCTAGAATCCACCTGTGAACTATGCAGTACCTTGGAAACAATTTTTTCCAGCCAAACCAAAGCCAAGAAAATGCAGCACAAGTTGGAACTACAAAGCCTTGGAAACCGCAGGTTGAGCATGAAGGATTACCTCAACAAGGTGAAGGCATGTTGTGATGCCTTAAGCAGCAGGACATAAGCTAAGTGATGAAGATCAGATTATGCATGTGCTTGGTGGACTCGGTGGAAATTATAATCCTGTAATGGACTAATGGTGTCGGTGACATCAAAGATAGATGGATACTCGCTCACAGATGTGTGTGCAGTTATATTAAGTTACGAAAACGGACTTGAGAGCTTGTCTGAAAATTGTGATGAGACAACTCTACCCGCTGCCAACATGGCTTCTCATGGTGGAGACAAAAACAATGCTGCTGGAAGATTTACAAGAGGAGGCTTTGGAAGAGGTGGCATATATATCTAAACGGTGGAAAGCTCTTCTATCACATTTATGGTTTCAACAATACTCACACTATTGAAAGTGCTATTATAAAGAGCAATGATACAAACCTTCCAACAACAATCAAGGCTACAAGAACAACTCTCCTGGTCAAGCACCAACTACCCTCAGCAGGACAACTATTCAGAATACTCAACTTGGTTTCCAGATTCGTAAACCCAAAATAAATAAACAAAATTACCAATGTGAACACTATAATCACTCGGTCAAAGGAAACTACGAAAAGCCAAAACCTAAATAATACGGTAAGCACTAAACTATTAAGCTGAGGGAATGCAAGTAGCAATATTAGTAACCTATCAGAAATTTTCAAGGTCTAATATAGCAACTCGGTCGAGCAAAGAGCAAATACCAGAAACACTAATTGCACATCATAAGATCCCATTATAGCCTATGTATTGTTTTCCGACTATGCTCAAATACACTCTAAAAATATGTGAAGAATTAATTTTGTGGCAGAGCCTTTAGGGTGCGCTATCACTATCAGCATGATCAACCTGGGCAGGGATGAATGCACATAGAGAAAATGTTGAGAACTGACCAGTGTCGTCTAATCCAAATGCGTGATGTTGATCGAGACAGATGCATGATCCTAGGAATATGCAGATCCATGTTTTGCCCCGATCAACCAAAATTAGCAATGCCAAGAAATGAAGCTGTGATTTCGCTTAAACTCGACGTGGGCAGTGTGTTTGAGAGGGGAAGGGTTTTAGTAAATACAGAATTGAACTGGAAATAAGAGGAGATTATGAGGACAAATCACATCCTCTCGACACCTCAAACTGCTAATGTAGGTAAATTTAACGAGCAGTACATGCAACTTTTCGAGAATTATTTCAAATTTCGGCTACAAAGTGATCAAATTTTATCAATTTAAAAGCTAAACAACAAATTTGTAAAAATTAAAAAGTTATTCACTCAGGATCACATATAAACAATGTTGTAAAAGTTGCAAGGCACTAGTTGGATGGTAGACTAAGCGGATCTAGGGATTAGTTGGAGCAGATCAGGACTGAGGCATCATTATGCAGGGAGGAACCCAGAGAAATCCTAAACAATCAATGAGAGTCTAGTGCTAGGCGGGGACTAGTTGGAGCTAGTGGTAAATTTTTGTAACATACCATATAAGTTAGAGGATCAAATTTTGCTATTTTCCCAACTTAAAAGGAACAAAACCAAATTAAAAGAAGTCGTACGAGAAAAATGATATATCCTCCATTTCTAAATAACAGTCAGTTTTGATTTGATGGAGAAATTAAGAATTTATGAGATGTACAAATATAACCACATGGAATCTATTTATATATATCATTTTTTTTTTCTACGGAAAAATTATTCCTCTCTCCCCCATCCCATACCAATAAGAGGGAATAAATAATTTAGGTAATGACGAAGTTAGGAAATTTTTACGAAAGTTTGTTTAGATATACAAAGATAATATTGGAGGAAATATATGTATATATATATATTTTGTTAGAATGACTTGTGTTGGGTGTATGTGATTTTTTTTTTTTTTTTTAAAACGACTTGCATTAATTTGGGAAGTGAGGAAGTATAAAATATTTTTCAACCTTTCCCTGAAGAACCTACAGGTAACTGATTTTTGTTAATTTTTCTGATAGATTTCACTATAACAAAAATAACTTATTGAGACATAAAAAAATATTCAAAAAAAGACATTTTGAGACACTTAAATTATTTTGTTAGTTAAATTTGATCGATATAATAAAAGAACTCTTATTCATTTCTTTAATTTTCTTTAGATCCGGCACGTAACTTTTTTGCTGTTTCTATTTTTGATTTATCTAATCATAATCTTTTTTTATTTAAAAAAAGGAAGTCTTATAACTTAATTCAAATAATCAAGTACAAGTCTCTCCACCTAAACGAGGAAGGAGGAACCCATTCACACTAACGGATCGGCCAACGAAAAAAAAACTTGGCTAGACTATGCACCACAACAACTACGTACCTAATAACATCGACGAAAAACCAACATTATTTAAAAGATAATTCTTGCTTTGTGACTGCATGCATAGCAAGCAAGAATCAGAGACATGGAAACATAATTAACTAGTAATACAACCCCGTGACTGCATGCATAGCAAGCAAAGAATCATAGACACCATATAAAAGACAATTCTTGCTCCGTGACTGCATGTACAACGAACAAAGAATCGGAGACACCAAACATACTAGAAAAATTAATACTAACGCCGCAACAAAATAAACAAAGTAACAGGTCCTTATCGGCTATTAAATGCCGTAACTTTCGGAATGCCCATTGGTGGCCAGGCCCTCTCGCGTCCCATTCTAAGTAATTCAAAACAATAGGTAGAGCCAACCTTTGGGCAGGAAAAGTGGCGTCGTAAAAATTAATGTACCAAAATTTGTTGTAGCTTATATGGCCACCCACTCAAGCAAAGCAATGAGGAGGCGTGGGAACCAGGCTTGATGTCTCTCTAGTGCAAAATATATCTAATTTTTTATAGATTAAATGTTATTTTGGCATGTCAAAGTCTGAGACTCATTTAAATATGATCCTATTTATACAAGGAATGAGATTATAAAATTATCTAATTAAACCAGAAATCGATGTAGAATCAATAAATCAAGAAGAGAACAAATTTCTAACCAACTGTAGAAGAGAACTGAACTTCAATTGAGTAAAATTATTTTTCAAACAATGATATTATTATCGTAAGGGGCCCCATTATTTTTTACACCAGACCCTTCGAAAGATTGAACCGGCTCTGACGATAGGCGGTACTGGTCATCACCAACCACCGACTCTTGTTCATGGACATCACCCTCCAACGGGCTCCTGCTCTACCGCTTGTCTATCGAAACATCAACATCATCCAATAGCCCCCACCTTGACCCTGACATATTCGGCTCAGCAACATTCCCATCGATGACAACATCATCGGACTCGGCCGCTGATAACTGCAAGGAGTCCTATAGCACGGCCAAAGAAGCAGCGTCATCCGATGCCATAAAATTTTCTCACAAAAAGCTCAGATACTTCCTAGTCCAATACACATCTAGCGGAATAATAAGAGAAACCAGAAAAATCTGATGGAGAAATAGACTATAAAAGCCGAAGAAATGCACTGTCGGCATGGTAACGGCTTACACTAGCAAACCCTAGGAGAAAATTTCACTTTTAGTCCCACAGGACATGGGGTAATTGCATTTTAGTCCCAAAATTTTCACTTTTGATCCACAAATTCAAAATTGAGCACTTTTAGCCCCATGAGAAATTTTACAAGCATTTATATTCCCAAGTTTTTGCATTTCCACAATGTTTATCAATAACATTTTCGGTCACGTGCATAGCACATATCCGTTAAATGACGTAATAAATATGAGAAAATTGCACTTTTAGTCTCACAAAATACATGATAAATTGCATTTTTATCCCAAAGTTTTACTTTTGATCCCATGTTTTTTTTAGGGGAGATAGACAGGATTGATCATAGGTGGAATCAACATGGTCTTGGTGGGGATAATGTAGAGAATAGCTGTCGCGGTTTGCATGCGGGTCGGGTCAGTTTGATGCATTGGAGCGGGAAGGGGAAGCCATGGGCGAGGCTTGATGAAGGGCTGCCGTGCCCCATGGATCATTTGTGGGCCCCTCATGATCAATACAAATTAATTTGCGAAAGTATAGTAGATTAAAATAAAGAATACCGTAGATGATCCCATGTACCAGATATTTTTTTGTTGGGATTCAAATGAATTTGGATTTGAGAATGTGGAGGCATGAGATGTTACATACCATTTTTCATATACATATACAAGTACAAATTACTAATAATGAGACCTTTTCAGATCCTACAACTTATAATCAGTTTTCTAGATTATCAAAAGCTAAGCAGAATGTTCTCATTTAAATGAAATCCATAAAGTAGCAAATCTCTTGTTGCTTCGATGTTCATGGATTTGAAATCCATTAATTTTTTTGAACTAAGTTCCAATGTTCTGTTTGGCTGGGAAATTTTTTTTGTGGTACCAAAATTGCAAACAAATCATGGGACTGAAAGTACTTGCAATGTTAACGGAAAACGTGACGTTGGGACAAAAAATGCTCAGATTAGAATTTGTGGGGATCAAAAGTGAAAATTTTGACAAAAAATGCAACGGCCCCGTGTCCTGTGGGACCAAAAAAATAATTTTCTCCAAAACCCAGCAGAGAGGGTCTAATTTATCTAATCATAAAATTTTATTACTAGCAATATGCATGTGCGTTGCTCGCGTTTATAATTCTTTACTATTATTTAATTAAAAAAATAATTTGAGCGTAATACACTGTGATCATTGTGTATATGATATATATATATATATATATATATATATATATATATATATATATATTCACACACACAACTTCGTAGATTATTCAATGCAACACAAAATAAATCAATTGGACAAACATAATTTTGAATCAACTAAAAACTAAAAGAATCACAAAAGAGAAATTGAAACGTTAAATAACCTTAGTCTTAACAAAATAAGTTATAATAATTAACGTAAAAGATTCATAAAAAATGTTATACCATGATATAATTTATTTATATTTAGTCTTACAAAATTTTCTATTATATAAAGTTTGATTTATTCAAACCATTGTTTACTTCTTATTATGCACAGACTTGACCATCATTAATATATCTTGAATAAAGTCATACGGTGATTGAAAAATTATATATGTAATAATGAGGCATAGATTTTTATGTTTTGCTCCAAATCACTAGCATTTGAAGAAAAATACATGTTTAATTGTCTCATTACATCATCAACTTATACCCATAAGTTCAGTATAGTTGTTATATAAACACAAAATGTTAGGTCTAATCTACTTTCTCTATAATTTCTCTAATAAATAATTTCGATTTCAACATCCACTTCCACATGAAATTCTTTGTATACACAATAAGAAAAAAGGGTCTTTTGATACCACAGAAAGTGGTCTCAATAATGATTATTTGTCACAACTTAGGTGAAATGGTATAATGAGTATTGTCACAACTTTATTGTCGTCTCAAAAATTCGGGCGCAAATAATTTATTTGTGACGATAAAAGTGATCTCAAATGTATCTCAAATATTTTTTGCAACAACAAGTTGTCTCTAAAAGTAGTCCTAAAATGGTCTCAAATAATTTTTAAAGAGAATAGTGACAACAAGTGGTCACAAATAACTTATTATTAGTGACCACAATTGTGGTGTCAAGAAGTGTTGCACAAAAGACCTCTTTTGTTGTAGTGATATTTTAATATGAGGATTAACTTCCAGCAACTTAGTATCACGGTCCAACATCCAAATTCTGTTATGAAAATTCTTTTCTAATTATTTTATTATTATTATTATTAAGAATAATCATTTTTAATATAATTTACTTATCGACTTAAGATTGTTTACTTCAATTTCCCTTAATAATTTTCTCAATTCAGCGTCGAAATTTAAAAATTATGTGTGATTTAAAACAAAAATCATACTATAGTATAATTACAAAATAAATAATGTTTCTTTTTATGGAAGATCGACTATATACATAGTGTCTCACAATCTTAAATCAAAACACATGCAACAATCTATATAAAATATAATAAATGTTTTAACTAATTTCTTATGTCTTTAATTCCTTATTTAGTTATAGCAAAATACTCTTTATTTTTCACACATTGCACATCCATTTAAAAGTATTATATATACATGTTTAAACCACGCATTCTGATTTTATTTCTCTCATTTTATGTTTTTATTTAGACTATACAGTGCGTTAGTCAACGTAATTATTATTTATTTTTAACTTATACCCAAGTTAATATAAATATTCACATTTTACTTTCTTAGTTTTTTTGCATGTTTTAATTTAATTATGTTTATACTCGTTTACATAGTACAATTTTTAATCATTCACATAATACAACTTACTTCATTATTTCTTTATTGTTCTTTTTGATTCTTTATTGCACCCTATAATTTTATATGGCATAGTAAATTCATTTATCAAGTTATGACATATGCTTAAAATACATGTATAATATTTTTATTGATTTAATAATTTGTTTAATGTTAAGATCTTAAATATTTAAAAGAATCTGGTGCAACTATTCATGTCCACTAATTGTTACGTTTGTCATTTTACTATTTCTATTATTAATGCAATAAAATTTCACACTTCAATCTAAAATCCAATTATTATAAACCTTGTGATTTTTATGGCTCTCTCCAATTTTCTAACACAACAATTTTTTATTTGGTCTACTAAAATTACACCACCTATTGAAATTATTATGTTAGTGAATAGATTTATGTAGGCGTGTAAGGAATGTGATTAAAAATAATGTTAAATGCATAGATTTATTTGAATAAAATCGATCCATAATATATATCAATAGTATTTAAAATTTACACTATATTACTATTGATGCATTTATAGTTTCTATATCTTTATATATATCTTTTATATGTAAGCTATTTTTACCGCCTTACTCCATCTTTTTCATCTTAAATATACATAAATGACCTTATCGTATACTTTTCGAATTCAATAAAATTCGTAAATTAATTATTATTTTCTCTTGTTGTAATGTTTATAAATGTTACTTATGAAGTATATCGATTTCATTCTTCTAAATCATTGAAAATAAATATAATATATAATTTCATTTCCTACAGCCATAATAATTAAATTTATATTAACTTATTAATGCTCAAACAAAGAAATTTATCATGTAAACATATAAATCGCCAGTTTAATCTAAATTTGAACATTTGACTAATTCTATGCCTAATTTCAAAATACTATATTGTAATAACTTGTATGTACATGTAACTACAATATCGATATTTAATTTTTGTTTTTGTATTCTATTTCTGATAATATAATATATTGGACTCTATTACATTTCTTTATTCTTTGATTTTTCTATTATATTATCGAGACTCGTCTATTATTGTAATATCCCAAAATTTTAGTGTATTATTTAATCTAAAATATTATTTTACATGTTCGTGTAAATAATTATATATATAATTTGTTACGTCTTTCTAAACTAGTGTCTTTGTATCCTTTTGTAAAACAAAATATTATTACTCGAATTAAGCTCAAAATCTTATTTATAATATTTTGATTCCAGGACAGTTATAAGCTTTAAAATAACATATTCGGCCCTCATCTTGATTAAATATCTCCCGGTATTTTTCCCAATTATCATTATTATTATTATTATTATTATTATTATTATTATTATTATTATTATTATTATTATCATCATCATCATCATCATCATCATCATCATCATCATCATCATCATCATCATCATCATCATCATCATCATCATCATCAGTATTATTATTTTGTTGATTTATTAAGTTGGTAAATCATTTTTATCCAATGTTGGGTTAGACCCAACACCAATTCAATTTGGCCATTTAATATTTCTAAGCATAATTTATATCGGAAATTATTATTATTAACTTGCGAATCCATTTATTTGCAATTTACTTGTTTATTTATTAATTTTCTTAAGCCCGACGTCTCAATAGGAATTACTTTATTGCATTCATTCATTTATTCATACATGTCATAACAAGCCCATCGCTTTGAGCTCAAGACTCAAGCCCAGTTCACTAATGTGCAAGGGCCCATGTCTTGAGCCTAAAAGCATTCAGAATTCCAACAACTGAATTACGCTAATTACTAGTGAGGAAGATTTTTGGAAATCTGATAATCCCTATCCAAATATTCCTAAACCTAGTAGGAATACATTATATATTCCGCAACTAAACAATAAGATATTTTTCCCTCATACCAACCTTGGCAGCGGCCAATTCATGAAAACCACCACCATCACGCCACCACCCTCAAGCATCCTTCCAACCCTATTTATACCCAAGCATCCTTCCAACCCTATTTATACCCAGATCGACAATGGGTCTCGCGCCTGGGCTGGAACACCGAATCCAGAGGAGGTCGAAGAGGTACAACTATTCATTCCCTCTCAAAATAAACAGCTTTATTTCCGGCAATTTTACTGTACCAACACCAATTTCCCAGCCTTGTTCAACTGTACCATAATTCTATAAACGAAAATGAATTTCTTCCCTCTTCAATTCTATTATCTCAATCGGCCAATAATGAAACCGTTTTTCTCTGTTTAGTCAAACCCAATAAATTTTGGAGAGGATAATGAGTGTTGTGTGTGCATGTTTTAGTGGTCTGTGCGTGAGTTGATGTGTGTGCTGGTGTATGGGCGTGCTGGTGTGGGAAATGAGATATTATATGTGTGTGTCCGGTAATAAAGTACAGGATGGAAATGGGAAGGCAGACTTACGGAAGGGAAGGAAATCAATTAAGTTGCTTGAATGATGTGATTTTATTCCCTACCTATTGAAAAATGATCCTGCAGAGTCCACTTATAACACCTAATACTCAATTACTGCCAAATTCATTCCATTGGCCTTTCAGGGGAATGATTATCATTCTGCAGCCACACCATTTAATCTGTTATGTCCAAATCTCTTGTCCAATTTTCTTGTTGTTAAAATTTAAATAACAATAATATTAAAATACGTGTCCCGTACGCGTATGTTGCACGGAATTCGGATCACGGGATTAACATTTGCATGTCATTTCATCGACTTTATTCAAGTCAATTCAGGTGGGGGTTTATTGTTTATCGCTTTAATTATATTTACTTGATTGCCTACGTGTGCTATTATTTTCAAGTTATTACTTGCCAATACAAGTAATTATTCAATTTGCTACTTGCCAATACAAGTTTAGCTTATTGCCATTATGCTACTTGCCAATACAAGTTTAGCCCATTACCGGTATGCTACTTGCCAATACAAGTTAGCTCTATGTGTCTTGCCAATACAAGCGCATCATTATAATAATTGTTACATTGTATGCCTCTTGTATTTGTAATTATTGTGATAAATTGTAATCCTCCACGAGCTAAAGGAAGCTCACCCCAACCCAATATTGATCCTTTCAGGTTACCTCGGTGTGGGCCGGTGGAGTTGAGGCGGAGCCCGAAGCATATGATAGTCACTAAAATTTTAGTAAATAATTACCATTTATATGTAGCTATAGTAAACAATTTACCATTTATATGTAGCTGCTTGAAATTTATATGGAGGTATTGAAATGGCTTGTTATGACTAGATTAATAGGTAAAATATTAATAAAGTTACATAATTGTTTACTTAATTATCTATGTGATATTTGCATAAATTACTTGCTTGAATTTTATTACATGATCTCTTATTGAAATAGAATAAGTAATATGCTTATGTGCTTGTACTATGACTTGTGATTTGATTTGCATTTTATAAAGGCTTATACATTAGGTATTCTTGTACATACACACAAACACTTATACTTAATAGAATAAATTATAGTACACTCGTATGGGTCTCCTTTCATACGATCAATGTTATATTATGTGGGTTGTATGGATCTCCTTCCATACGGTCAATGTTATATTATGTGGGTCGTATGGATCTTCCTCCATACGGTCAATGTTATACAATGTGTGGTTAATTAATGTTATATAATGTGTGGTTAATTAATTATATTATAAGCATGATTAGATGTGATGATTAAATTATATTTTTGTTGGAGGTGGAATAAGTTTATCTTAATAATTTTACTCGTGACATGTTTATTAATATTGTGTTCCTATAATTTAACTAATAAATAAACTATCTGTCTATACTTAGTTGTTGATTTGTGTACGTTTATATGTTGCTAAATAGGTCTCCACCTTACTACAGTCTAGACTGTATATTTACTTAGTATGTTGCTAAATAGGTCTCCACCTTACTACATTCTAGACTGTATATTTTCTTATTTACATTGTGTTATGACTTATGGTTTCGATACTATGCAAAATTTATATTTGAATTTATTGAGGTTATAGATTATAAAAAGATCCCTGATATGAAGTTAATTATGCTCTTAGAATTAATTTGATAAAAACAGGTTTGTATATTTACTGAATTATTTGTATTGAATGTATGCGTAGGAATAATACAAACTTATTTGAAATAATTTCCTAGTATCGTATGGATGTTTAATTGTGTTATCTGAATAATCCAAAAGTGCAAACTGATTTTAGTATTAAAATATTGACTAGAATATTGTTTAGTTGTTGGATTTTGACCAAACTGTGATGATGTAATACGTCGTAGATGTTGCTAGTAATTATTCAAATATTCTTGAATAGTTACTATTATGAAATTTGTCTTAGATAAAATCATGATTATTATGTGAAGTTGATTTGGTAGGGAAAGGTTTATGAATGATGTCATTTTATTATTTTAGTTTAAATTAATTTTTCATGATCAGCTTATTTGCTAATAAATAATATGGGTTGTCTCGTAATTGTATATTTGTTTTATTGTTACATGTGTTGTGAATTTTTATGATTTTCAAGTGATCAGTTTATATAGTTTATTAATAGGGATTTAAAATTTGAGTCTGATATTATGTGAAAAACAGATTTAGACGCATTTTCATTTGGTTCTTTTAACGGTCTGCTTAGTATTGTCTTTTATAGATATATAAGAGAAAAAAAAAAACAATTACTTATTTATATTTGAAAATGCTTTAAAATATTTTTATGAAAATCGGGTCGTTACAATTATAATTTATTTTTGGATTAATTACCAAAAGCAACCTGTACTATGGGCATTTTTACTTTTATAGTCCCAACTTTTTATTTTATCCAATTACAATCTGTACTAGTCGTTTTTTCATTTTTATTACCTACGACTATATTTCCGGCCGTAGATGTCATGTGATTCACACATATTTTTTTTGCTCCAATAAGATGACGACATGTAGCGACAAATTAAAAAATACAGAAAATTAATTTAAAAATCCAAAATTTATATTTAAAATCCAAAAAATTAAAAAAATATTTCTGAAATTAATTTTAAAATAAAAAAAATTCTCATAAATTAAGAAATAATTTAAAAATACAAAATTTTATATTAAATCCATAAAATTAAAAAAATATTTCAGATATTAATTTTAAAATTCTAAATATTCATATAAAATTCACATTTTAATTTAAAAATCCAGAAAAATATTTAAAATCCAAAAAAAAAAAAATATTTCTAAAAATATTTTAAAATTTTAAATATTTATAAAAAAATAAGAAATTAATTTAACAATAATTTTTTTTGAAATAAAAAGATTAAAGAAATTGTTTCCAAAATTAATTTTAAATTATGGAAATTCATAAAAAAGTCAGAAATTTAATTTAAAAATCCAAAAAATTATTTTAATTCCAAAAACCTCAAAAAATATTTTTAATCCAAAAACCTCAAAAATCAATTTTCTGAATTTTATGAATTTCCAGAATTTAAAATTAATTTCGCAAATAATTTTTATATGAATTTTTAGAATTTTAATATTAATTTTCTTAGTTTTATTGAATTTTTAGAATTTTAATATTAAATTTCAAAAACACTTTTTTCATTTAAAATAATTATTTATGAATTTTAAATTGACTTTTTGAATTTTATCGAATAATAAAATTAATTTTAGAAATAAAATTTTTTATATTCAAAATAAAAGTTTTGGATTTTTAAATTAATTTTATGATTTTTATATGAATTTTCAGAATTTTAAATTAATTTCAGTAATAATTTTTTTAATTTTTATTTTTAAATATTTTTTGGATTTTTAATTTAATTTTCTAATTTTGTTTTATGAATTTTAAAATTAATTTCAGATCTATATTTTTAAGTTTTTTACTTTCAAATAGTTCTTTGGGTTTTTAATTAATTTTATGAATTTCTTAATTTTTTTGGCACGTGTCACCATCTTATTGACCCACAAAAAATATGTGCGCATCACATGGCCTATACGGTCGAAAATATAGTCGGAGTTTGCAAAGACAAAAAAAATAATTTGTACTAGTTGTCATCGAAAAAAATAAATAGATGGGACGGCAAAAGTAGAAAATGCCCATAGGACATGTTGCTTTTGGTAATTATTGCTTTATTTCTTTTAATGAAAATTCACTTAGACCCTTTAATATTGATATTTTTTGCATTAGTTTTATAATTTTGTTCATTATGTTAATAAGATTTGATTTACTAATAATAAAATGTATTCATAAATTTGCGTTATCTTTTTACACAATGCATTTTCTCACTTCTATTCATTCTATCATCATATAATTTCTCTTGAATAATTGTTTTAAAATTATTTTATGTTGTTGGTCTTTAATAAAGTGGTATAAAAAAAAATACAATTTTCAACGATTTCACATGCAATTCATTTCATTTTTTTAGCGTGATTTTAGTATTTGCTTCATTATATTATAATGAAGTTTGAGTTACTACTTGCATTAAGCTCTAACCCCTGATCAATTCAACAGTTTTTACTTTAGTCTAAATATCCTATATTTGTATTTTATTTTTCATTAGATAACTTATATAAATTTTATTTTTGTTTCTCAATGTTGTAATATTGATAATTCAATAATTTAAAAAATTAGGGAGATTATACAGACGGCGCCAATTGATAGAACGTAACCCAGATATTAAAGGGACTCAAAATAGAATATGTTTGATTAAACTTCCAAGTGCAAGAAAGATTAAGAACACATGATATACGTGGTTCGATCTAAAAATCTACGTCCACGGTGAGGGAGTTAAAGCCCTCTTAAGATGTTCCACTATCAATCGTTTTTTAGTACAATGTGTGATAAATGCCGAATCCAAAAAAATCCCTCCTTACAAGCTAATTTCCTTTATTTATACCACCTTCAAAAACTCTTGAACGACTGCCTTAAATCTCTCCTTGAATCTCGACGCATGATCTTGCTAGCCGTTTGGAGAAGATTATGAAGATTGTGCCTGAAAATATGTTCGCACATCTGTAATCATGGGGCCGCGCGCGTGAATCACTTTGACGTTTGGGCCCGCATGTGAGTCACTTTAACGTTTGGGCCCAATTTGCTTTGGGTTGTGAGTTGGCCCAACCCGG
Source organism: Ajuga chamaepitys (assembly GCA_958295605.1). Taxonomy (NCBI): domain Eukaryota; kingdom Viridiplantae; phylum Streptophyta; class Magnoliopsida; order Lamiales; family Lamiaceae; genus Ajuga; species Ajuga chamaepitys. The sequence continues at coordinate 14,626,555 of OY282506.1, forward strand.
GGCGGTTGGACCATACCTATCAAGTGCCTTGAACTTTGCAGGATTGATCATTTCCTAGCAATACGCACCCTCCATCTTCTTTCTTGAGATTCTGAAACCATTCTTCATGAGGACACATATGGAAAGAGCAACCAGTGTCCAATACCCACTCCATCTCCATTTTTGACTCAGTAACATTCAGGACTTCTGGTGTGTCCTCTTCATGTTCAAATGTAGCAGCTTCAGCACCCTGGCCTTCCTTCTTCTTCATCTTCTGTGGACAATCCTTCTTTAGGTGCCCAATTTGCTTACATTTGAAGCACTTCCTGTTTTCTACCCATTCTCTAGATTTCTTCTGAACATTATTGCCACTCTTAAAGTTCTTTGAGGTTTGGCCCTTCTTCTTTTGGTAGTTTCTTCTGAACTTAATGTTTAGTCCTTCTGCAGATTGATTCACTTTCTTATCTCCTTGATTTTGCAAACATTCGGTCTTCAGGGTAGTAATAATTGAGTCATAACTCAACTTATCCTGCCTACCAAACATCAGAGTGTCCTTGAAACTCTCCATAGATTTTAGTAAAGCATTTAGCACCATCAGAGCTTTGTCATCATCTTCCATGGTTACCCTAAGATCCTCCAGTTCATCAAGAAGTTTAGTAAACTCATCTAGTTGATTAAAAATTTCCTTTTCATCCACCATCTTGAAAGCCAGTAATCTCTGCTTGAGAAACAACTTGTTTGAAACTGACTTGGATTGATAGAGATCCTCCAGTTTGGTCCAGACCTCAATTGCCTTCATACACCTCGAAACTTCTCTCAAAGGCTTATCACCAAGACACAGAATGATCAGGCTTAATGCCTTCTGGTCTATATCAGCATATTTGGGTTTCTCAGTCTCTACCCACTCATTTTCTGGTTTGAGAGCATTTACCAACCCATTCTGCACCAGGATTGCCTTCATCTTGATTTTCCACAGATAGAAATCATTCTTCCCTGAGAATTTGTCCAGATCCATCTTCATTCCTGACATCCTTTCCTTTTTCTTGCGTGAGAATGTTTCCCACAGATGACGCCACTTGTTATGATCAGCTCAAAACTCACACAAGATAAATGAACAACAAAATTCGAACGAAATCAATCAAGAAATAGCCGAACAGTATTCAAGCGCAAGAACAGAAATAAAACAATGAACTCAGGGATTTTACGTGGTTCGATCCAAGATGATCTACATCCATGGAGGTTCTATGCACCTCAATTCACTTCACCACACAATCAATTACAAGAATTGCCCAGAAAAACTAGTAATCCCCAAATCACAATCTGATTTGGAACAGAAACCCTAGCTATCTAATTCTCTCAATTGCGTGATGTTTGCAGGGGGAAAACTATCTCAATTGGCTCGCATTTAAAACTGATTACAATGTATATAAGTATCAGAGCTCGAATCTAGAAGATGAGAGAACAATAACCAACTTTGACTCAACTGCTCCAAGTTGCAGAAAACGGGGCTTTTACAACAATTTATCTTGCAACGGATTAAAATCGTTGTATCCGACGGTTATAACCAACCTCAACCCGGTTCCCTTTTAACCTCTTCACTGAATTGAGTTCAAACCTGGTTTTATGTCCCGGTTCTTCAAGCACCAAACCCGGTTCTGAAATCTTCACAATTTATACTTCATATAGTGAGTCACTTGATGAAATTGAACTAACATCCACATAGATATATCACCAATCATATCCAAAACATAAAAGTCCGCAGGGAACACTAAGTTGCCTACCTCCACGAACACATCTTCTATTACCCCATAAGGGTATGAAGTACTACGATCAACTAATTGAATAACTATCCTAGTTTCTTTTAATGGCCCAAGTTTTAGTGCATGAAAGATGGAACGTGGCATGACGTTAATGGATGCACCTAGATCTAGCATAGCTCGCTCTATGGTGTAATTACCTATTGTACAAGGTATTACGAACATACCTGGGTCCTTGCACTTCGGAGGAATCTTATTTTGGACGATGGCTGACACATTTTCTCCTATAATAAATTTCTCGTCCCCCTTTAACATGCGTTTATTAATGCATAGGTCTTTAAGGAATTTAGCATACCTCGGGATATGTCTGATTGTGTTGATTAGCGGAATGTTTATCTTGACCTTTCTGAATACATCCAAGATCTCTTTTTCCTTAGTTTCTTTCACTTTCGTTGCAAGTCGACTAGGAAACTGGAGTGGGTGAGTTGGAATAGATGGCAGAGGAAACTGCTTGTGTTAGGAAGGCGGCTCGGCCGAGACTGATGGTTCTCCGCCGAGACTGGTTAGCAGCTTGTCTGGTTCTCTGCCGAGATCAGGGTTCTCGACTGAGCTCTATAGCACGTCTTCTTCTACAATTCTATCAGTTTTTCTGTAAATTACCTCTTTCGAACTTTGCCTGAGTTGTCTAGGCTCGCCAAGCTCCGTCCTACTCCTAAGTGTGATTGCACTCACGTTTCTCGGATTGATTTCAGGTTGAGCAGGTAATTTGCCAATTTTTGCATTCTCCAGTCGATTCACAGCGGTAGCTAATTGACTCATTTAAGTCTCAAGATTTCGGATACTCGACCAGGTATCCTTCTGAAACTAAACAGTATTAGTTGCCAAACTCTTGACAATGTCTTCTAGAGATGAACTAGGTGCTTGTTCAGTCGGTTGCTTCTGTTGGTACATACCCCTTGGAAAACGGTTTTGATCTCCCAACTGCTGTGGCTAATTTCGATACCTCAAATTTGGATGATCCCTCCATCGATTATAGGATTGGGAGCAGGGGTCATACTTCCTCTGCCGGAAATTGTCTGAGCAAACGACATTAGCATGGGCCTCCAATTTATTCCCCAGAACTTGGCACTCTTCTGTAGAATGCTCCAAGGTTTCACAGATACAGCAGGGCTTGATAACAGCCTTGCCCCCTGAAGCAACCTTTCTTACCAGAGTTGTTAATGCTTCTAGCTTGTCTTCTATGGCTGAATTAGTCATCTCTCTCACTGACTTGTGCGATGCATCTCTACACCCAAATTGCTGCGCATTAGCAGCCATCTTTGATATCAATTCCCTTGCTGCAGATGGAGTTTTATCAACTAGTACTCCTCCACCAGTTGAATCTATCATATTTCAGTCCGCAATTGACAATCCTTCATAAAAATACTGGATTAGAAGTTGATATGTTATCTGATGTTGAGGACAGCTCGCCTCTCCCAGGTGTCATAAAAATTCTCACAGTACAGCTGTCTAGCTCCACTAATCTCTTGGAGGTTCGTCGCTCTAGAGGCAGGAAAGTACTTCTCCAAAAATAGTCTCTCCATATCCTCCAAGGTAGTGATGAAAGATGGAGGCAAATAGTAGAGCCAACCCTTGGCCAAGTCCTTCAAAGAGAAGGGGAAAGCCTGCAACTTGATTGCCTCTTTACTAACAGTCGTGGGCTTCATACTCAAGCAGACGATGTGGAACTCCTTCAGATGCTTGTGGGGATCCTCGCCCGAGAGGCCATGGAATGAGGGTAAAAGATGGATCAGCCCAGATTTCAATTTAAAAGTAGTGTTCTCTCCCAAGTTAGGGAAAGTGATGCATAAGGGCTCGTGAGTAACTCCAGCATTAGCCAACTCTTTCATAGACTTTTCTCATGCCATTTCTACTTGTTCAGATTCTGACTCAAACTGGTTTTCAGTAGCAAAAGGTAAGGCTTCTAACTACTCTCGATTTTCTCTCACTTGCTTCCTCAGAACTTGATCTCTTCGTGTACTCTCAGGATCGAATTGTAGGTCTTTGTTACCGCGTGAACGAGTGATCATTCACTGCTGTAATCATATGCAAAGTAAGATGTAAGTAACAAATACATAGAGAGATAAATAATAATAAAATGTAGACAAATAATGGTTAATACTAAAACACAATTAATTTCAACCATTCCCCGGCAACGGCGCCAAAATTTGACCGCGCTGTCGAGGCATGTCAAGTTTAAATTGGTAAGCGAAGTGTCGAAGTATCGCACCAAATTAAATTGTATATAGATATATATACTTAACCTTGGCCTACAACTTTAACTAGTAGAGTGCAATGTAAGGGTCGATCCCACGAGGAACGGTAGTCTAGTGTTATTTTGATAGGTCGAGCGATTCTGAAATTTAAATAGAAGTAGGAACAATTACGAAAGCAATAAAATGGGGGGTTTTTAGATTATCCAAGTATAAACTTCTAGTGATTACCATGAACAACAATTAAACTATGATCAAATAAACTTAAAATTCAACTAACATAAGATGACAAGAAAAGTAGATTGATTTTTGGGTTTTAAAATATGATTAAAGGATTCAACCCTTGTATTCCCTTGTTTCGAATAATCTATGTAATTAATGTTATTACCCAATTGGTTGGCCTTAGAACTCGTACTCCAAGATTAATAACAAGCTCTATCAATCTTGTTGTCTCTTAAGTATGATTAATCAAAACAACCTCTTCAATTAATCTTACTCAACTTATTAATTCCTAAAACAAGCTCTTTAAGAATCAATAGTCAAGTGCATTAAGAATCAAGACAACGGAGTATATTCGACATAAAACTCGTAAGGTCGATTTTAGTGGTCCAACTCTATGTTATCCCCAATAAAATAAATCTATTGTTTGCTACACGAGAATCGGATTCATAAAAATTATGGATTATAACCCCAATTCTAGCAACACACTAACAAATATCCAAATGGGTGATCAAACCACAATTCAATTCATAAGTGTGAATCAACAATCCCAAATAACATAGAACATTCCAAAAACATAATCCAATCAGTTAATAACTGTAGAAATTACATAAACATTCTCAATCCAAGGTTCAACTAATGATCAAGGGCTGAAATAAAGGGTGCTAGCCACCCATTACACCTAATACAATCAGAAAATAGAAAGAAATACAAGAAGACATGATAAATTTATAGAATAAACCAAGAACTTGGGTTGAGGAATGAAAGGCCTTCAATCTTCTTCCCAATGTTGTTCTTGAGGATGATGGAGGCTGGAAAATGTGTTATTGGATGTCCAAAGATAGGTTAAATTCGAAATAGAACTTATATATATAGGGGAAGAGTTGTCACTTGAGTTTTAGGCAAAATTGCATTCACAATTTTAAAACAGGGTAAAGGATCTCGACCGAGATGCAAGTGTGTCTTGGCCGAGACGTGGAAAGAATTTTTTTTGCTGGGTGAATCAAAGGTTGATCTCGGTCAAGATGCAACTGAATCTCGGACGAGACATGAAAAGGGGAAAATCAGGGCTTGCCAGGGTTTGAGTCATCTCGGTTGAGATTGGGTTCCATCTCGGCCGAGACCTTGATCTCTTGAAAATCTGGAAATTTCCCGGAGAGTCATCTCGGCCGAGATGCATTGCCTATCTCGACCGAGATCTTCAGCTCTTCAAAACATCAGGTTTTCTCTGGAAGGTCATCTCGGTCGAGATTTGCAACCTGTCTCGACCGAGATCTTCCTTTAGCCCTGTCCTTTGTTGCCTCGATCGATCCACCGATTCCACGTTCTTTTGATGCTCTTTTTCGATCCATTTGCACTGTTTTAACATAAAAATGAACCAAACACATTATTTTTCCCAATGAGGATTAAATGCACGAAGTACACGTGAAATTGCACAAAAACAACACTAAATTGACACTTAAAGCGTCCTAAAGTGTGTGCACGAACATGTGTACCACACATCAAATAGTTTACTTATTACCTAACTTCGTTTCCTAATAGCAGATAGAGTAAGTTAGGGTCGATCCTACAGGGAACATGAACTAATTGTATTATTGTACTAACCAATTTATGCTACTAATTAAAAGACTATATAATATATACTAGAGTGTGGAGGGAGTTTTGATGAAAATCAATTAATTAATGCAACTAACAATTAAACTAACAAACGAATGATAAATTTAATTATGATAAAAGTATTCCCGCCTTTAACCTAGTATCCCGCTAGTCCGAATCATTCATGTAACTAATGCAATTGTTTGACCAATCAATTTTGAAACCCCTATTCCAAGAATTACCAATTACGCTTAGCTAATCTCTTTTACCCCTTAAGTATAATTAATTACAAGTTCGCTTAGTAATTAATCCTAGGATACGATCGTTAGAACACCGTTAATCAAACGAATTGGGAACTAAGGTAACAGAGTAGGTACAGTGTTGTACTCGTTAGCTCGATACAAGTGACCGCGACTTATGTTATCCTAGCGAATAATTCCCTATTTGCTACTTTTAGACACAAACACATAACAATTACAGATTATGAATTTATGACTAGAGGCAATTATATGTCTAACACCCGAGTGATCAATCCAAATAGCAAACACATAAAAGGTATGAAGAAATCGAATAACATAAGTAATTTCAGAATGTAAATAAATCAAACAATCACCGAATTATTTACATAAAAATTATTCTAGGGTTCAACTTTGTCAAAGATGAGAACTAAAAGCTTAGCCGATCATAATGACGGCTAAGAGCAAATTATAAATAAAAGACATAAAATTAGAAAACACAAGATGCCGATTATTGAATCTTCGTGTTCTTCAGAATTCCCAAGTCCGTGCTCTCCTAATCAAAATAAAAGTTATATTTTCGGACTTGGGATCTTCCTTTTATAGACGGGGATGAATTAGGCTCAATTTGGGCTGGAAAAGGATAATCAGCGTGCAAATCTACAATTGGGTCACCTTAGGTCTCGGTCGAGAATCACTGGCTCGGCCGAGCCCTTTGTATCGATTTCTCGGCTGAGACTCAGTGTCTCCAATTTTTTTTTATTAATATTATATATATTTATGGAAATATTCTTAGATTTAACTAAGGATAATAATGGAATAAATATGCAAAAAATTCTAGAATGACACTCTTATGAAAAATGATTTTTCCTATAATGACACTTATTTGTGAACGGAGGTAGTATGTGTGTGTATATATAATATTCAAAATAGGTATGAAATAAAGATATAATAAATTAAAGGATTTCATGTAACATTAAGTATAATTAATTTAAAAGATAAAGGAATATTGTTTACAAAATTATTTTGATTATTGATTATGGTGTTCAACATACTAGTTATGTCCCCCGTGCGATGCTCGGGAAAGATCTTAAATAATTCTATTTTATATACAACAATGTCATTTTGTTTAATGTTAAGAAATTAGAGATGGAAAAACTCGACACGATCCGTTACCAAAATACGAATTTGTATGATATCGGACCTGGATCGTTATAGGGTCAACCTGATAAGAAATGATAAAATTTAGATCAACGATAAAATTTTGGTCGGACAAATCAAATAATTGCCCTATAACTTTAATATTCTAATTATAACTTATGAGTAATAATTTATTTGGAAATATTGGAGTCGATTGATCCAGTAGAAGAAATTTACTTGACGAAGAGTTTGAAAACATGTAAGTATTAAATCTGATACCTAATCTTACAATTTGCAACTATTCTCAGTTTGTCTCATACAACCCGTATTTCGAGCACAACCCAACCTGCAGCATTAGCTTCAATAATATATTGATATCACTCTAAGAAGAGAACCTACTGAATCAGAAACAAATGTATAATAACCAATAGTAACAACACCTATCTCGCTACTTGTAAGTTATTTATCAAGAATCACAGTGATTTAATTAATCCTATGCCAAATAAAACAAAGCAAAGGCGCAAAATATATTCAGAGATGAACAGTTAAGACATGAACAAATGTCCTCAAGTAAGTCAAAATACCGACAACAAAGACTCACCCCTTGGTAGTGTCAAACAAACTCTTCATACGCCCCTCCCACGGGAGGTGCCCGTGATGCGCCATAGCTCCATGGAATCATTCCTGAAGATTGCCATTGATGTAAGGCTGTCAAGTAAACCTTAGATAATGGGAATGATAAATTCAAGAGGATTATGAATATACCTTGGAAAATAAGTGAGAGGATGCTTTTGTTGAATGGTGATTTTTTTATGAAGTGAAGTGAAATGTGATATTTATAATATCTTATTAGGTCAAAAATCTCATAACATAATAATCTAATATATAGGAGTTTTAAAATCTGCCGATTTTTATCACCACAAATTAAGGATTTTAATTTTTTTTTTCAAAATTTGAATAATTTAGAAATGATTTTAATATCAAATTTGTAAGAAAATAGATTAATGGTGGATGTCTTATTATTAAATAAGATAAGATAAGATAAGATTGATATATTTCAGTTTTCGAAACGGAGTGAATATATTAATAGATTCTCAATGAATTAAAATGGATTATGTATTCAGTCAAATACTGAAAGATATTCAGTTGCTAAAATTAAGGGATTTTATGTTGTAAATTAAATTTATATGCTTATTTATTCTTTATTTTTAGGGAGGGATACATAACTTCCACAAAAAATGTGCTTTGATTTAATTTTACCAAATTAGTTAGTTAAGGAAACCGTTTCCTAATTTATCTGAGTATACATTTTTTAGATAGTTGGAATATAGGGTTTGTAATTAGTATTTTTTACCCTAATTTTATGCGATAAAATAAATTTGTAGATTTATTGCATAGTAATTTCGATAAAAGAAATAACTTATTTATTTAGGTATTGTAACATAAATAATATTGGTAAAGATTCATTCTAAAATATTATGGTTAAAGATTGATTTGTATCTTTCGATTTGATAATTTTGTAAAGTAAATCTGGATACAACTAATTATTACTTATATTTAGGGACAAAAAAACTCATTCCAATAAATTCAGCAACAACTTTCCTAATTTTGCGAAAACATTACCATTACATATATATGTACCAGATTCGGAGATATTTTAGGCATATATTGTGTTCTCTTTTTAATTAAAAAAATATTTTTTATTACCATATATAGTAAGCAGTTTGGGCGGGAAACACACTATTTTCCAATTGTAGTATAAGTCCATTTTATTTTTATATATATATAGATATCTTTAGGATAAAAAGTATACTTAAAAAATTATTTTTAAATTTGCAAAGAAATAGGAAGAAGAACAATAAAAATTAATTTTTTATTACTCTAAAAAAAAGTGAAAATTTTCAAAGTAGAAATAAGTAGATTTATAAGTAAGTCTCCAAGAATCATTCATAGATATTAGAATGTCCTTTATTTAAGTTTTTAAAAATTAATCATGTAGGAAATAAAATATGTATATTTGTGGCTTATTAGCTCCGACATCTAAAATTATTTAGTGAAATTCAAAATTTAGTCCTCTAACTATAAAGCTCCGTAACTTTGTGTGTGTATATTTAATCATCTATATATATATAAACAAAATGCATTGTTACCACATCTGAAAAAAGTGTTTTTCCCACCCATTTGCACATACCATTTTGGGAAAGAAGGTGTGCAAAAATTCTGAGATACGATTAGATATGTTGACATGTTCTTTACTCCTAAAAAATCTGTTTAGTTTGGACACTTTCCACTATTTCAATACATTATAGTTAAAACGTAATCAATTTAATAAGAAAGTGAGATTATTGAGATATTCTCTCTATTTTGAAACTTGGCAAAATATCAATTTATGATACAGTGAATCATTTGTCTACATTAATTTATCCGGTTGATCAATTCATTTCTAATGCAAAAATCTGAATATATTTGTTATCCACAAAATTAGTGATCTTGACGGCAAAAATTAAACCCTAGCATTTGATCTTTAAATACTAGAGCAACAATCATCAAATCACATTACTCATCGTTACAAGCCAGCCGCCCCTCTCATTCTTTCACCATTGTAAGTTCGTATTACATTTAAAGATCAAATATTCAATATCGCGTAATAAGGGTGGAAAATGTATCTTCCCCTAACCCTATAACTAAAAGTACTTTTCTGAAACATAGTTATCTCAGAAAGAGTGGTGGCACTCTTAACCGTGTAACAAAGTAAAAACGTCTTTTCCCTGGTGTTCCATCCACGAATTGGTTGAACAAACCTTATTCATGCTGCGTGAAAAAAAATGAAGGTTAGTGTTTATGGATTCCCTAACAGTCATGTATGTATGGATCATAAAGTCACCATATTTACCGTATGTTATCATTAAAGTTGTAATCAGATGGTCCTGTTTCTGTTTCCCTGATGTTCATCCCTATATTATTCAGACTTCATGCAAAAAAGAAAAAAGAAGAGTTCAATTTTCAACTACTGGTAGTATGACTTACAAACTTAATCATACATATATGAGTATATTTGAGGAATATGACCTATTATCGAGTTTAGTCAAATTGTTTCTTCTCCCTGAGTATTGATTCGGAGCACATTAATCCATGACCTTTTTTATCCTCTCTAACTATATCTTTGAGTTATACGTTTACTCTAGCACAAGGAGAATTCATTCACTAAATTCAAGCACATGTAGCTTTATGTATTTGCATAATTCTTTACTTATACACCTGGAAAAAATTCCATGAAAGACATTAAGAAAAGATAAGAAGAAGTAAAAAATTGCTATTGCACTCATCCATGATACAATCAGGATAAATAATTTATAAATTTTAACTCCTTTGAACTCTTCTTGACCTGTGTCCAAATAAACCTTATAAACGTGATCTATGAAAAGAAATGAAGTTTGGTGTTCACTCATTAACTTCCAGTCATGTATGTATTGTCATAATCTAACAAGATTTGCCCGATATTATTGCTATATTTGTGATCAGATGGCCCCCTTTCTGTTTTCCCCAAAGTTTATCCCTTCATTTTTTATACAAAAATATGATGTTTACTATTCACTAATTCACATTCAGTCATGTATTTAATGACTAAATCTAACAAAATTTACCTTATGTATTTCAAGGTGATTGTGTTTAAATGGCCCCCCTTTTTGCAAGAATCAAGGAAGTGAATGCTACAAGGTCACATTGGGCGATGAAGCTGAGATTGGTCACAATATATGTAACATTAAATACTACTCCCTCCGTCCCGGCTTATCTTGCACAGAGGGGGTCGGCACGCGTATTAAGAAAAGTTACTTTTTGGTTGTTTGTTGACTTTTCAAAGGTAAATTGAGGGTGAAGATTTTGAGGGTGGAGATTATGTTATAACTTTCCTTTTTTAAGCTGTGCAAGATAAGTTGGGACGGCCATTTAAGAAAAGTGTGCAAGATAAGGTGGGACGGAGGGAGTATTATGTATTTTGATGTTAAATTTTATGTCCTTCAATTCCAAGTGTGTTTCCACCAAACATATTAATTAGTAAATATCAAAACAATCAAATTTGCATATTGTAAAAAAAAAAAAAATCATCATCGTTATTCTATATTACAGTACCTACTTTATAAATCAATGGATTAACGGGGTTTTTGCTACAATAAACTGTCTGATCCACTAATTTTATATTGGAGTCTGATTTTGAATCCGGTATCCTTCAATTCCAAATGTCTTTCCACATATTTTTTATTAATTATCAAAACAATCAGATTTGCGTAACCTTATGAAAAAACAGTAACATTTCAATATGATGCAATAGCCGGGAAAATAAATCATAAATCGTCCCATAACTATAGTGACTTCCACTAAATATCCCACAACTTTCTACTTTTTTAATTTCGTCCCATATGTCCTAAGATTATCCAATTTTTGTTTCAAAAATCAAATTTAAGCCGGAAAATGCACGTACCGGACATGTGCCGGTCAAAATTTGGGAGTTTTTTGCCACGTGGCGTCGGAAAAAAATCATATGCCTACTAAATATCCCACAACTTTCTACTTTTTTAATTTCGTCCCATATGTCCTGAGGTTATCCAAATTTCGTCCCAAAATTCAAATTTAAGCCGAAAAATGCACGTGCCGACCAAAATTTGGGGGTTCTTTGCCACGTGGTGTCAGAATTCTGAGTTGGATTTGAATTTACAATTTTCTTTTTCTTTTTCTTGCCACATAATCTAAAATTTTACCCCCTTCCAATTTATTTTTCTTATACAACTAAGCGTTGAGATACCCTATGGAGCTCGCGGCGGCGCTAATAGTAGTGGCCAGCATGCCGGCGATGGAAGGAGGGTGCGAGCCGTCTCAGAAGCAGGGGTCAAAATAGAGGAAAGATGGGGTAATGAAGATGAAGTGTATGGATGTCAAATCATAGTGCTCGAGATCGATGAAGTGACAGAGAATATAGGGGTCTGGGCCGCCGCCGTGAGAGGCAAGGGGAGGGAGATTTCCGCTACAGTGAGGGTGGTGGGTGGAGGTCGGGTTGAGGCTAGTTGCACCTTCACCGGAATCTGCAGAAGAGAATCGCCTACGCCAGAATGGAGCGGCAGGAGGAGGGTAGTTCTGCCGACACAGAATGAACACCGGCGGAGGGTGGGGGTTGTTGGCGGTGGACGGAGTAGCTACAGGAAAAAGAAAAAGAAAAATGCGGCAAAAAAAAAAAAAAAGAAAAAGAAAAATGTAAATTCAAATCTAGTTCAGAATTTCGATGCCACGTGGCAAAAAACCCCCAAATTTTGACCGACACGTGCATTTTCTGGCTTAAATTTGAATTTTGAGACAAAAATGGGATAATTTCAAGACATATGGGACGAAATTAGAAAAGCAGAAAGTTGTGGGATATTTAGTGGACATATGATTTTTTCCCGACGACACGTAGCAAAAAACCCCCCAAATTTTGTCCGGCACGTGTATTTTCCGGCTTAAATTTGAATTTTGGGACGAAAATTGGATAATCTCAGGACATATGAGACGATTGTGGGATATTTAGTGGAAGTCATTATAATTATGGGACGATTTATGATTTTTTCCCTGCAATAGCCTGTGTGTGATCATAATGTGTTAATCTGTCAATTTATGTGTAAAATCAATATACAACTTTAAGCATCAGTTAAGAGTATGTCAAACAAGATGGTATGTTCAAAATTTTCTAAAATTGTAATAGTCATAAGCAAGTTTGCAATTCAAGAAATTAACATATTTGCATGATCAATGTGTTATTGAAATTTGAAAGGTTATAACCAACTTTTATAACATCCAGAAATGATCAAATCAAATTCAATTTCAAAAAATTATCATATGTTACTGTCAAAACAGTCAAATTTCACAAACTCATCAAATTATAAGATAAAAATATTAGGGATAATAATTACTGATAATGAACCAGTACCACATACTTTTCAAAATAGATTATTTCTTTTGCAATTAGGTAGCATAGAACACATGCAGATTAGCTCAACAATAGATAATAAATTTGTACAGTAGTAAGAACATATATTGTACCTCTGATTTCATTCTCAAATGCAGCCAATTGTTGCCAGCACAATCTTTTCATCAAATTCTTCAAGGTCATCCTTTCTGTAACATATATTCAAACAATTAAACACAACCTCAAGTCTCAACCAAATTGTCTTTATGCATAAAGTTCAGAAATTATATATTGAAAAACCTAAATGGGAGTAAAAAAATGGGTTTGCTCAACACAAAAGTTATGTTCATACATTTGAAACAATTACAAAATCTTAATGGGACTAAACATTTTCTTAATCACTGAAAAATTCAATCCGAGGCATAGGAATTAAAAAATGTTAACAATTCCAAAAACTAAATTGGACTGAAAGATGTGCTTACGCACAAAATTAAACAATCAGAGGCAAAAAAGACATAAAATTAAGAACTGTTCTAAAAGCTAATTGGGAAGAACGGAAGTTCTTACTCACAGAAAAAAAAAAAAACGTTTGGAGATAGAAAAAAAAACTAAAAATTTCGAAAATCAAATTAAATGTTGTTCCTTTTCAGATGTTTTCTCATGGACTTGAGACGCATCACTTTTGCGATCCGATCTATGATCATCGAGCTACGTGCAATGTTCTTGGTCTTGCTGTTCTCGAAAATTCAATCGATCGATTTTCTTGGTCTTCCTGCTCTCGAAAATCTCCATCGATCGATCTCATACACAGATCAAATTAAAGATTAAAATCCTAAGTCAATGGATGTTTACAGAGAGTGATATCAGGTTCTAAAACTAAATTCTTGTTGCGATGATAAGAAATGATTTAGAGGGTAAGAGAGAAAGGATTCTGAGTAAATAAGGAGACATATAGAATAACTAAAATGGAGGTTTTTGGGGTTCGAAAATGATCAAGGTCTGAAGAGGTACAAGGACTTTGTCTTTTGAGTAGGAGGAGATTATCAAATGAAACTAACAAGGACTTTGTATAGAAGGACTTCTCAACTCATCTTTTCTTTTAAGATTCTAAATTCTTTTCGATAGGTAATTTTTATTCTAAATTCTAATGATATTGCATTGAATACTTTTCATTTAAAAGCTATTCACATTAAATTTACAGGAAAACAAAATTGGATGAATATAATGGAAAGCCCCTCAATTTTATTTATTATTTAATGTATAGGGGATGTTTGTGATTGCTTTTACTTTTGAAAAAAGTGATTAAAGTTATAAATGTTATAAAAAAATCACTTATGTAAAAAACTGGTAGTGTTTGGAAAGAAAATATTTATTTCCAATAAAAGTAGAAGTTGGAGTGTTTGCTATATAATCACTTATGTCTTTTAAAACATATCATATTATTTATAGAATTGCCACTGAGTAGAGAAAAACCTTAAATTTCTGCTTTTAGCTTTTACAATAAAAATATTTCTTTTAAAGTAGAAGTTGACTTTGCAAACACTACAAAATAATTTTTCTCAACCTATAAACTCAAAATCAATTAAAAAAAGTAAATGCATACACCCCATAATAGTAATACACACATGTGGCCCAACTAAAGATTTATAATTTATTTAATACTAGGCGCACTAATAGAGAGATGAAATAATCAGGGCCAAACTTTTTTTATTTAATGTATAATGTATTAGGTTCAAACACAAGTATGACCCAAATGGAGGTACCTTTTATGTAATATTAGGCCTTAAAAAATAAAGAGGCCCCAAATGGAGGTACCTTTTATGTAATATTAGGCTTTAAAAAATAAAGAGGCCCCAAATGGAGGTACCTTTTATGTAATATTAGGCCTTTAAAAAATAAATAGGCCTAAGATTTTCATAAATAAATTATGTCCATACACAAATATGGGTTTTATTGAGGTATCCTATATTTAATGGGGATACCCTTTATATATAACATTAGGCCCTAAAAAATAAATATGCCCAAGGTTTTTAATAAAATATATTAGGTCCATACACAAATGTGGTCTTACTAGAAGTATCCTTTATTTAATATTCGGTTCAGTAATAGAGAGAACAATAATTAGGCCTAAAGTTTTGTATTTAATATGTTAGGTCAATAAACAAATATGGCCCTAGATGCACCACACGAAAAATATTAGGTTTACATATAGAGAGAAGACTAAGTAGGCCCAAGTTTTTTTTTTTTTTTTTTTTTTTTAAATTTAATGTGTTAGGCCCCATACACAAATATGGCCCAACTTGAGATACCCTACGTTTAATATTAGGCTCACTAAAAAAGAGAAAACTAATTAGGCCTAAGGTCTTTATTTAATATATTATCTTTACCTAATATTAAGGCCACTAACAGATAAACCTAATACTTTTTATAAAATAAATTAGGTCCATATACAAATGTGGCCTTACAGGAGGTACCATTTATTAGGCGCACTAATAAATAGAAAAATAATTAAGCTCACTAAAATAGCATTTATTTTTTGGGTAATCGGATTATATATTTTACTTTTATCTACTTCTTTAATATCGATGAAATTTTGTATTGTAATTAAATTAAATATTGGTGTGTTAAAAAATATTTTCTTGCATGGCACGGACGGACATCTAGTTTTTACTAGAAATCATGACAACATCTACATAAAATGGAATATTTCAAAAAGAATGAAAATCCAAGATAACATAATATAAGAGCTTACATATATAATGCGATAATAGATCAAGCAAAACCTCTTTTGTATTGATACAAAAAAATAGAACTGAAAGTATTCTAACTATATTTAATCATCTAATTAAATCCTTTAGTCATAGAACACCAAGAGTTGCTCTAGAAAGTTCTAAGAATATAATTATGAAAGTTCATATATACCATATGCAACACAATGACCTTTACAACCTAGAAGTCTAAATTAAAAACAAAAATAAGAAGAATAAAATTTATAATAATCCAGGTAAACACAATTATGAGACCTTACATGCTGCACGATCATAAATCAAGCAAAAACTTTTGAAGTGTTTATATTGTTTTATATAATATATATATATGTATATATATATATATATATTAATTCTTAGTTTATTTAATCATCTAACTATTTCTTTTTCTATGGTGCACCTTAATTTTTTTAGCCAGTTCAATTTAATTAGACTATTATATATTTGTTTTTATGCATTCACGTGTACCACGTGTAGAGGTGGCAATTCGGGCGCGGGCCGGCCCATCGGGCGAATGCCATATTTCGAGTCGGGTCGGGCCGAACTAAAATTTGGTCGGGCCTAAAATTAGTCGGCCCGACCTGGGATATTTTTCTATAATATACTAAGATTATCGTGCTGGTCCAGGGCCCGTCGGGCCAGCCTGATCGGGCTAAATAATACTCCGGACCTACATTTCTATGGCCCGACCCATCTAAAATATCAGGCCTATTGGATCAGTCCCTTGGGCCGGACTAATTTTGCCACCTATAACCACGTCCAACGCACGTGAGACTTTACTAGTTGTAAGAAATTACTTGCCTCCACTTGTGGTTTGAACTTTTGCTGGTTCCCATAGATCAGAGTGTATGTAGTGAAGGCTTCCTTTTGTAGTGTGTTTAGCTTGACCAAATCTTAATCTCCTTGCCTTACTATAAACACAAAGTTCACACCGATCCAACTGAGAAATTTTATCTCCACATAGCAACCATCGTTTACTCAATTCTTGCAATCCTTAATTCACTGATGTGTGCAAGTTTGTTGTGCCACATAATGGTCTTATCTTCACTAACTGTGTTGGATGCTTCACCAGTTACAATACTCTCAATTAGGAAGCATAGTTCATTCTTCTTGACAACTTTAATCACAATCGGAGATCCCTTTAAAACTATAATATTTCCATATTCTGAATGAAGTTTATATCCCATAGTGTCTAAAATGCCAAGTGATATAAGATTCCTTCTAAGGTATGAAATATACCTCACATTTTCACGAATCCTAACACCTCCATCATACATCCTAATTCTTTCAGATCCAGTTCTCTTGAATTTACATTTCAAATCATTTCCTAATAAAACAGAACCTCCATTTTGATACTTAAAGTGATGAAACCATTCTTTGTTAGGGCATATGTGAAATCAACATCCAGAATCTAAAACCCATTCAGAAACAATTTGAGATGAGGATATAGTTATAACTTCACCTGACTCATATCCATCAGCTGCTTCTACAATATCAACAGTGTGTTTAGCCTTTTGATTCTTGTTTTGTTGAGAGTGATTTTTTGCATAGTTTTTTCTTTGTTTTCTTTGGGTAATCTTTTGCAAGATGTCCAACTATATGGCACTTAAAGAATTTCCTTGTTTCCCCATCCATGGAGGAACTATTTTCAGACTTCTCCCACTGAGTTTTGTTCTCCTGATTTGCAAATTTCTTTTGGTTGAACTTCTTTATCATTAGACCTTCACCCTGCTTCCGATTGACCATTTTCTATTGCTTTCTGCAACTCTTTTGATTTTAAGGCAGACGTGACTTCATTCAATGTAATATTGTTTTCCCTTCCAAAGAGTATAGCATCTTTGAAATTATCGTAAGCTTTTGGCAGTGCATTCAAAAGAATAAGTGCCTTGTCTTCATCTTCAAGGTTTACATCTATATTTTTTAGACCACCAGGAATCTTATTAAAGCCATCAATCTGATCTAAAGTAGGCTTTTCTTCAAATATCTTGAAGGCATAAAACCTTTGCTTCATATACAATCGATTAGCAACATATTACACCATATAAAATTTCTCCAATTTCTGCCAAATATCTTTTGTTGTTGTCTCCTTAGCCACTTCCCTTATAACCTTATCTCCAAGACACATAATGATAGTGCTATGAGCTCTATCCAGAATTAATTGCTCTTTTAATGATTCAGGCATCTTCTCCTCACCTTCTAATGCCATTGCCAATCCTTGTTGAACCAGAAGAGCTTTCATTTTGATCCTCCACATACCAAAGTCTGATTTCCCCCTAAACTTTTCAATGTCAAAACTTGTTGATCCCATGCCAATCTCTTGTTCCCACAGACGGCGTCAATTTGTAAGGTTTACTTCCTCAGATCAACAACAAACAACTTAACACTTTTATTAGTTAAGAAACCAATCACACACAATCACAAATCCATGACACAATAACAAAACAAGATGGAAGAAATTACGTGGTTCGAATCTAGTTGTGAGATTCTACATCCACATAGAAAAACTGATCAATCTTATTACTCCAGAAGTTTTACAAGAAGAATCAAACCAGAAAATCAAAGATCCTCTCTACAAGAGTTACAATCCCTCAACAACTTTCTGTTCCTTACTTCTCCCTCAATATTCACTAATTGTTCTGTGTTTTCTTGATGAACAACAAGCTTATTTCTCTCTCTCACTCCTCTAAGTCTGCAACTCTGTAACTTCTCCTGTTTCACATTTGGATTTCTTGTATCACGCAGAAGACTGGAATGAGAATCAACTGCCAAGCTCATCAACTCTGTTTAATTGCAAAGTTACTAAACTACCCCCCAACTTAAAGGCTGAAACGCCCATGGTAATTATTAACTAAAATGTCATAACAAAATTTTGAATTCTAATCTACAATTTGAACTATCATTCACATCTTTGTTGTCTGGAATGATTGTTGTGGTGTCTTTGTACCGTGTAGGTGTTTGATTGTTGTAAAGCATAACTAATAATTCTCTCTCCATTCCAAATTATGATTGTTATTTCTAGAGGTAACATTATTTTTTAACATTTTCGATAACTATATGAATGTATAACTATCTAATACCATTATTTGATCTCCCTAATATGAATGCTTATGTGCATATTTAACATATTTAATCAGATGTAACTTATTTTTAAAAATACCTTTTTTAAATTTAACTTTCACTAATAGAGAACGTTACATTAATTCGTGAACATGACTGTTGTAATAAAAAAAAATATATGTATATTGTACTATTGAATGATTGTACGTACAGTAGGAGTGGAGATTGATGACCATTAACAAAACCAATCAAATTAAAATTGAATGAAAGCCAAAAAAAAAACTTGAGCGAATTTATTTATTTATTTTTTTTGTCTCTTCTCTAAACGAAGTCTTTAAACTTGGTTGAAAGTCCACCACTATGTCCACTAAAAGGAATTCCACAACACGACTAGTAACAGTCATTTTCGTAAGATCCGAAATTTCTAGTGACATTGACTAATAATATGTCCCCCACTCCACTTGAGTATCCTAGTTTGTTTTGGGATTAACCCAATTCATTGAGGGTTGGAACAATCGAAACGTATTTAGTTATAAGTTGTTGGTAATATATTGTCCCCAATAAAATTTCAATTAACAATCTTCTAACTAATTCTTACAAACATCATGAATCAAATACAATTCTCAACAATACTTTAATCAATAATCAATTATTTTCTAACTAACTTTTACACACATCAATCATCTTTTCCAACTTTTATAATATAAACAAACCTCAAAAATCATTCTCTAACTAACTATTACACACATCACATCACATTTTTCACCTTTTATAATATAAACAAATATCAACTCAATCTCCAACCAACAAAACCGAACACCCATTTATTTAACCCAATCTCCATTTTCCACTTTATTTCTTCCAGCGTACAGTACCTCAGCCACCTCCAGTCTAAAGCAAACACGTCCATAGTTATTTGTAGCATTGAGAGGAATGAAAGTGTCACTACAAGAAAAAAATGGTATTTGCCGCTACTTTTTTTGTAACTACAAAGTGGTTACAAAAAATAACCCATTTTATAACTGTTAGTAGTTACATAAAATATTTCATAATTTTAACCGATTTGCTACATTATGACAAGCTCTTTTGCAACTACTTGTAGTTACAAATACATTAGTAACTACAAAGTAATTGCAAAACATAATTACAAATACATTAGTAACTACGGAGTAATTGTAAAAAGACTTTTGCATCTTACTATAAGCAGCTACCCTGTAGTAACCACATTCTAAATGTGATTACTAAAAATACTTTTATGACCACTCTCCCTTTTTTTGTAACTACATTTTGTAATGATAAAAAACTTTAATTTTAATAGTGTGTATTTGGATGGAGGAATTCGACCTATAAATTTATAAG
Organism: Ajuga chamaepitys; assembly: GCA_958295605.1. NCBI lineage: Eukaryota > Viridiplantae > Streptophyta > Magnoliopsida > Lamiales > Lamiaceae > Ajuga > Ajuga chamaepitys. The sequence continues at coordinate 14,646,853 of OY282506.1, forward strand.
TTTGTGATGAAATTCATCCTTCTATTCTGATATGATCTTAAATCAATGGATTTGAAAATCTAACATTATAAATTCGTTAATTTGAAATTCCATTCATTTTGTTTGCTTAATGTTAGCTTTATCTCGTAGGATTTCAAATCCCTTATAATTAGAGTAGTGTTTATTTTGAAGCCTATCATCCTGGACAGCTTCACATTTACCAACTCTATCTCCTCCTCCCCCAATTTCACTCTTCTCCTATCTTTCATCCCAATTCGGATCCTCTATTATAATAGGCGTTTAATCTTCTGTTATACACAATTCAATACAAGACATGTACTAACTCTTGATATTATCCTATACACTTGTCGGTTAATGAATTTGATAAAACAAAAGATGAAACACCAAAATATAACAGATGATTCATATACTTTTATCCTACCCTCCCCCCTCGATATTGTCTCAAATCTCTTTCTTGCCCGGAAAGGGGAATCCGTCAGGGCGACTCCCTTTCCCCTTACCTTTTTATTATTTGCGCAGAAGTATTCTCTTGCATTCTTCAGGACTTACAAATTTGCAACAGAATTCAAGGAATTAAAGTAGCTCGGACTGCCCCAGTCCTTTCTCACTTGTTCTTTGCTGATGACACCCTCCTTTTCGGGCAAGCAAGTGAATCTGAAGCACTCTCTCTCAAATTTTCCATTGAATTATACGAAAGAGTTTCGGGCTAGCGTATTAATTACGATAAATCAGGGATCCTTTTCAGCCCTAATGTCACTAATGAGATGGCCATATCCATTTGCAACATCTTTGGAATTAAACGAGTTGACTCGCATGGAAAGTATCTCGGGTTACCGTCTGTTGTTGGGCACAACAAGAGAGAAATTTTTAACAGCTTGAAAGATAGGATTTGACAAAAAGTCTCGGGTTGGATGGAAAAATAATTAAGTGCAGGTGGCAAGGAAATTCTCATTAAAGCAGTCATTCAAGCTATTCCTTCTTTCACTATGACTTGCTTCCTCCTTCCGGATAACGTTCTTGGGGAAATATCATCTGCCATGGCCTCATTTTGGTGGGGCTCATCTCCTGAATCAAGGAAAATTGATTGGATAGCCTGGGCCAAGCTCTCGAAGCCGAAATGCAACGGAGGCCTTGGATTTAAAGACTTGAAAGCCTTCAATTATGCAATGCTTGGGAAACAGGCGTGGCGTCTTCTAACGCAGCCCTCATCACTCTTGGCTCGAGTCTTAAAGCCAAATATTATCCCAATTGTTCCTTCCTTGAAGCTGATTTTGGTTCACGCCCTTTGTTCTCTTAGAGGAGTATTATTGTGGGTCGAAAGGTTATTCTCCAAGGCTGTCGCAAATTGATTTACTTTGGTTCATCGACCTACATTTGGAAAGATAGATGGCTTCCTTCATCTCCAGACTTCCTCGTCCATAGCCCTTGTTCATTTCTCCAGCAATCTGCCCAAAATTCTGAGCTGATTAATCAAGACAACAACTGCTGGAACCACAACCTGGTTCGACAGATTTTTGACCCAGGAGAGGTTGATTCTATCCTTCGAATGCCTCTCCCATCAAACCCTGCATCAGACAAATGGGTTTGGAACCACTTCCCGAACGGAAAATTCACCGTCAAACACGCTTACAACTTCATCTATAAATCCCCCGACTTCATGCTCCATGCTCCTTTGGCCTCGACAAGTGACCAGGTTAGTAATATTTGGAAATTGGATGTTCCCAGTCGTATTCATCACTTCATTTATAAATGTTGCACCAACTCTCTTCCAAGCTCCGAAGCACTCCACCGATGGCACCTTCCTCACGATAATGCTTGCCCGTTTTGCCAAGTGACTGACTTTTCATCCATCCATCTTTTACTTTCCCGGTTTCAATGGCGATTTGGAAATCGGCTGGACTTTGGAATCTCATTTTATCATGCCAACAACCTTACTTTGATTTATGGTTTCAAGATCTTTTGTTGATTGGCAACACTCATGTGATAGAGTATCTTGTTGTCATCGCAAATTTAATTTGGTATTATAGAAACTCTATCATTTTCTCTCATGTTGATTGGAACCCGCTTATGATTGTTCGAATTGCTGCAAAATCTCTTTCTGAGTTCCATGATGCTGTTGGGAAAGTTGAACGACACTCTCTTGACGATTTCGGTCCTTTGGCCCAGTCGGCCCCATGCAATGTTACCAAAATATTTTTTCGATGGTGCAGTTTCAGTGGCATATGGATTTGTTACCTCGGATATTTATATGGAGTTATGCTCGGGAAATTTTTTGCAAGGGGCTGTTCGAAAATTCGAAGGTTTTGATCATTCGGAATTGGCGGAGTTTCTTGCATTTCGTGAGGCTATCCACTTGGCCGTGTCATTAAATCTGCCTGAGGTCTGCATTCTTGGCGATTCCAGCACTGTTGTCCTTGCATCTTTGGGTCTTGCTGATTGTAATTTAATTTGCTTACCTGTTCTTTTAGATATTCAGTCTCTTCTTTCTTGTTTCGCCAACAAAGTTATATTTTGGATTCATAGGTCGGAGAATTATGTTGCACATAACCTTGCCCGTTATGCAAAATCTAGGCGAATAGACTCATGTACGTGGCTTGAGCCACCAAATTTTCTGTCATTCAGTGCTGGCTGATTCTAGCTTTTAAGAAATGGATTTATTTACAAAAAAGAGAGGGAGAGAGAGAAGTAACAGAGCATGTTACAGGGGGGACCAAGTTTAGTAAAATATTTCAGAAAGCTTTAAAATATAAAAAAAAAAAAAAATAGAATCTGAAATGTGTCAAAACATAGGAATGAAAACAACAAAACCTAACAAAAAACCTTAGAAGTAATTACATTACTTCTCCCTTGTTCTAATTGCATTTGTCATAAACATCAAGGCATTCTAAAAAAAAAAATCCCAAACCTAATAATTCATTAATTGTCTACTTCATACACCATAACTGAATGCACTAAACGACATCCAAGTTCCATAAGATCTACACAAAGAATTTTGGGTTATGATATATGAGGCCGCCTATTTGTTAGGCAGTGCCTTATCGACTCGACCAACCTCGCCTAACCATGGCTATGCCTCAATCAGTTCTACCTAGGTCACGACTAGTCGCTAGATCCTGATTTACTGTCCAACTAGTGTTAATAACAATAATAATAACAACAACGATTATAATAATATTATTATTATTATTATGATATTTTGCTATATTTTTTTTCTTCCTAAACTAAGAACTAAAGAAATACCCTCTCTTCCTCTGAGGTCACTTAGAAGTTTGAACCCAAAACTAATTATCTAGGTAGTGGATGCGTACGCCTGGTAAACGTATTTATGCGTGCATAATAGGTTGAGTTAAGTGTCTATTTAATGATATTTGTATGCGTAATTGACACGTCCCGAACAAAACAAAGCAAAGAAGAAACACAAAAGACACGTGTTAAAGGCGACTTTAAGTGGCAAACAAAGTTTCAAAATACATTTTCATTAGAAAGACAATACGATAATCCGAGCATATCCGACATAGCAACTTAAACTAATTTCGAGACTCGATACTTTCAACAAGTGATCCTTACCGGTTAAGTGTATCACTCATCTCTCAAGTATATAAGGTAAAGTCAATTCAATCACATTGGACTACATGCAACGCCTACCATATGCTTGCCCGTTATCTAAATCAGACCTCGTACGTGACATGTGTGATATAAGATCAAAAAGGTCTTTGTTTAGGTTGTAATGTAGGCTTAAGGTAAGGTGGGAAATATTTGGATACAAGTGGCAAATCTTTGGACTAATCGAGTTTTTTCTACTCAACCACCCCTCAAAACAATCACTCAATCCTCACTCTCCAATTTCAGCAAACCTTCCCGCAAGAAAGTTTCTTCACCCCTCAAAAATACTTACAATAACCTAAGTGCTTTTTCACGCTTCACTTGGGTACCACAATTTTGGAACTACCCAATTTTTCATAAACTCAAGCAATTAAGCTTTTTAGACTCCTAACCTCTCCTTTAAACAAAAAGAATAACACTTATGTACAACGAACTCTTTCTTTTCTTTTTCTTTCTTTTTTTTTCTTTTTTTTTTCTTTTTTTTTTTCTTTTTCCCATATGAATAACTATTCAAACAATGACCAGTACGTCACACTTTACACCCCCTCCCCCAAACTTGGTTAAAAACCAACGTTTGTGGGGAAAAGAGTGAGATGAATTGGTTCTAAACATATAACACTTAGGAGAGGTTATTTTAGTCTCAATTTCGTGACCTATCTTTTTTATTTCCCTTTCTTCCTTTAAAATTTCCCATCTTTCATCCATATCAATCCCAAAGGTTCCTTACTACCTTCCAATCCTCCTCCCTCATACTCACTCTTAGTCCAAATGGGCCAAAGGTTTCATATAGAAAGGATATGGCTTGTAAAATAAGGCTATCAATGAAAATACTATAAAGCTCAATTGGGCTAACAACGGAAAATTTTTGTTGGGCACAAGGGCAACATTTAAAGACTGAATAATAGGGTAAAAAAAAAAAAAAAAAAAAAAAACGCCTAATATCATTTCCTACATCACATCATGTCCGACATATTCACAATAAAGACTCTGGGCAAGTTCTAGAGACGACTACATATGACCAATGAATTCACACCGAAAGAATGTAAATATTACTCCAAAGATGGGAGTACAAAATTTGGCTAAAAAACTCACAGGGTTATAATTGATCACAAGTCTCAAGTACAAGCTCAATTTATTCTTCGTTACATGTCATGCTCTATCATACGTCATTTTTTTTCAAATTTTAAGCAAGAATCATGATCATCATTAACTAGATGCACTCTTATCAATTTCCCATATCTTGCCTAAAAAACACGCAGTTATAATCAAGGTACAATCTCGGGTTGACTCAATCCTAGACTCAGCTAAAATGCAAAATACATAACAACTAAACATGACCCAACTTGCAAAGATAGTGGCTCACAGGCCAGACGATCAACCGAGCAATTGGCTCACAGGCCATACAACTATGGCTCACAGGCCAACACTCAATAAATAAATAAGAAACTCGCAGCTAGCACAAAGCAAGGAAATATATGAAAATAAAGCTCAAAGCTCAAAAAGCTTAAAAGCGGCCAAATCGTCCCACTTACACCCCCTCCCCCAAACTTGGTTAAAAACCACAGTTTGTGGGAAAATAAGGGTACTGGCCCACTTACACCCCCTCCCCCAAACTTGGTTAAAAACCACAGTTTGTGGGAAAATAAGGTTACGACTTAGTGCTTACTTACAGTGCTACTACTAAAATGGTGGTTGGAATCTATGCTTGCTCCATGATGGGTATGGCCCAGTAACTTCGTGTCGGGTCGACACTCCGATCCAACCCAGCCCAGTAACCGGCCCAGAAGCATGCGTAGCCCCAGTAACTTAACCGACCCAGAAGCATGCGTGGCCTAAAAGAGCGTGGCCCAACTGTGGCGTATCCCAAGATTCCAGGCCCACGATCTGCTCCCAACTTCCATGCAACGGAAAATAGGCGCAATTATAGGGAGTTAGTTAGGGTTTGGAATTGATGAGTATAAATAGGAGAATTGTTCTCAGGATTAGGGTTCGCATTTTGTATTCTGAAATTATTACGTGTAAACTCAAAGAGATAGTGAAAGAAACACCTCGGCAGGTGCTATTTTGAGCCCGTGGACGTAGATCTCCGGATCGAACCATGTACATCTTGTGTTTTTCCATATTTCTTGCATATGTTTTGGTTGAGTTTCTTGGATACCGGATTGCGCTTTATCAATTGGCGCCGTCTGTGGGAACCGTAAGTGATTGTGATATTGACATTGTATTTGGTAAACTATGGTGACTACTCGCTTAAATCAGTCTCGCCAAGGTGATCAGATCAACCAAGATCCACCCGTGGATCAAATTTTGCCGCCGAGGCAATCGCCGATGCGGGATACATCTCATCAGCAGGGCAACCAAGGCCCGGTTATGAATCCGAGCAACCAATTCTTACCTCTGCCCCCACAAGACATGCAAAACCCTAATCCCGCTGCCGCCCGGCCGCAGGTTAATATTCAGGTAACTCCAGAATTACTCCAGGCTTTCCTACAAGAGCATGCTCATGTTCTTCAAGACTGGGCGGCCAATCGCCTGAATCCTGATGGACCTGCCGGACACGCTACCAATCCCGCAGTGCATCCACATCATCAGCACTCGCACGATCGACAAGACCCAGTGCACCGCGGGCGTCAGGATCGGCGGCGGGAGCGACCCGGTTCTCCCGAGGACCATGGGAGTTCTAATGGGTCAAGACAGCGCAACGACGAACCTGCAGATGCCGATCGCCGCCGTCCACTTAACGAGGCTAAAAGAGTTCGTTATGCCAATCCTCAGACTCTAGATCTTCAGGAGTATGAGCGAGTCCAACGCAATGTCGAACTAGACAGAATCCTGGGCCTTGATGCCAATGGGGACATTATCACACCGTTCTCTCAAGAAATCATGGCCACCTCCCTTCCCGAAGGGTTCAAAAGGCCTGCCATACCACCTTACGACGGCACGGGAGATCCAGCCAATTTTCTTGGAGCTTTCAGGCACAACATGCTTAGCCGCGATCATACTACCTCTCTTCACTACTGTAAGATTTTCCCCGAGTATCTTCAGGACGAGGCTTGGGTTTGGTTTGATTCTCTCCCTCGTAATAGCATATCCTCTTTTAGAGAACTTGCCGAACATTTTTGGGCGCGTTTCGAAGCACGTGCCAAGCCCATGGCCACTTTGGCCGATCTCATGAATATGGAACAACGGGACGGCGAAACCGTTACCCAATTCCTTGATCGCTTTACAGCGTAGAGTCTTAAGGTAGGAAGCTGTTCGGATGATGTTATCATCAATGCATTCATGAATGGTCTCCGTCCGGGACCACTCTACACCGAGTTGGTTCGTAATCCACCGGTCACGACCCGAGCACTGTTTAATACTGTGTGCAGATATGCCAAGGCCGAGGAGCAAACTCGTCGGAAGCGTGAGAAACATGCTAGTAAGCGGCAGTCCGATAGGGCACAGGTTGGGCCTAGCACACGACCTAGTGCCTTTTCTCGTCTGAATCAGGGGCGTTCAGAATCTCGAGGGGATATTCCACAATTCACCCCGCTGACAAAATCGCAAGCTGAAATTCTTTCTGTTCACAAGAATGATTTACGGACTTGTCCGCGGATGACTGCCCCGCCTGAAAAGCGAAACCGCGGAAAGTGGTGTGCGTACCACCGAGATCATGGGCACGAGACGGGGGAGTGCCGGGAGCTCAGCAAGGAAATTGAGGATTGTTTAAGGAAAGGTCTCTTGCGACAATATATTGCGCGGACCGATGACAAGCCTCGGACAAATCAGAATGGGGGTTCGTCTCTCAACCGCGGAGGTTATCACGACCGGGGTTCGCAACAAAATCGGCCGCCGTGGCAGAATAATCGGCCGGGGTCTAACAATTATGCACGGCAAGACCCTGGCAATCGTCAACAACCTCGTTTTTTGCCACCGCCCCCTCCTCCGGGAGGACCCAGAGACAATGCACCTACTCATGTCATAAACGTGATATATGGGGCCCTCCCACTGGGGCTTCGCGAAATGCCTTGAAGGCAGAGGCTCGCCGTCCTCCTCCCGATGAGCCACGTCATAAGCGCCTCCATCAATCCGAAACTGTTAGTTTCACAGATAGAGACCCGGTTCCAGAGATTACACCCCATACTGACGCCATCGTCATCGACATGGCTGTAGCCAATGTTACAATAAAGCGAGTCTTCGTAGACAATGGAGCCGCAGTGAGTGTTATATTCGCCGACTGTTTTCAAAAAATGGGGATTCCTCGGGATCAACTTCGGCCGGCCCCCGGGCCATTGCAGACTTTCACCCAGGGTGAAGTCCAGCCAGAAGGCGTCATCACTCTCCCGGCGTCTCTGGGAACTTATCCGGCGATAAAAACCATTTTTGTGGATTTTTACGTGGTTAATTCCCCGTCCCCGTATAATATGATTTTGGGTTGGGATTGGCTTACTCCCGCCAAAGCCATATGCTCCACATACCACCTCGCGCTAAAATTCCCCACGTCCCACGGTGAAGTGGCTATCCGCGGCAGTCAGCGGGTCTCTAAAGAGTGCATGTACGTCGCACTCAAAAAGGCAACCAAGGCTCCTCCCAAACAGCAACTTCAGGTGGCGTCATCAGCTTTTGAACCCCATTTATGTACATCATTAGGGGACACCACAGTCCAGGTGCCGCTCGACCCATCCAAGCCTGAACAAACAGTAACTGTCGGTGCCGTGGATGTGCCGTGGTTACATCATGCCATAATCCAGACCTTGCGAGAGTATTCCGATGTCTTTGCATGGTCCCCTTTGGATATGCCCGGGGTCTCTCCTGATGTGATAACCCACAAGCTAAACATCGATCCCAGCGTTAAGCCTATACAGCAAAAACAAAGGAAATTCACTCCGGAGCGAAATGCGGCCATTCGAATCGAGGTACAACAACTTTTGGATGCAGATATCTTGTTCGAAGTTTATTACCCTTCTTGGTTGTCCAATCCAGTGATGGTATTAAAGTCCAGCGGGGCATAGCGAATTTGTGTCGATTTTTCCGATCTCAATAAACATTGTCCGAAGGACTGTTATCCCCTGCCCTCCATCGACCAAAAAGCCGAAGCCATTACTGGGCATGTGGCGCTTTGTTTCTTAGACTTGTATAAGGGATACCATCAGATCTTCATGGATCGTCAGGATGCCCTCAAAACGGCATTTATCACTGATTTTGGGTGTTTTGCTTTTAAGAAAATGCCCTTCGGGCTCAAGAACGCGGGGGCCACATATCAACGTCTCATGGACCGCGTGTTTCGCGATCAAATTGGCCGCAATATTGAGGTTTACGTCGATGATCTAGTCATAAAAAGCGCCTCACATTCTTCATGTGTGCAAGACATTGTTGAAACGTTGCGTACTCTGCGGCGTTACAATTTACGACTTAATCCGGCGAAATGTACCTTCGGCGTTGGTTCCGGAAAGTTCCTCGGGTATATGATTTCGTAGCATGGCCTTCAGGCCAATCCAGCCAAGCTTCGGGATGTGTTAGATCTGCAACCACCGAAGACGTTCAGAGACGTTCAACGCCTCACGGGTGGTTTGGCGGCCTTGAACCGTTTTTTGTCTAAAGCAGCAGAGCGACAACTCCCATTCTTCAAAATTTTGAGACAGGCGAAGTCATTTGAGTGGACTCCGCAGTGCACCGAGGCTTTCGAGGCCTTAAAGCGTCATATACAGCAACTGCCCACTCTATCAGTTCCTCTCTCCGGAGAGCCGCTCTATATATATTTGGCTTCCGCTGAGGAAGCCATTAGCGCCGCTCTTGTACGAGAAGTCAATGGTGTTCAACATTCGGTGTATTTTGCAAGCCGAGTACTTCACGGGGCAGAGACACGGTACTCCATGTTGGAAAAAACAGTACTCGTACTCGTCATGGCAGCTCGGCGTTTGCGGCCATACTTCCAAGGGCGCGAAATACGGGTTCTGACCAATCATCCCATCCGTCAGATTCTTGTCAAGCCCGAGGTGTCAGGGCGCCTCGCCAAGTGGGCTGTCGAATTAGGAGAGTATGATATTTAATTTCTTCCCCGCCGAGCTATCAAGGGTCAAGCACTTGCAGACTTTTTGGCTGAAACCCCAGGGGATAATCATGAATCTTCTGCAGACAATGGTACTCATCACCCTGCTACCCTTGAACTCACACCTCGTAAGTGGCAATTATATGTGGATGGTGCATCCACAACTCGCGGAAGTGGTGCCGGGGTGCTTCTTATTGACCCCGAGGGAGTTGAAGTTAAGAATGTTGTTCGATTCAAGTTTAAGGTGACCAATAATGAGGCAGAATACGAGGCAGTTCTCGCTGGGCTCCGGCTCGCTCAATCCTTAGCTATCCGCCATCTTGAGCTCTTCACGGACTCCGAGGTTGTGTCCAAGCAAATCCAGGGTACTTATGTCGCTAAGGATGAAACGATGATCAGGTATCGCGCTTTAACACTCAAACTTATGTCAACTTTTGATACGGTTGTTATCCAGAAAATACCACGCACTCAGAATGCCAAATAGGGTTGTAAACGAACCGAATCGAACCGAATATTAAGAAATTCGATTCGAATTCGAAAATATAAACTCGAATTCGAATTCGAATCGAATATTAATCGAATTTAAATAGGTGATTCGAATTCGATTCGTGAGAAATATTCGAACTATTCGATTCGATTCGAGATTCGAAAAATTCTTTTTCATTGTTATATATTAATATTTTTTATTTTTTAAATATTCAAATATTATTATTTTTTTAAATTTTTTTCAACTATAAATTTTGATAATATATATCATATATAAATTAATTTAAATATATAGCTATATAAATATATTATATACATATATTTAGTTTTATATGTATTATTTATTTTTTAAAATATATTATATATAAACAAATCGAATATTCGAATTATTCGAATCGAATATAGGTATATTCGAATTCGAATTCGAATTCGAAAGGAATATAAAAATTGATTCGAATTCGAATTCGAATTCGTTAGTTTCGAATTCGAATCAGCCTAAACGAATTCGAATCGCGAATCGAATCGAATCTATTTGGTTCGTTTACAGCCCTAATGCCAAAGCAGACGCGCTCAGTAAATTAGCCTCCGTGGTTCGCACTAATGTATCTCCGGATATTATGGTCGAAGATATATTTCATCCGGCGATTCATGAGGCAACGGTCTCGGTATTGATAGATAGTGATCCGAATTGGATGACTCCTATTGTTCAGTATCTCCGGGGTGGAACTTTGCCTAATGACAGGCTGCGAGCTCGGCAGATAGTCCTTAAGGCACCCAAGTACTCATTCCATGATGGGATTTTGTATCGGCGGTTGTACTTACAACCGAATCTCCGGTGCCTTGCTCCTGCCCAGGCCGATCAGGTTCTTCGGGAGGTGCACGAAGGGGCCTGCGCCAGTCACATCGGCTCACGGACGTTGGCCAAGAAAATTCTTCGATGGGGGTATTATTGGCCAACTTTATTTAACGATGCCCATGATTTGGTGACCAAGTGCAGCAAGTGTCAACTGCACTCTCGTGTGAAGCATCTGCCACAAACCGAGCTCACTGGAATTCAGAGTGCGTGGCCATTTATCCAATGGGGAATCGATATTGTCGGCCCGTTCCCAGTCGCTCCGAGGGGATTGAAATTTCTGGTTGTCGCCGTAGATTACTTCACTAAGTGGGTAGAAGCCGAACCTCTTACTGCCATCACTGGTCAAAACATATTGAAGTTCGTCTGGCGAAATATTATATGTCGCTTTGGCATACCGAGCACTATTATTTCGGATAACGGCAAACAGTTTGCCAATGATCCCTTTCGAACATGGTGCGAGGAGCTCCATATTAAACAAATTTTCACCTCGGTAGCTCACCCTCAAGCCAATGGTCAGGTGGAAGTCACTAACCGTACTCTCCTCGCGGGTATGAAGAAACGTCTGGATCGTGCTAAAGGTCTTTGGGCCGAAAATCTTCCGCATGTCCTATGGTCTTATCGCACAACGCCACATACCGCTACCGGGGAGACCCCCTACAGTCTGACCTATGGCTCCGAAGCTGTGATCCCGGCGGAAATCAGCATACCGAGCCCCCGACTCGTAACTTTGACTCCCGAGGATAATGACGAAGCTCTTCGTACAAATTTGGATGAGCTCGAATATCGTCGTGATCAATCGTTCATCCAGCAGGCCAAGTGTAAACAACGTGCAGCTCAGTATCATCACCTCCGGGTTCGGGGCACTCAGTTCAATGTCGGGGACCTAGTACTCCGACTCAATTCAGCCAGCAAAGCCGCCCCCGAGGGGAAATTACACGCTTCTTGGGAAGGTCCCTATCGCATCGTTGCTGTACACGATTCCGGATCTTACCAGTTAGAGCATCTCGATGGAACCCCAATTCCCCAAAGCTGGCATGTTACCAACTTAAGACGCTTCTATCTGTGAACACCAAATGACAAGTATCATCCTCATCTTTATGCTCATTGTACACTTCTTTTACGTTGTTATCTCTCTTTGTATCCTTTAATTTGCTCCGGCACTCATCATTGAATAAATATTCTTTGTTTATGCATCTTGCTGTGTTTTCTTCTACGTTACGGGGACGCCCTAACGCAGTCGTATTATTATTATTCGTCTCCGGACAATTAAATCTCTCTCTCGGTCCGTCCGAGGAGATTCACGTTTCGTCCCCGGACTCGTATCACTTTCTCGCCTGTTTAACCGGAGAGGTGTTTACTCCCGCCCGATCCGTCCGAGGAGATTTAAATTGGCGCTGTCCATGTCGTGTTCCCGAACACCCGTTAAAACAATTATTACTTCTGGTTAACAACTCGTTGTTTTCCTTAGCACAACTATGCACACCAAAACGGTTTATTGCATTTTTTCGATTAAATGCCAAAATGTTTTTTACATAAGCCTTCAAGAAAAAAAAAAAAAAAAAAAAAGAAGAGATTTTTCTTTACAATTATCTACGGCCTCCGAGCCAGTATTCGGCGCTCCGGCGTTGAGGTCTATTCCTGGACCTACGCCGTGTCCTACGGGATCTTGTCATTCCTCGGCCTTGAGCTCCGGCTCCTTCCCCTCCTCGGGCCCCCCAACGTCGCGGACTCGTCCTTGGCGCTTGTCTGGGGGTTTCGTCTCTTGTGCGAGCCCGACGACTTGGCTGCGGGGTAGACCTCGGAGTTTGGGCCCATTGCACAGGATCCCATTTCTCGGGGTCCATTACCTCGATTTCTTTGGCCAGCTCTTCGACTACCTCTTCGGCGACGACAGCGGGCTCTTCGTCAACCGTAGTCACGGGAACTGACTCTTGAATAATAATTCCTTTGCTATTTCCCGCTGGCTCCTTTTTACCCTTCCGGGGGGTTTTCGAAGTACCTTGGCTCCGGCTAGAACTCGCAATGTATTCCTCGGCAGAGGGCCGCCACCTGCCACGGCCTTTCAATCCTTCATACATGTTGAGGAGTAACTCCAACACCTCTCGCTTTCTTACAAGCTCCGAGGACTCAGCTAGGCCCTTCGCCATAAGTGCTGAAATTTCATTCTGAATCTCTACGACCCGCGCCTCAACTTCCTCAAATGTCAGTAAGCCGAACTCGGTCAGTATCCGGTCATACTCCCTTTGATGGATGAGGACTCGGTCCAGTTCAGCAACTTTCGCCAGATACTTCAACTCCTGGTCCCAGGCTTTCTCCTCGGCCTCCTTCGCCCTTCTCTCCGCAGCGGCCGCCCGCTTTTCTAGCTTCGGCACTACTTGCATTTGCAAGTTATTCTTCTCTCCGTGGAACCACTCTAATGATTGCATGAGCTTCTTTATCGTGTCATGCAATTCCGCGGTATCCTGAACAAGCAACGAAATCAACAAGAGAAATCAACCTCAAACAAACAATGAATGGCAACTCAGTTCGTCAACAAAGTTTATTTTTAACACAATCAGAATACATTATCCAAGGGCCGGTACAAGGGATTTACATTTACTCCTATTATCTACTACATCAAATTTGAGGGGAACGACTGACCTCCTGCTCGGTCCCCTCGGCCTCTTCGGGCACCTCCTCCTGTCGCCCCTCAGCCGTTCCTGCCTCTTCCTCTACGGCAACAGCAGCAGCTTCTATACGGGGGGAGGGGGGGTGGCTCTTTGTTTCGGGGTCCAGAGGTGAACTCACCGCGGCGGAATGCCAGGAATTCCTGGTCTTGGTCCACCTCACAGCTTGCAACCTCCTCGGCCCTTAATATCACTTTCTTCTCTGCCAGAGCTTTTACAAGGGGCCACTCCGGGAGGTGCGTTAGAGCTTTGTAGTAGGCCTCCTCCACACCGGCCACAGCATTATAGTCATACCCGAACTCTGGACGGTATACGTCCACATTCGGGTAGACTTCTTTGATTTGCTCCAGTAACAACGATCGCGTGGCCGTGTCCCCGATAGCAACGAAGTTAGTCTGAAAGTCCAGAAATGTGGTCGTCTGGAGTAATTTCTCGGCAAATGCTTTCAGCATTGCCTCCTGACCTTCGACAATCACCGCTTCCTGGGCCTTCATCTCTGCCCGCAGCTGAGCCGTTTCTCCACGAAGGGCTCCGGCTTCCGCCTCCACCTCGCGCAGACGCGCTACTTCATTCTCTACCAAAACCGCCCTCTTCCGCGCTTCGGTCAGATCCTGAGTAAGCCTGTCATTGCGCGCGCGCAGATCCCTTACCACCGCGGCCAGCTCTTCTTTGGCCTCTTTCTCATTCTTCCGGCCAAGCTCCATGATTCCCCGAGCCAAACGCAGAAGTTCCTCGGCGTCCGCGCCCTCCAACCCCAGCAGACCGGGGGCCACTTGCTCCTTCAGAATATCACACAAGACAGAAAACAGAAATCAGTACTGGTAGTACACACTTCATTTGCGTAAATAATAACTAACAAGGCATTTCAGATTTACCTCAACGTTTTCCCCTGTTCGGAGTCTTTTGGATGGTGCCAGAGGTGTCCTGGACGGTTCTGACCTCCTCTTCGCTCCGGGGGTTGACCCCGCAGCCACAACTCGTTCCTCCGGCCCCACAGAAGGTCGTGGACTGGGTGACATCTTCCCCCGGGGAGACACCTCAGCAGTTTTGCCCTTCTTCTTGGCTGCTGCAGCCACTGTGGGGCTTCCTGCTGGTTCCTTCCCGAAGCGTCCCACTGCATACAGAAATTCGGGTTAGTCCTGCACAAGACAACAATTTCTAAACTAGTATGAGAACTCCTACCCTCCTCGGCAACCCCGGCTCCCGACTCTTGACCCTGGGTGGACTTCCCCGCTGCATCGCCCGAATAATATGGGCTTAGTCCAGCATCCTCCAGCTCTTCCTCCGAACACAGGGTCTTGAAGGTCCCCACAGCCCGGAATATCTCCACAACCTCGGCGTCCGGGTCCCCCACCGGGGCAGTATCTAGCACCTCCTCCCGACTCCACCTCGGGAGGGCCACCCCGGTCTTCACAAAGATGAACTTCTCCTTCCACCCCTCAACCTTACTGGGGTATTGTACCTTGAAGCCACCTCGTGCTCGGGGACTGAAGGAGTACCACCCCTTGGACTTCCCGAAGGCTTTTAGTTGATAAAAATACCTAAATAGCTCTACGGTTGGTTCCACTCCGGAGTTCTTGCACACTACGGTGAATCCGACTACTTGCCTAATCGCGTTCGGCGCTAATTGGCTCAAGGCGATGTTATAATATCTCAGTAGCCGGATAACTATGTCCCAAAGGGGGAATCTCAAACCTATTTTTAACGGATCTATATATACACCAATGAAACCCTGCGGGGGGCAACAGGCCCTATCACCGGAATCCGGCACTATATACTCTAAATTAAATGGGAAATAGAAGGAGGGGATTAAGGCCTCTATCTGCACTCGCGTCATCCGCGATGCTACAGTGGACACTTCAAAGTCCTCCTCCGCACATTCATAAAAACCGACCATCTTAATGTTGGTTTCCATAACGTCGGCCCTTTCTACTGTCCTAATCTCACTCCTCTCCGGAAAAACATATCGAATGGGTGGCACATCTAACGGAGCGCTCTGAGTCCCTACTTCTTGAACAGAAGAAGAAGATGAAGAAGAAGGCATACTTACTTGGTTTGAGTTTGAGAAGTTTTGATTTGAGATGAATCATAGGCGCACAGAATTCTCCCTTTTTTCCCGCTTTCTAAAACTGGCAAATCGCAATGAAGAAGATGAAGTATACTGTGCCATTATTCCAAATATATACTCAAAGAACCAACGGCCCTGATACGGCCTATTCAAATTCAGCGATTGAGATTTGGACGTGCTAATCACGCGCCTTGCGTTTCGCAAGGCGCTTGGGGAACAAGTTCATTGGAAATTGCAGAGTGTGTCACTTCACATCCCTCTCTCTCATGATGGCGCCGCCAATCACATCAACCCCATCCTTGCCCAGGAAGATTTGGAAAGCACCCCGGTGCCTCCTTCACCTCGGCCAGACTGCTGTTTTCTTTCGCCACACTTTGTTGCCTTCGAGGTGCTCGGGCCCTCGCTATCACCTCGGGGATGTTCAGTCTCGTTTGATTTGGCCCCCGCGGACTACACCACGGATTAACTCCGGCTCCGAAAATTCTCGGCTTCCCAAAAATACTTCGGCTTACCAGTAACCGCGGCTCCTCTGGTTAGCAACTCCAACCCGGTCATAACCGAAGCTCCTTCCTCGCTCCGGCTGGGGGGGGCATCTGATGGGTATGGCCCAGTAACTTCGTGTCGGGTCAACACTCCGATCCGACCCAGCCCAGTAACCGGCCCAGAAGCATGCGTAGCCCCAGTAACTTAACCGACCCAGAAGCATGCGTGGCCTAAAAGAGCGTGGCCCAACTGTGGCGTATCCCAAGATTCCAGGCCCACGATCTGCTCCCAACTTCCATGCAACGGAAAATAGGCGCAATTATAGGGAGTTAGTTAGGGTTTGGAATTGATGAGTATAAATAGGAGAATTGTTCTCAGGATTAGGGTTCGCATTTTGTATTCTGAAATTATTACGTGTAAACTCAAAGAGATAGTGAAAGAAACACCTCGGCAGGTGCTATTTTGAGCCCGTGGACGTAGATCTCCGGATCGAACCACGTACATCTTGTGTTTTTCCATATTTCTTGCATAGGTTTTGGTTGAGTTTCTTGGATACCGGATTGCGCTTTATCACTCCATTATTTGGCTATCACGCCCAACCGGATGTCCTTGTTGTATCCATCCTGCTCCACTACTTCTTTGATTTCGAGTAATGTTAGTTCCTACATACTTTTCAAAAACAAGAATAAAAGCATCAAACTAAAAAAATGTATTAAATAAAATAAAAATACGATAAACATCGGGTTGCCTCCCGACAAGCGCCTTTATTTTACGTCGTTGGCTCGACGGGTTCCCTTTTATAAAATATCCCAAGGAGGTTTGCGGGCTGGTCTTGATGATTGTGGATCCTCCACTACCGTATGAGTTTTCATTCTGACCCGTTTTCTTCTCAGGTATGCACTTGGAGCCATGTTCAAATTGTACCCGCGCTTTAATTCTTTTTCACAGAATGTCTGTAACACACTAGGTGACCCAATGTGTGTCATGAACTCAACATATGGCAGGGTACTGAACAATTCAGTGTGCGTCTTCAACACACTGTCTGTCAGCACATTTGACCCAGTGTGCATCTCGCCTCCAATGTGCGTCTGTTCAGCCTGACTTTCAATGTTCTCTTCATTCTGCAGCACTTGTACGGGCTTTTCATCCTCTCTAGGCTTTTCTTCGCTCCTCAAAATCACGACATGTTCGTTCATTAGATTTTCCTTGGGTTGGGATGCCAATTTTTCTCTTTGTTGGCTTTCTAACCTGCATACCACGGTAACCAATTGACTAATTTGAGTCTCAAGGTTCCTTATTCTCAACCGTGTCTCTTCCTGAAATTGCAGAGTATTAAAAGCCAAGATTTTCACCATATCTTCCAATGACATATTGGAACTTTGTTCCGTTATGACATCAAAAGAAACAGTAATAGTCCTGCAGAAAGTAGCACTTCGACAAACATATAGGATGGCCCAAAGATTACGAATAGTAATGAAAATAAATAATACTAATTAACAGAAGAAAATATGTATCTAAAATAGTAGAGAATATGGTTAACACAAGAACACAATTAATTTCAACTGTTCCCCGGCAACGGCGCCAAAATTTGACCGCTCTGTCGGGTGCAGTCAAATAAGATGTTTATTTCCTAACTATTCCTAACAGTAGCTAGAGCAAGTCAGGGTCGATTACGCATGCAAATATCATTAAATAGACACTTAACTCGACCTATTATGTACGCATAAATACGTTTACCAACGCCACTTAAACTATCAAACTTCATCATATTTTGCTATATTAAAATACAAAAATGTTGTTGTGCAAAAACTAATAAATAAAATCTTCACAAATTGTTAGTTCTACATAATACAGAAAAAAAAATTGATATATTAAGAAGGAGATATTTTCAATTCATTGTGCATTTATGATCTATTTATTATTATCGGAGATCTATATCACAATTGAATGGTAGCTGAGTTGGTAGAATGCTTACAAGAATCATAGGAGGTCTTGAGATCAAATTCAATTCAAAATATATTTTACTATTTTTATTTCAACAAAATATGATAAATATATTGAGTATTAAGAAATCAACATAAGAAGTTGTAGACTTATTGGTAAAAGTTTGGGACCTTTCATTCAAGGTCTTGTGCACGATTCCTAATAATGATTTTTTTTTTTTTAGTTTTCTAGTTCGCATCTCTAACGGACAAAGTAATGGACATTATAATTAATAAATTTAAATATCTTAGACGATAAATTATCGTCATGTTTTAATTACTATAACGCAAAAAAAAAAAAAAAAAAATTAGATTTTAAAAAAATTGAAAATATCTTAGCGATGATATTCGTATTCGTCACCATCATAGTTGTCAAAATCTAGAGTCAACTCTTACGATTCTACGAGTTTACGAGTTATTTCTCCCTAAACGAGTTAACTCGTGATAAAATCGAAATCTGATGAAATCGGAGTAAACTCTCGAGTTTGCTCATGCGATTTTACGAGTTTTACGATTTTACGATTTTGTGTATGAGTTTAACAATTTTATAACATACTGTTTTTTACTCTATTT
Source organism: Ajuga chamaepitys (assembly GCA_958295605.1). Classification (NCBI taxonomy): domain Eukaryota; kingdom Viridiplantae; phylum Streptophyta; class Magnoliopsida; order Lamiales; family Lamiaceae; genus Ajuga; species Ajuga chamaepitys. The sequence goes on from OY282506.1 coordinate 14,665,601, forward strand.
TACCAATTAAAAAACATATAATATGAATTGTAGAATTTATACCAATTTAAAATTGGGTTTTTAAAACTTTTCTAGATCAATTTATACTCAAAGGGAGCCAATTTGCTGAATTTTTTTTTCTAATTATCAAGTTCTAAATTAAAATCTAAGCTTCATAAAAATATATCTTATATCTTTTATGTAGTAGTTAATTTCACTAAAGTTATTTGTTAATTTTCTCTTAAAATTAAAGTATCCATAATTACAATTTAAAAATGATTTACTAAATATATATATGAATCATGATGCCTAAAACATTTCTCCATATTGTATTTCTTTTCTCTTTGATTAAATGTGTATATAATATATGTATATTTTATAAGTAATATCTATTCAAAACTTGTTGTAATTAAAATATATTTAGAATAATTTAAATATATGGTTATTTTGTATAGATAGTAGAATCTTACGATTTTATGATTCGATTTTACGATCCGATTTTACTGACACACCATCGATTCTACTTAAAATCGCGAGTTTGACAACCTTGGTCACCATAGCCCACAAAATATTAAATTGTGACAAAATAACTTACATTGTCACCAAATATAACATTTGTGACAAAATAATTTTATTGTCCTTTCGAAAAATAATAAAGGTGATGAATTGGTACTCGTCGTCACTGAATATGAACATTCACGATGGAATAAATCAGTATTTCAACCATGGTGAAAAACTGATATTAATTTCTTTGCAAATGCTTGCCTTGAACTCTTGGTTTGAAGAATTTGTAGTTTATGAAAGTTGTATGGTTGATATCCATCTTTTGGTGATAACACCATACACTTATCTCTGTCCTATTCTCTTCTCTCTCTACCTATATTAATATGACCATTTCTTATGAACTAATATACCCTTATATTATATAGCAACATACAAGGACTATTAAATAATAATCCACGTCAATAAATTATGTAAATAACTTCCTTGTAATCATAATTTTACTTGATCAATTTTTCCTGAACTTCAATTTTTTTCAGGTCTAATATCAATAGATTTTTTTTTATTGATCAAATTTTTTCTGAACTTCGATTTTCTTTTTCACATCTAATATCCGTAGATTTTTTTTTCTTTTCTATCGGTTGGATATGGTGCGCGCACACACACACACACACATATGGGGTAACGGGTCGTTCCACCACCAAATTAATATATACTTATCCTTGATCTACTACTCCTTTAATTAGTAGAGTTATAAATAAGGGTCGATCCCACGAGGAACGGTTGAACAATATTGCTTTATGTGTTAAACTATTATAATTAAGGAATAGAATATAAATAAACTAGAAAACAATAAAGATGTGGGATGGAGTTTTGATGTAATCACAAATAACACCTAATTGCAATCAAGCAAACCAAATAACAATTACTCTAAAAGCACTTGACAAGTTAACAATTCAAGTAAACAAAACATTATAAATGATAAAAAGATTCAACCCTTGATCGAATATCCCCTTGGTCCGGATACTCTATGTAATTGATGTTACTACCCGATTGATTTAGCCTTAGAATCTCTACCCCAAGATTCATACAAGCTCTATTAACCTTGTTGTCTCTTAAGTATAATTAATCAAAACAAGCTCTTCAATTAATCGTACTCAACTTATCAATTCATAAAATAAGCTCTTTAAGAATCGATAGACAAATTCATTAAGAATCAGGACAACAGAGTAGATTCGACATAAAACTCACAAGCTCGGTTTTAGTGGTCGAATTCTATGTTATCCCCAATAAAATAAATTCATTGTTTGCTACATGGGAATCAGATTCAAAATAATTACGGATTACAAACCCAATTCGAGCAACACACTGACAAATATCAAATGGATGATCAAACCACAATTCAATTCATAAGTGTGAGTAAAAAATACAAATAACATAGAACATTCCAAAATATAATTCAATCGGTTAGTAACAGTAAAAATTACATAAACATGCTAAATCCAAGTTTCAACTAATGATCAAGGGCTGAAATTAGAGTGCTAGTCACTCATATCAACTATTACAAGGATAAAATAAGTTAAAATAAAAAACACATTAAAATAAGATAGAATGAACCAAAAGATTGAGTTGATGATCTTGATCTTCAACTCTCTTCCAATTCCTTGCTTCTAATGGTGCATAGTGGCTGAAGGTATGTGTAAAATAGGTGATTCATTCGGTCAAATTCGAATTGGACCTTATATATATAGAGGAGAGAATGATGGGCTGAAAACTGGGCCAAAAACGTGTTTCAGGATTAAAAAAATCAGTGTACCGGATCGCGACTGCGAAGCTGAGTCGCAGCAACGAACCATTTGTTCGGCTAAAGCAGCAATTTGGTTCGTTGACTTGGTCGTGGCTGCGAACGGAGGTCGCCGGCGTGAATCTTTGTTTGAAGCTTTTTGGGCTCTGGGGTTCGTTAGGTTGGTTGCGGTTGCGACCATAAGTCGCGGGCGCAACTTCTTGATCGAAACTCCTCTCTTCTTATTTCATCCTTGGCTCGTTCTTCGTTTTGGAATTCTTTGAGACTTGTTCTTGGTCCTATATTGGTTGTATTGTCCTGAAACGAGCTCAAATTCATTAAATTATCCAATAATACAAATATAAAAAATACACGGTCGAATATGCATGCAAATGTCATTAAAACGACACTTAATTTGACCTAAAATGCATGCATGAACACGTGTATCTATATAATAATAATAATAATAATAATAATAATAATAATAATAATAATAATAATAATAATAATAATAATAATAATAATAATAATAATAATAATAATAATAATAATAATAATAATAATAATAATAATAATAATAAAGACCCTCAAATACTATCATAATTTGGAGAAAATATTGATCTTTGTACTAAGAAACTAAGGAGCAAACTGTTTGAAGCCTACACTTCCCTAAATTTATGCACCCGTTTTAAAAATACACCACGACAAACAAACTACAAATGGATCCAAACTTCTCAATCCAATTCGAAAAATTTCAATCCTACCCTTTTCATGAATGTAAAAAAAAAAAAAATTACAATAAAATAGTAAAAAGAAAACAATAAAAAGGAGAAGAAGGTCACACGATCCCTTTCTCTAAACGGACTCGAACATTATGCAGAGAAAAAGAAGAAGAATGACCATCGAAACCTTACAATACTTGAAAGATGGAGGACACTCAATCTTATTTCCTTATATAGAGGATGGGGACGTAAAAGAGTGGAAATAAAAAACAAACTTTTTTCATAGTAAAAATTGAATATGTGTGTGTGTAACAAGTAACAAGAGCTTTATGATAAATAAGGTACATATAGTTTTAAGACAATATAAATCAACACATTTTTTATAAATCAAAATAGATATTGTTTTACATCTTTTTATTAAAATCAGGAAGACTCAAGGCCACACATATTACAGAGAGAGTGGGGGGAGGGGGAATAGAGAAAGATATTATCTTTCACTAAAAAATATTATAATATTAAAATAAGATGAGAACCATAATTTTTTAAATAATGAGATGTGGTTTTATATAACCATTTTGTTGTAGAAAATCAATACAAGAAATCTTAAGTGGAAGAAAAGAATCTGAACTATCAAACAACTTTTTTATATATAGTAAAACTCATACCACTTTTAAACTATTAAAGTAAGAGATGATAATAACTTTCTTGCAAAAAAGAGTAAAGCAATATAAAGAAGAAAAAAGAGTTAATAACTTTGGAATATTTATTAATTCTCAATGTTTCTATCATGTATAGAACATTTATTTACCTATGGAGGTATGTTTATAAAAACATCTTATATTAACTTAATAAACATAAATGTCCAAAACTTCCTAATATCCTTACATTTAGACCATATCTGTTTACTATATGTGGGTAATTAATTTAAAATTGTTAGAGTTTTATACATAATCTGTAATTGTTATAAATCACCGTCCATTAGTAGCAACTCGTGAATTAATTCATTAGGATAACATAATTCAGGATAAATTGGATCGAGCTTGTGAATCGAACATCTTGTTTACCCCATTATGCTAGTTCCCAGTGCGTTTAACCAATTTAACCTAGAGAGCTTGTTTTAGGTTGTTTAGTTAAATATGTTACTTAAAGAGCTTGTTTTGATTAACTATAATTAAAAGATAATCTAAATGGACAGAGCTTGTTGTTGATTTAGATGTAGAAATTCTAGGATGGATTACAGAGACGTCATATTAATTTCTAGGTTAATCGGATTAGGGGGATAACTAGACCGATGACTAAATTCTTGTTCCTATTTAATTTCAATTATCTTTAATGCTTGCATTCTATTTATTTTCAACTTCAATTTTTAGTTAAACAAATTTCAATCAATTTCCCCCAATTGTTTGTGTTAAATTAATATAAAAAACATAAGTAGTCTAACTGCTCCTTGTGAATAGATCATTGCTTAACTCTATTGCTATTTAGTAGAGAAGAGTCGAGGTAATTAATTTTGCGTGTCTTGAGAGCACGGTCACTCATCATTCAAGAGCTAGTTGGCACGAGGATAACAAACATCACTTGCACGAATTTTTCATGGATCATTCACACACCAGACTACAAAATTTTGAGGTGTAGGTTTTTTTTTTTTTTTCAATTATACAAGTAGTTTGCCTGTTCATATTATTTTAATTACGTAATATGTATCGTGATGATAGATTATTTATATGATTTTTAAAAATTACTAGACTAAGAAAAAATGAAAAATACGAGATTAAGAGGATAATATGGCCTTCAATAATTCTATTAAACTTTTTATTGTTTTTACTTTTGTTTTTGTTACAACTAGTTTGCCACCCGTGCGATGCACGGGCTAGAATTTTTTTGTTAAATTATTATTTAAATATAAAGATAAATATGTATAATAATGAAACTAAAAATAAGTAATGAATAAAATATATTACAAAGGACTTGTATGCAATGTTGTACTATAATAAGTAAAAGTTTGATATAAAATATATAACATAACACTGGTGTATGCGATAATTGTATATTTGTAATATTTGAATAATATACTAATACAATTACATATTGGTAAAGGGCGAAGCGATGTCACATATATTATATTTCTATTTAGTAATGTTAGCATGAGATCTCACAATGATATTAGTTCATTAAGCAATGGCGCTAGAGCATATTATTGTGACGTATTTAAAGCAAAAAAAGCAAAAAATAATCAACCTATTACACTTGTAGTTAGCATCATTTGTCTTTTCACAAAAGAAAAGAGACATTAATTCATTCAACAAATCATTTTAACTATTATATCTAAACTTTTGACTGTAAATTTTAACTTTAACGAATCGGCTCATCTTTTGATCAAATTTCTTTAGAACAATGATTCACAAAAAGTATTATAAAAACACAAACTAAAGTAAAAGAAATTAATCTTCTAAAAAAGAGTAAATAATTTTTCACATAAAATATTATTTTGATAATATTTAGCATTTTTATTTTGTATACAAAAAAATTAAAATCGGAATATATCATAAAAAATAAATAACACTTAGAAATTAATATTTAATATATGCATAATGGATGTCAAATCGAAGATCGTGAAAAGAAGATTAATTCAGTATATTTTTCATAAAAAACGGAGTTGAACCGAAAAAGTTATACGACTTTTAAATATTAAGGGGAAAAGAAAAAAGAAAAAAGTAAATAAATGTGATTGGTTGACTCTTAACCAACTCCCCTCATATTTCTCCCCTTTCTCTTTTTTCTAACGCATATATACACATAAATATTGATAGATGATCTTTAAAAAAAGAATCAAAAAAAGAAGAAAAAGACACATAAGCAGTTGACTTTTCAAAGATTTTACTTTTAAGAATAAAGGTAGATGAGACAAACATTACTACCGTGAAAAATGCATAAACAGGTACGAGTATAGAATCACCAGTCAAACTCTGCCACCTTTTCATAAAAAGAGGAAAAAAAAATCATTTGTATTGTTTCTTCTTTAATTTTCAAGGAAAATCATTTGTGTTGTCAAATAAATTATATGATTCGCTAAGATCAGCAAGGGTGACAATATGAGTCCCAACATGCCAACGTAATACGAACCTGGTCCTCTTTAAGTGAATTTGGGTAGAGACATGATGAGTTTATGAGTTAAATGGATCAAACACGCTAAAAAGTTGGTTGAATGCAGGTCAACTTGCTTCGATCCATTTAACTTGATTAACCCTTTCATAAATTTATAAAAATAATATTTTATTTTATTTTTATTATTAAGGTGTAATTATAAAAAGAATTTAGAATAATTCAAAACATCATGAATTTAAGTTTTGACAAGAGTGAAGTAGAACCTGTGTTGGTCAAAAGTTGATACTAAAAACACTAATATGCTTTAATATTTCTTTGATTTCTTGTTTTAATTGTAAATATAGGTCTTGTACTAATTCATTTTGGATCTCCTACTCCTCCATACAATACAACATCTTCTACCTCATTTCAATCCACACGACACGTGTATATAATGACACCACGAATACATCATAAAGGATTATGTGACATGATTAGTATAGTATGTTATAAAAGATGTTGCACCAAATATGGTAGAAAATCCGAACCGATATTAATTACATGAAGTCAACCAAGAAATTTTTCCTTTAGAGTTTCAATTATATACTCCCTCCGTTCCAAAATAGATGATGTTTTAGAAAAAGGTGGAAGAATTAAGAAACAAATTTATTGCCAAATATATCCCCTAAAATTTGTGGAGATAAGATTTAATGAAATCAAATGTGAGTGGAAGGTTGAAAAGTCAAATATATTTCTTAATTTATATAGGGGCAAAATAGAGAGAAATGGTAAAAAAAATCTAAAACATCAAATATTTTGGAATATGATTAGGAAGCTAAAACATCATCTATTTTGGAACGGAGGGAGTATTGATTTGTGTTTGAGTTGTTTTTAGCCATTTCCATATATTATAAAAAAAATTATAACAATATATTTTAAATACACGGAAATATGTTTTTTTTTTTTTTCAATTTATGTATGTCAAATTGGTTAATGGGTTGACACGATTAGATATGAGTTATGATTTCCTGACACGTTTAATAAAATGGATTGAGTTTGTTTGAAAAATTTACCCACAAAACCGCTACATTCATACCCATTCAACCCTTATTGACACCCCCTAAATTATGCAGCATATATATGCTATCTTATTTCTTTTCCCTTTTTTTTTAAAGCATATTACTGTAATTACATTAAAATACATTTCGTAGATATATCTACACAACACAGAGTTTAAGCTTTGTTCTTTAGTCACACAACAACTTGTGTATCTTATGCAACTGTATGACAACATCTGTCATTGGCATCCTGTCTCTTGGCATCTCCTTTGAGCATGACAATCCGATGCTCAAAATAGATATCATACAATCACTAATTGTACCATTTTCCTTCTCAAAGTCAGTTAGTAATTGTGGGTCAACAATTTCTATAACACGATCTGGTAAGGAAGCACCAACAAAATTGTGAAGATTTACATGATCCATGAATGAATCAACGTCCGTTGGTCTTTTGTTTGTGAACATCTCCAATAGAACAATCCCGAAACTATATACATCCCCATGCGTTGTGATTGTGTGGCTCGTCCCATATTCTGCTCATAGAGTCAAAGATATTTCATTGAGTCGGGTTAGTGAATGTGATTATGGTTGTAAGTGTACAGTTTTGTGTGTGTGTTTTATTCGACTTGTATGTGTAGTGCAACTAGGTTAAAAAAATTCTATAATAAAATTATACCTGGAGGGACATAGCCTATGGTGCCCCTAATCCCAATCGAAGTACTTATATCATGTGATGGGCTTATTTCCTGAACAATCTTTGCTAATCCAAAATCTCCAACACATGCAGTCATATCATGATCTAAAAGAATGTTACTAGGCTTCAAATCACCATGGATGACAGATGAATCTGTACCACAATGAAGGTATTCGATTGCCTGAGCCATATCAATGGTTATGTTGAGCCTCTGGACCATATCAAGCATATAGGTTTCTTCATTATTTTCCCCTTCTTCCTCCTGATTTCCATACAACCATTTCTCAAGGCTTCCATTGGCCTTAAATTCGTAAACCAAAGCCTTAAAATCATTTCCTTGGAAGTCTATGCTTTCACACACGCTCAATATTTTCAAAAGGTTTCTATGCCTTACATTTCTCAGTGCATTGCATTCTGCCATGAAGCTCTTAGAGGCACCTCTAACAAAGAGATTCAACACCTTCACTGCAATCAATGTCTTTCCATCATCAAGAATCCCCTTGTAAACACAACCAAATCTTCCGAGACCAAGCAAATTAGTTTCTGTGAATCCATCAGTCGCTTTTACAAGATCCGCATAGGAAAGTCTCATAAACTGAACTCCACTTAGAGGCGACGCAACAGTTGCATTTCCCTGTGACATTCTTTGCTTGTAAGTGAAAAATGCTATTAGCATAAGACTAATTCCTCCAACAACCAATATCGGGATCAAAATCTTTAGCAGAGTTGACAAGGTTTTCTTATGGGATCTTTCTGGAGGGCAAGGAGATAGGTTCAACTCCAAAATACCTCCACACAGTTCTTTGTTTCCATCAAGAGATACTCCACTTATATTCTTGAATACTCCAATCATTGGTACCTCTCCAACCAACTTATTGAACGATAAGTCCAGAAACATAAGATTTAATTTCCCAAGGAAAATCGGAATTTGACCAGACAAGTTATTTCGCGAAAGACCCAACTCTTGCAAACCTATTAATGCACTCAATCCAGAAGATATTTCTCCTTCCAGTGAATTTCCATCTAAGTAGAGCTTTTCCAACCTCGTGCATTGGCTTAAATTGTATGGAATCAGCCCAGACAATTTATTGGTAGTTAAGTCTAACACTACGAGGTGTGTTAAAGAACCAACTTCACTTGGAATTGAACCTGCGAAGTTATTGTCTGAAAGATCAAGAAAAACAGAGACTGAGGAAAGATTCATAATTTCCGGAGGTAAAAATCCACTAAAATTATTCCGAGAGAAATCCAACGCCAGCAAGTTAGTGCAGTTACCAATGCTTGAAGGTAAATATCCCAAGAAACGGTTTCCTCTTAAGTACAAGCGACTCAATAAAGTTAAGTTCCCTAATGAAGACGGCAATTCATTGGTTAATATGTTTTCCGTAAAATCAAGTTCTTGCAAAATAGATAGCTTTCCAATGGCCACTGGAATCGGACCTTCAAGATGATTGTCAGAAAAAATAAGGCTAGTAAGACCTACAAGGTTTCCAATACCTGAAGGAATGTTTCCATTTATTCTGTTTTTTTGAATATTTATTCTGCTGAGTTGACTCGATAGATTGGCTATTGACAGTGGCAGTGAACCTGTTAACAGGTTGTCACCAAGTTCAACATATTCCAAATTAGTGGAATTTGCCAATGATGAAATGAAATCAACATCATCTGCAATTCGGTTTGACGTAAACAAGAAGGCTCGAAGATGAGTAAGCCTTCCAAGTCTGGGAAAAGGTCCCGTAAATTGATTTCTAGAGAACATAATTCGTTCAAGCAATGAAGCGTTTGAGATGGAAACAGGAATGGGCCCACTAAATTGGTTTTCGGCCAAATGAAGACGCTGCAAATTAGGAAGTGTGAGGCCTATAGTAGAGGGTATGACTCCTTTAAGTTTATTAATGGAAACCATGAACCATTCTATAGAAGATATATTAAACAGAGCAGAAGGAATGGTTCCAGTTAAACCGTTGTCACCTAATCCGATAAAATCTAGCCGTTGAAGTTGGGCTAGTGATTCTGGAATTTCGCCTGTTAAACTGTTTTCAACTAAAGACAGTTGTACCAATAAAGTTAGATTTCCAATGGAGGGAGGGATGGGCCCCACAAGTTGGTTTCCGGCCAAGCCTAGATCTTCGAGTTTGGACATTGAACCGAGCTCTGTTGGTATCGTTCCAGAAAGTTTGTTGTCAATCAAGTTAAGATAGAAAAGATTTGGGGTAGAGTGGGACAAGTTTTTAGGTATTGGGCCATTGAAAGAGTTGTTACTGAACTCAACGAATTCGAGTCTCCTTAAGAGACTGATTTCTACTGGAATTGGGCCGTGGAAGGTGTTGTTTTGGAGGATAATGGCTTTGAGAAAAGAGAGGTTACCTATATGAGAAGACAGGGGTCCCACCAGGCCTCGAGACCTCAAGTTTATGACTACGACTCTGTCGGGATGACTCCGGCCGCATCGGATGCCATTCCAGCTGCAGTAATGGGTTGTTTGGTTCCAGGAGTTTAGAGCTCCCTGTGGATCAAGTTCGATAGCAGACTTGAGTGCTAGCAGTGAAATCAAATCGGTTTCATTAGTCGAACATGTTGCTGTTTGGAATTGGCGGAAGGTAGCAAAACAAATGAAGATGTAGAAGGGAAGAATTCTCGTGAAGTATGCATTTGCCATATTTTTGTTGATGATTGCTATATGATTTGTGCCTCATAATCTGCTATGTATACTTTTCATCCTATTGAAAAATGAAATCATTATTGTGTTAAAAAATTGTGTTCTCGCCAGAGTCCAGCTGACGACAACGACAGACTATTACTAATAATGATGATGATTGTTTATGGATTTGTTCCTTTAAATAAAGGACGGATAGATCCAAACTTGCGTTTAGACTGAAATTTAAGATTAGAATTTTTTAGTCCACTTAAATTCAAGCATATCTACTCCCTTTCCTTACTCTTTATCCCCATTTCCAACATAATCATGACATCTTTTTATATATCATATCATATTCCATCCTAAAACAAATAAAAAATTTACATCATTATTTGTATTCGCACATCCTAAGTCTTGTTCGAATTTGTCATATCCTACTCAATCCATAAATAAACATAAACATATCCAAAAAGATAGTCACATTTGGTTTACATACATATTAAGAAAACCTCTTAAATAGTATTGGAAATGCAATATTTACCAACTATTTTTTTATTATACACGTATTTATTTTGAAGTACATGAAGAGATTAATAGTTCAACAAACATCAAGTAAGGACATTTTGAAAAAATTGTATGATCTATATAGAATGTGACTATAATTTAGGACAACTAATATAAAAAGTGTTACTATTTGTTTGGGATGAATAGGGTATTATTATTATTACTATTGATAATGACGATGATAATGATGGGCGGTTGTTTGGACTGAAAGACAAGCGGATGAAACGTTTGACAAAAGTACAAATTTGACATTATCGAATAAATCCGGATTGCTTTAATCTAGTTTAAAATTAGTCAGCATTACTAATTAATAATTAGAATATAGTTAAGTGATTGTGGGCCAAAAAATTATTGTATGAGGAATAAAAAAAAAAATACTAAACAAAATAAAAGCAATACATACAAGCACTAAATTACTATAAGAGGTACTCTATTTCCCTCTTGCTTCAGGAGACACATGAAAGATGAGATAGATGATTCACCCGTCAGGTATTTTCAGCTAAATTGTACTCCGTCTTGGCTTAATTTATCTACTTTGATTGAGCACGAAGGTTAAAAAAAAAAAATGTGTAATTTTTTACTTTTTTAAAGGTAGAGATTTTGAGGGTAGAGATTGTGAATTTTTTTTTTTTTTGGCTGATAAAATTATTTGGGAGAAAGTAAAAAGGAAAGTGAGCAAATTAAGTGAGGACGGAGGGAGTATAAAATTGAATTTGTATAGAAGGTGATTAGCAGCGATATATGTTTATGTTTATATTGAAGATTAATGTTAACGTCATTAGTTTGAAGTTATGTTTAAATAGAAATGCAGGCCTTTGATATAAACACCAATTACTCTGCACAAATCATCTGTTTGGTCTGTACATCTCCAATACAACTATTCCGTAAGTAATAAATAAGAAAAAAGATGATGCTATTCAACAACCAACACAAACCGTCATATCATCATGATCCAAAAGATATATTAGTATACTGATATAATGAGCAACGAAAAATTATATCCAATTACATAAATCAAAACGCAAAATATGTATACGTATCTTGAACCAAATTAAACAGAAAATCTTCTACGTACTAAAAAGTAAATTTATTTTGACATGTCACATTTTCTCAATTAATCTAAGTTTTTTAGATTTTTAAATTACTATAAATACTAATCATTTCAAATTTTTAATTTTATCTCTCTTTCTTTTTTTTAAGTACATTGGGGAATTAGGGGTGTGAATGGATCTAGAATCATTGACCTGTTGATTACAGTATCTAGGGGTATGCGCAGTACAATGTAGATTGAATATTTGAAAATATTCATATTCATACTAAACTTCGATTATTTAAAAAATGAATATCCATTACCAATCCAAAAAAGGAGAACGGTATGGTACAATTAATTTTTTTCAGTACAGTTCGGTTCAAAATTTTGAATCTAATGAAGCGATTCAATTCGGTTCGGTTTTGTTTGGTTTGGTTCAGTTCGAAAAATGAGAGATTTTTATTTTTTGAATAACATATTCAATTTGAGCAAAATATATTAACGTCTAACTAATATAAAAAAATTAGTTACTTCGAATTTGTTTCCAACACACTAACTTGTATTTTGAAAATTATTTCATAACTAAATATAAGATTTCTTAATTATTTATGTTAAATATAACTAATTACAAAATTACGGATAATGTAATTTTCAATTCTCATTAATATGTTCTTAAATTTATAATTTGTTATTTTATTCGGTTCATTATAGTTTGGTACGGTTCAATACAATTTTCGGTTCGAAAATTTGAGAAATATCCAAATCTGTACCAAAAAAATAATCGGTTCAATTCAGTTCAAATGATCAACAAATTTTTTCGATTCGAAACTAATTCGGTCCGGGTTTCAGTAATCTACAAGCTCCGTGCATAACCGTATGTCAATATCAAGAGTGATGCCATCACACTATGAGGCTCTTGGACTCTTCGGCAATGTTTGGTTCGGCTGGGGTGGCTGGGCTGGGGGAAGTGGCTGGAGTTAGTGGCTGAGGGTGTTAGAGAGTGATGTTTGGTTGGGTGGCTAGGGTTGTGGTTAGAGTGTGATATTTAATTATTAATTGTAAAATGTGATGTGATATGTGTAAGAGGTAGTTATTAATGATTGGGAGAATGATTAAAGTAGTGTTGGAATTTGTGATTGATGTCCTCCCACCAAACCCTAATACCTCGGCTTGGCCAAACCAGCCTAAAAAACATGAGGTTGGATTGGCCCAACTGATGAGAGGTTGGGCCAACCCCAACCAGACATGCTTCCTTTTTTATCAGATTTTCTTTTGGAATATTTTAGTAGGCGAATCACTATAATTTTTTTCTAGAAGAAAATACTTAATAAGTTAGTCTATCTCATTTCCGGTGACTTTACTCCTCCATACCCCTGAATATCATCAATGTTTATATTGTGAAATATTATCTCTACATGTTTTTTTTAATTATTATCTCTGCATGGTTTTTTCTCCGTAAAATAGCTTAAAGTATAATGAAAATGTGCATTTATTATAATAATAATAATAATAATAATAATAATAATAATAATAATTATTATTATTATTATTATTATTATTATTACTATTATTATTGCGAAAATTGATAGGTTCGGTTAGAGTGGCTTTACTAGAGTTTAGTCGTTTGACAACCTGTTTGGATTGCACCAATTCCGCAGACAACTTCTCATTATTTGCTCTTTTATTCGAGAACTATTCTTACACGAGATAAGGTCATTTTGAGCATTTTGAAATTCGTTTTGAAGAATTTTTACCTCTTCCTCTTTTCACCCAAACTATGTCGTAACACAACTTCTGCTTCAAGGACTTTACCTGCCAACTCAGCATCGTCCATGTTTTCTGATACTATTCAAGTTCACTTTTTCGATTGATTATGACTCGATCTTTTTCATTGAATTCTGCTTTTAGTTTTTTAATCTTCGTCCGTATCTCTTGATGTTGACTCTCCAACAATTTCATGGTCTTGCTTCCTTGAATGCATGCAAATGAAAGTTTCTTGTACATCTTCTACATCTCCTCAATCGTGGGTCCTATTTCTTCGTAGCATCAGATTCTAAAAAGTTAGGTAACTCATATTCTAACATACCTTGGCCTTCTTCAAAATTTATTTTTTCAGTTTTGGTTTGCCCCAAAAAACCATACTTGCACCTTCTTCGGATTTGTTTCTTCCGAAACTTCTTGAGTGTGTTTCCACAGAAATATATGATAGTGCAGACTCCCAGAATCAACCATATAAGGATATGGACCCGCTCTTGATGCCAATTGAAATATTATAGTCTGCACCTCATATGTGTTATAACGGGCTTAGGTCATTTTTGGTCCCGTAACTTTTCACTTGTACAATTTTGGTCCTAAAAAAAGTTAAAAGTTCAATTTAGTCCTGTAACTTTTGAATTGGTCCAAATTTAGTTCATTTTTTCGCCGTCGGTGATCAATTTGGCCGGAAAATTGCATGTACTGGCCACCAGACTCATTTTTCCATCCAATTTTTAAATGCCTGACATCGGTAAGTGATTTTGAAGTAAAATAACATTAAAAATTAAAAAATTAAAAGAAAGAAGATTTTTTTTTTTTTCTCGTTTCTCATCACTTGTTGGTGCCACATATTAAAAATTATGTTGGAAAAATGAGTCATGTGAATGATATATGCAATTTTCCAATTAAATTGGTCACTATCGGAAAGAAAAGGGACTAAATCTGAACCAATTCTAAAGTTATAGGACTAAATTGAATTTTTAACTTTTTTTGGGACCAAAATTGTACGAGCAAAGAGTTACGGGACCAAAAATAATTTTAGCACGTGTTATAACACTACTTTCGAATTCAGATTGTGGTATAAATTAAAATCTAAACAATTATGAACCAAACAAAAACACACCAAATAAACACGGGATCGAATTCCTCAGACCCCGATAAGTAGAAAAATGTACATTATTTAGACCGAAAGAAATGTAATATTTTTTTTTATGCATCGGTTATTTTTCTACTTATTTGTATGTTAAATTCAAATACTTCAAGTTGTGTTTTTATGTAATTTTAGTAGATTATTTAATCACTTGGGATGAATCAACGAGTAAATGAAGACCTGGGCCGTAATTGACCCAGCTGCAAGAGAAAATGGTGGCTGAATTACTTACTGGTGCATTGGGCCACAAATGGGCCCATGAAGTTAGTCAGTCATGCGGCCTAGTTAGAAGATTGCCAACAGGCCTTCAAATTTGGAAATGGGCCTAGTTAGGAGAAGGCCTTTAGGCCTTCAAATTGCAAATTGGCGTGGCTGAGACCTTGCGTGATTCTGATGGTGGATAAAGCCCACTATGGGCATTGACTTGTTGAGTGGAGAAACTCCAATTTGGGTTGGGATAGGATATTCATTCATGACATAAGGAACAGAAAGCGCTATGTGAGAGGACAGACTCGTCGACATTCCGTTTTATTTTAATTTTTTCATTAGTTTCAATTATGTCGTTATTTTTTTTTTTTTTTTTTATATTGTTATAATTATGTGTAGCTAATTTACTTTTTGCCAGTTATAAGGGACGTTGAATTCTACTCGTATTTTTATTAATTAATCATTAATTGTATTTTTATTTCTATCCAATAGTTTATCTGTATTACTTGATTGCTTGATTTATGATATTTCGATTTCTTGATTTAATAGGGCCCATCAAATTAGGTATATTTGTCTATCGTTAGATTATAGAATTGTAATCCGTAATTGTTGTAATTTTATCATAATTAAGGGCCCGCTAGGTTGCAAATCATCAATAACAATGCTAATGGGTATGAATGAGAGGTCAATCATATTCGGGAATGAAATTGGGGTAATTGTTAATAAAAGAGGGTAATGATTAACTTATTTATTATGTATCAAGCATCATAAATGGGAATAAATCATCATTCATTCTCATTCCTTACCCCTAAACCCCTCAACCAAGCGGGCGCTAAGTAGCAATTAGCAAGTAATTCGTTAGGGATAATATAAGTCTAGGTTATCCGAACCGAGCTTGTGTATTTGGAGTCTAGTCTAATCTATTATCATAGTAATCAATGCGTTTAAGGAATTAAAACTAGAGAGCTTATTCTAGGTTGTTCAATTAAATAGAGTTAACTAAATAGCTTATTTTAGTTAACTAAGATTAAGGGGTGATTCGGGCCAACAAAGCTTGTTGTTGGTCTAGGGTTAGAGAGTTGTGGGATAGATTGTCGAGGCAATTTGTTAATTAATTCACACTATGAGTAGGGGGATACTGAACTGAGAACTTGTATTGTTTTGATATTGATTAAAGTCGTGTTACCTACTTATTTAATTGTTTGAGTTATTCAGTTTATAATTGCTTATTTAATTAGTTGAGTAGATAGATTAAATCCAACTAAATTCCTCCCAAATTTACTTTTAATTGTTTAATTATTAATATTAGAAGCGTAATTAGTTCATTCGCTCCTCGTGGATTCGACCCTTACTTGCCACTGCTACTAGTTAGAAGAGGTAGATAAGATAATTTAATTTGACGTGCCTCGACAGCTCAGTTAGACTACTCTGACTTTATGTTATTGATAACATCGCCAAATAGGTTATTGTTTGCAAGAAGACCTTATTCTTCTATACCGAACCTATTGTATTACCAATAACGCCCGGCGACTCCCGTCTACTTGGCCACCAATAACGCCCAGCGACTCCCGTCTACTTGGCCGGCACTAACATAGAAAATCACCAAAAGTCGAATGAGCTCTCACGAACTCGCCTCGAAGCTTCTTCTCCCGAAGAATCTTCTGTTATGATTGTATGTTATAACACTGACGCAAACAAATCATTACCTATAACCAAACTGAACGATTAACTCTAATAAGCAGTTATGCCAAACTTATTGACTAATTAGAGTATACAAGTAAATTCTTCACTACAATTTCACTCGGAATACTCAGCACCTAAACTATGTTATAACACTGCTGGACGGGAATAACATTCTCGAGTATATATAATATTTTCTGTTATTTTTCTCTCAAAATACTCGATACTTTCAATGAATACTCTTTCTCATATTTATATACAACGTGAATTGGAGATAAAGAAAACCTAAGGTCTTTTCCATTTGTCATAAGGCTACCACAAGTGAATGTAATCTTCAAGATCTTTTCTTTGCTTATCTTCTTGATTTCATCTCCTTGGATTTGCTTCATGATTTGGGTCAAATATTTAAGCACATATTTGAATCATTCCTTATCAAATAACGCGTCAATATGAATGATTAACTTGATCTTCCTTTCCTTTTAACCGGATCTACTTATTATATGTACTCAATAAAAATAATTAAACCCCATAAATATAAATACAATTAATCATAAATAAATATGAATATTGATAACAAAAATTTCAGAACCATAAATTCCAACTGTTGACAGACTTAATTTAGAATTTAAATTGGGCAAGTAATTTATCCACATCATAGTGTCGCAGCTAAGACAAAAGCAATACACTTGACAGAGGGAAAATGCTAGTTGCATTATTAATTTATAAAAACAAATACCTTAATGAAATCTGTTGTTGGAGAAGTAGAAAAGTAAACAAGAAAGATAGACACGTAATAATTAGGGTTGTCTTATTCATCAGATCCCCTTTATATAGGGTGTCAAATATAAGGGTTTCACATTTACATAATAAATAGTGAATACCTAAATTGCCCTTCATCAATTACTTTTGACGAAGGCACACTAATTGTATTTTTCCTTCAACACTCCCCCTTGTGCCAAGTCAAAAGGGAATTGATGCATAACTTGTTGCCTCGTTAAAAACTTTGCCAAGTAACAAAACCCAGTGGGAAAAAATAAACCTTGGTCGAAGGGAAAAAGAGTGCAACGCACCTTTGTTGAGACTCCTCCTGAAGTCTACATCTCCCCCTTGATACATACATCTATCAAGAGAGTTTTGAAAATCGCTTCATCCTCAATTTTACATAAATCATGAGGATATTACTTGTTTGCGGTTATACAAAAGCATTGGCGATAAATGCTTGATCTTGTCACCTTTGATGTGTAACATAATCCATCTGTTTGTTGCAAATAACTTCATCTTCATAACTTCGGATAGGCTCTTCAGTGGTGTAACTCAATTCCCTAATACTTTGACCATATAGGTTAATGAACTTCGTGAGACATCGTCCATGAGTGATGTGATAAGGTAGCTTGAGTAGTTGTGATTGATTGATCTTCAAGATTTCTTTATGGTAATACATAACCAGTTTGATAACGACTTTTACATAACCAGTTTGATAATGACTTTTACATTTGCCAACTAGATAATCAACATCTAAACC
This sequence comes from Ajuga chamaepitys, assembly GCA_958295605.1. Lineage (NCBI taxonomy): Eukaryota > Viridiplantae > Streptophyta > Magnoliopsida > Lamiales > Lamiaceae > Ajuga > Ajuga chamaepitys. Next base: position 14,683,968 of record OY282506.1, read on the forward strand.
AACCAAACTAGTATTTAGTCTATCGTAGAAGGGGGTAGCTTCAACATTTACTTAGGAGTTACATATTCTTTTGTAATCCTTTTATTTGTCTAGATGAGAGCATTTGACAATTTCTTTAGAGTTTTACAATTTCATTTGTAATCTCTCTTGTCTCTAATATGGGAAGAACAAATATGAGTCAATGGTTTCTTTCATATGTCAAAATACTGTTTGATATCATTCAATTGATATTGCATTGTCCTGACTAAAATATAACCAGCATGTTCTTTGAGAAAGTAATACATGGTTGAGTGCATTGAACTTTTTGTACAATAATGCGCACATTTCAATTAAGTAGGGAATTTCATATCCCAACAGCTCTTTCGTCATTTCCTTTGGACTCAAATGGATCTTTTTTTATGTCCACACTTCAACCAATCATAGGAGTGCTAACAGATTGCGCTTTATCCATTTTAAATCGCCTGATCATCTTTTGAATATGTAACGACCCGATTTTAATAAAGTAATTTAATCTTAATTAAATTTAAATAAATCAAATCATGGAACCTTTTTTCTTCTATCTATATATATAAACATATATATATAAGACAATTCTTAGTCGGGCCGTTAAGGGGACACATAAACACAAAATTACCAATCTTCTTATCACATGTAGCAGCGGAATAACACTAGCATCCTCAAACTATAACTGAAACGTTTATTACTAATAAATTATCATGAAATATTACTCATATATAATCAAATAGGCAAAATTATTTCTAGGCATGCTTCTAACAAAACTAATGTAAAACTAACAAACTTCCATATTATAATTTCATATTAACCTAAAGATTATAACATAATAAATCATGCATAGCAGCGGAACTTACTAAACACATACGACACAGTATCACAAATAAATTATATTTTTAATCTCCTCAAAGCTAACATCCTAAGAAATCAATAATCCATGAAATACTTCAATGATCAACTTATAATAACTATTTATATAACAAGCTTAAGTATTATTCCATGCTTCAAGATAAATATATAAACCTCCTTCTAATCATGCAACTAGTGAAATAGGCTTCCCCATTAAACTCACAACATAGAAAATAACGTTGAATCCACGTCAAAGGTTTCATTTGATTTATAACTTAACAACAACACTCCTTATAAAATAATTAGTCAAATAACATAAACAAGTAATAACACGTTACCAATTAAATAATCATCTTGTATAAAATTGCACCAAAGTAGTCATGTTGTCATATGCTTCGGCTCCCCTAGTACTCCACCCGCTCGCTCCAAGCTAACCTGGTTCAATAAAGGGTTGGGGTGAGCTTCCTTCAACTCGTGGAGGATCACAATTTATAACAGTTACATATGAAATTAAAAGCATAAAATATAACCAGTTATAACTTGTAACTTGTAACTTAAATATTATATTCAATAAATTGAATATAAACTTGTAACTTGTAAACCATGTACTCATGGAATTCGCATATCCAAATAAATTGAATATACACTTGAAGCTTGTAAATATAACAGTTATAATCATACAATTAATTAAGCATATAATTGTAATAAATAGTAAACCCCCACCTGTAATGTGATGTGTGAATGCACTTCGAGGATTGCATTTGAATGAGCTTATGCAGATTATGATCCTAATCCTTCGTGCCTCCATATCATCGTCACCATAATATTAATATATATCTTTTCATAGGTTGGACGTAGGAATAAATAAAATAATAATTTTAGAGCTTGGATATGATTTCAAAGATGTGTGGATTCATTTTGAAAGAAAATAAAAGTTCTAATACATACAGTGCGTAGTAGGGAATAAATATATAATACCACATAAAATAAACTGAGAAAAAATCTAAACTTTTGAATGTATATACTCGACGTATATATTAATACCATATTTAAATTTCATAAATTTAAGAAGTAAAAATATGACTTTTGAATTTTTGAAACCGGAATAGTCGCAACAGTAAATTCTGTGCGACGATGAGAAAACCTTTATAACTCGAAAATTAGTAATTGGATATCTTTGAAATTATAAAATAATATAGAATACATGTACATGGAATACATATCCAAAAATTGGAATTTTTGAAGTATTTTAAATACATACTAGTTATCCACCCGTGCGATGCACGGGGTAACGATTTTCTTTGAATAATCAATATATGATCTAAACATTAATTTTGTAATATCACTCTATAATATTGGATGATCATGACAAAGTGCAGTGTAATAGAAAAAATAAAATGTACTGCACTACTACATAAAGAACTATGAAATCCATGGGGAAAACATCTTAAAAACTCATAATAGCATAACAAAGAAGAGGTCATGCTATAAATGAATATGTATATAATACAAATGACTAAATTTCTGAACAAATTTGCAAACTAAAAGTTCTAAAATACCTATACACCATGTACATAGTTGAATTACAATGTTCAATATCTTGACCACATATGAAAATCTTCAATCACATTAAAGGAGTGAGAATTGATTTCTAAAAAAAATGCAAATATCATGACCTACCTTCCAGAAAAAGACAGTTTTCTTCCACCACTCCAATTTCTGAGGTTATATTTCCCTCTTACTCTCCATCTCTTTCATGAAGATAGACAACCTTACGATTGAATGGGGAATTAACTCATAAGATGATATAGTTGAACAAAAACTGTAACACCCTATAAATCTTATTGTACTACAATTTTGGATGGTGATTCCCAAATAAAATTTTAAACTTCACTGACAAACTTAGTGGAAACAATTTTCACTATTCTACTTTTGTGCAGTAGCTGAATGTATACAAATAATCAAATAAAACAAATAAGAATGTTACAGGAATTATATTACAATTATGAAGTAGTAATGAGAAATATTAATGATTTAAACCACTGATATATTATTGCTCGTCATATTCATCCATTGAAAAGTTGTTACAAAATTGAATAGTTAAAAATATGAAATTATTCGATTAAATAATCAGCAACAAAATCAACCCACCATCTCTTATGGCTTGATCCATAAAAATCCTTGCAACCTGCAAGTCCTTTATGTTTTGGTAGATGTTTGTATCTTTCTTGAACCCCTACTCTGTAGTAGTTCATCATATACCAATTTGTATGATGGCATTCACTATCGTGTGAAGGCCAATTTGTATGATGGCATTCACTATCGTGTGAAGGGTGGCCAAGAGAACTGAAAGATCTGCAGAAACAAAACCAAATCTTCATCAATCACATCTCTCCCTCTTCATTTTTATATATGTAGTCTCATCTAAGAATAATATAAATATAAAGAAGTTAAAAATTGGAAAATCCTGAAAATCAGAAGAATTAATGCATCAATTGCTTCTTTCTTTCTTCTTCAACAAAAAAGTAATAGTAATAATAATAATCCTCAATTCTAATAGATCCAACCATGATCTACCATCAACAAATTACGTGAACATATAAAAGAATCAATCAAAAAAGGCAGCATTGTAACCTGTTGATTTTGATGATGAACATATAAAAGAATCAATCAAATAATAAACCCACCATCTCTTCTGATTTTTTTTTGCAGAAAATGAAACTCTGATCGTTAACTTAAACTTGGAAGAAAAAATAGAATTGAGAGTGTTTTTTGCTACAAATTGAGATTGACATTGAGATTCCGCTGATGAAGAATGAAAATAATAAATTTCTGATGATGAACCTTAGAAGACTCAATTTCGAAATCTAAGGTTTGCGATCTTCTACACTCACCTGTCTTGCTTGCTATTGATATTTTCTATTTCGTAGATTTGTGAAACTTTGATTGTTGGCTGCCGAAATTTGGAAAAAGAAAATCATATACGGCAAAGAATGTAAAGATAAGGTTAACCATCAAACCCTTGCTTTTAACTTGCGGCAGGGGGAAGGTTTAAGGTCTGGATAATCTGATGTCGCTCTTGTACACCAGCGCGCCGGCATCTACTACACGAACGCTGATGATAGTCCGATTGCTACGGCGGCCTTCTGTCCGCCGCTCATTCCACCGGAGGACTTCTCCCTCGGCTCTAAATTAGACGCATTTGTTTTGTATTCATGGTCAATTTCACCCTCTTTGGCCAGCGCCGGCTACGGAGAGTTGCGGCAGGGGGAAGGTTGGGTGCCGGCGGTTTGGCAGATGAGACGGGGTGAGCGCAAAAAAAAAAAAAAAAAGAGTGAGAAGAAGAGGGGAAGAGAGAGAATTTGAGAAGTAAAAAAAGTGGAGATATCACGTTGTGGATGCACAGAGAAACCGTTTGCAGAGCGGTTTCACATGTAGAGATTTGTATTTGGCATTTGAGGGAGAAATCGCCTGCTATCTTCCACCGTTTTGTATTCGCGTTTGAAGGAGAAAGCAGCGTGCGGCATGGGAAAAGAATAAAAGAAAAATACAAAGGACACGCGTCAAAAAAATAAGAAGCGAAATTCAAGGAGTTTAAAGAGAGGAAAGAAAGACACGTACCTGCGATTCTTCTTTAATAGTAAAGGAGGATTTCGAATTTTATAAAACAGAATAGAGAAGTTTTCAGATTCTGCGCAGCCGTAAGAAAATATTCATAATTAAATAATTACTTGATGGATTATTTTTAAATTTGTACAGTATATATAATATATACTATATAATAACATATCCGAAAATAATAATATTTGAAGACATATAAATATATTCTACGAATTTTCTAGATGAAAAAACAGAATATTTACAATCTGGATCAGCGGAGATAGAAAATTTGTATAAAATAAAATACAACTCATATTGATTTTAAATTTTTACTGTAAATTGAAAACATATCATGGAATGACATAATAAAAATTCATTGAAAAATAATGTGTATAGATATAGTTTTCGAATTTAATAAAGAAGATACCTGAAATTAGAGTGAAAGAGGAAAATAAGGTTCGGACGATGATGTCGGCTTCCCGAAGGTTCCTACTGTGTTTTGAATGAAAATTCTAAGAAAATAGATTATGTGAGTTTTGATTTTAATTTATGGATTGAATCCCTTATTTATAGATTATATTTCTAGGGTTTAGAACTCCTAATTAGACTAGGAACATATTTTCTTGTTCCCTAAGTAAAAGTCATGGGCTAACTTGGGCTTGACTAATGCATTGGGCTAGTATCCAAATTAAATATTTAAAAGACTAATAACAAATATACGTTTATCCATAACTTAAAATAATTTCCATAATTTACGAAAATAAATAATTTTCATTGGACAAAATAGATATTGAAATATAATAATAATTAAATAATTTACGGAGCGTTACAGGATATATGCAAACTGAGGAATTAATATTCCACAAATTCGGCCTTGTTTTTTTACAAGGCATAGATAGTTTCGAGTTTTCCCATGATCCTTTATCTCAATTCTGATTCAAATGCATCACGGTTTCTCTTATTTCTTTAATAGTACCTATTATATCCTTAACATCGACATAAGCTGCTACAGTTGCAAATATAGAACTTGTGTTTCTTTATAAATGCATAGGCGCAATGTTACTTGTTCTTTCCCTTCCCAATCAAATATTCACTTAGACGGGTAAGATTTATTTCAAATGAAGTGAGCATTTCAATCTAATATTATAAATGCACTCCGTGGTCTAGAGTCACTTGAGTTGGGCAATGCAAGTCCATATGAAACTTTCACATATCTCAATAACAAGATCCCCAAAGAGATATGTTGTAACCACATTAGTATGCTGCATTTTCAATTCTTCGGAAACTTATCAATAAGACGTTATGACGTTCGTTGTGGGAGAATATCTCCTCGTAGTCAATTCCAGGGCTTTGTGAGAAAATATTGTGCTTTAAGGTAAGTTTTGCATCTCAGGACTTATTCTTCTCACTACGCTTACTGACAAAACATATTTTATGTCCTACAGGCTTTACACTTGGTAAAGCTAGCACTACCAAACCAAATACCTGTTGTTTTGTCATAGAATCGAGTTCTACCTGAATTGCTTCCATCTAGGCCAATATGTTCTTTGTTGATATCTTATAATAGAGCGCGGTTCGATATTATTGTGCTCTACAATTCATTGAGCAACAATGTATACATCATCAATGCACGTAAAATATTTTTCCATTAACTCACATGCACTCTCATTATCTCTAGAATCATATTAAACTTCGCAGCGTCCTCCAGTGGTGATTCATGGACATAATTAATTAGAGATAATTTGAGAGTATTTCTTTTCATTGATGATTCAAATTGTGCCACACCTTCCCCTTTTCTTGAGCAGGTGTTCATCGAACCACGTGGCATCCCCCATTTCCTTTTGGGAGCCACGACCTCAACCACACCTCCACTAAGTGTGGTTGCAATACCTTTATCTGCAGTGTTGTGCCCCTTACTGGGGACTTTTAACCTTACAGGCACATTTGCAGCTGGTATATAGGATCTTGTCACTTTAGTGATTTTAGCGAATGCATCAACAATCAAATCTTTCATACTTTGAAGATCGATAACTCGTTTTACTTCACTTTACATTATGAAGTGTGGGATCCTAATGAGACATACAAGGAAACACTTCCTGTCATTCCCTTAGAAAATTCTTTTTCTTATCTCCCCCTAACGACTGGAAGACTATCTCATTAAAGTGACAACCCGTCAATCTTGCGGTGAAAAGATCTCGCCTGTTAAAGGTTACAAATAGCGGATAATAGTTGGGAATTCATATCCAACATAAATACTTAAACGTCTTTAAAGACCCATTTTGGTGTGCTGTGGGGGCGCAATAGGCACATATACAGCGTAACCAAGTATGCGTAAATGTAAAAACATCAGGCTAAATCTAATTACCAACTGGTACGCATAAATTATTGATTAGCAGTGGGTCTGAGACAATAAAGTAAAGTTGCAACGATATTGCATAACCACATATCTGATAAGCATTTTAGTGCACATTTCAATGCCTAATCCTCCATCTATATTCTTTTGATGATGGCATATGTGAGACCATTTTTATGTATCATGGGTTAAATGATGTTGTACATTGATTCTGACAGCTATGCAATAATCAATCAAATCCTTATGATGAGAACTCTCTAGAGTTAATAAATCTTATAGACTTTATGAAGTGAGGGTGGCGAGTCCTTATATAATATTTTCTAGGAGTTTTTCAAATGCAAAATTTCTTGTGGACAATAATGTGTGCCAAAACATTTACCAGAACCATAGATACTTTAATGGCCCACTTTTCTGGTTTGATAGGTCCACATATATTATATTATGTTCTTTTGTAAGAATGGAATGACTTACTTATATATCAGGCGTAGGAAGATCTAGATCCTACTTATTGCTAAATAGTAGGCTTGGTAGAATGAGTGATATGTCCTAAAACAGTTTATGAGGCAGAATGAGATGTTGGTCGTGCTTTTATTACTTTAGAAAGCATTAACTCTGTTATAATAAAATTAGTACTGACACTGTACATCGTATAAGATTTTCATCCCTTTTGTGTTTCACTCGAAAGAAAGAATGTGCATATAATTTCTTAAATATGGATCATCATGTTATGACTTGGATGTCTAAGAAAGTCGTACCAAAACTTATATGAATTAATGTCCCAAAGTTCATTTTGGGTAACATATCATTCTGTCTTCCAAAGTTCATTTTGGTGATAGTGTTTGATCCAACGATCAGAGTTGTAGTGGAGTACATGCCACTAGATTGACTTATTTATTTCTCTAAGATGTGCTTCCTTTCACATTCATTAGAGGTATCATAAATTATTCAATTTCATTCTCACATGTAGTTTTGAAATGATAGTTTTTTATTCAAATATTTTTATTTAATAACATTGTAAAAGCTCTTGGTGCATATAGAGCGTTTTATGACTATAATTGTTATGTCATTAGGCATCTAAAGAATTCGAGGATTCTTCGCCCTTTTGGTACTTGTGATTCAATGATGGTCATTATGCAGTGGTGCAGCGAGTTCTGTTCTTTGGACTTCTTGTATCTCTTATAGTTAACTACTCTACCAATTTTTATACAAAAGTATAACATTTTCACACTTATTTAAAAGTTCATTACCAACTCTATCCCTTTTTGTTTAGAGGTTTCCGAGGTGTCTTTTGCACATGGTTTCCATAACCACCATGTTCATTTGGGGCAGTTACATCGGAAGGCCTCCAGGGCTTCTATGTCCCTTAGTTTGGGTGTATCATGACTACAACTGTAGAGACAAACACATTCGTTCCCTTTACTTTGGGATTATCTTCACTATTTAGTTTACCATAGTTAGGCTAGAGAATTTTCTTTATCCCAGCGCGTTTGGTATTACTTTTTAAGAGAAACTGGTCATGCCTCTCAACTACTTGCACTGGTTGATTAACTAATTGAATATTGTAATTTTTTTATTTCATACTCTAGCCTATACAGGTTCGTTAATATAAGCATTAGAGTAGGAAAGTAAAGAGATTTTATGTATCATATCATCTTCTGTGATTTCTTTACACATAAAGAGAGATGTGTTTTTAGGCACAAGGTGTCCTTATTGAGGCTATTGACCCTTTTGTAGTCTAGTGAGTGAGTTTCTTTCCACTAGATAGTTAATATCGGGAGTAGAGATTCATCTACAATTTTAATATTTCTTTTATTGCATTCCGCAACTCATTGGGTATTTTTGAACTAAACAATACTTCTAGTGTAAGCTAGGATTAATGTGTCATCTCAAATTAATTAGAGCATTGACTGTGACTTCTACTATGTCAGACAGTGCTTTGTCATTGGGGTCGGTTGATGATATGATCGTAAGAGAGTTCTTACAGGGTGTAGTTATTTTTCATGGAAATATTTTCCTATTAGGAATATCAATTGTGGTAACTCAATTTCTTCTGAGTCTAATATTCAAATTTGGACAGAATTGGTTATGCATTACCGTTCTCAGTTTCATTATAGCATATACTTTGACTTTGCCAGATGATTCGTTGTCCTTGAGGTTGGTAAATGGTATGATTGCGGAAGTAGCTCTTTCCATTGAAGTAGTTTCAACATAAAAGAAATCAATAGTGGTACTCAATTGCTTTTGAGTCTAATATCGCAAATTCAGGATGAGTTAGTTTCGTCAATTTCTTATGAATTAGATTTCGAGACCATATATCACAATTTTTCGGTACTCTGTGAAAATACTTTATCACGCAATTGACTTGCACTAATTTGGTATAGCCCATGAATTTTCATTATCATGGAAACACATTTCATCATACTTAACAAAAACATAAGCAAATCAATACTCAATTTCTAGAAATATCAAGCATATAAGCTAACTTACAATTTCATAACAAAATCCTTAGAAAGCATATATGAACAATTCAAGTTATAAATTTCAATTTTATAAGAAATATGATTAGGCTAAAACTCAAATAGTTCATGAATATCAATAAACTTATGCAAAGTTCCATTATTATCAATATAATATGTAATATCATAAACACATATATATAAATTAATTCTTAATTTTGTTCATAATCATGATTGTATCCAATAGTATCATACACATTGATTAAATCAACGAATTAGCCTGACAACTAGGCACAAATACACATCTAATAAATAGACGCAAACATGTATACATCCTATGTTCCAAAATCCAAATAATCTTCATGAGTAAAAATATCACACCAAATTAATCATTAACAAATCTGAGCACATAACATCATTGACCAATATTTTGCTCATTGTAAATTAATGATGTTTCAATTCACATGATTTAATTCAATCAAAGCAAGCGAAATCGATACAAGCCATTATTTAACACCAGAACATACATAGAGACATACGTAAATTCAGATAGACACATACCTCAAGTGCAGAGTTGAAAAGGTTGTTTCTCCTGAACTGTCAATTAAAATCATCTATCGAAATTCAGTTTGCGTTTGAATGTCCCATATTAATTTCTTTACTCCATCTACATCTAGTTTCAATCTTTTTATTATTTGGTAGAGTTTCGTGCTGATAACGTGTTGTAGGAGAAGTAGAAAAGTAAACAAGAAAGATAGACACGGAATAATTAGGGTTCTCTTATTGATCAGATCCCCTTTATATAGGGTGTCAAATACAAGGGTTTCACAGTTACATAATAAATAGTGAATACCTAAATTGTCCTTCATCAATTACTTTTCACGAAGGCACACTAATTGTGTTTTTCCTTCAACAAAACCAACATTATTAGGATCATTTTATAGCGTGAACGAAACGTCACATGCATAAAAAAATGAGGTTGTGGGCGTGTCCCAGATGTGACACCCCTTCTACTTAAGGGGTGTTTCTGTTTGCGTAACCTTTGAAGAAGTTATTAAAAGTAGTGATTATAATAAATTTGCTTAAAATTAAAAGTAGGTAGTGTTTGAAAAAAAATTATTTTGTCAAATATAAAAGTTGAATTATTTAATAAACAAGTAGCTTTTAAGTTATGAGTAATTAAAAAATTTTCTATTTATTTATCAAAATATCAAAAAATAAAAATAAAAAATCAATTATTTTCTACTTTAGTTTTTGGCCTAATGTCCCTTTTGTTAAAGCTGAATTTGTTTTCCCAAAAACAATTTTTCAAAATATAAACTGAAAAATATATGAGAAAAGCAATTGCTAACACCTCCTAGAATTAGTCCCGATCCTATTAATTGCACTTTTTGTGTCGTACTCGTATTCTAATTTAAAATTAAAGTCTAATCGAACAAGGCGTACTTGAAATAAGTCATTCTTCGAGTTTAATTGGCATAATCAAGAAACTACGTACATATGGAAGTGAGGTATGAATGGTGGCTTAGCAGATTAAGATGCAGCAGTAAGTCGACTGTACAAATTAATTGAATTTTATTTATGGGCGACTAAAGTAATTATTTATCCACTTCATAGTGTCCGAACGATAAGACAATAATAATACACTTGACCGCGGGAAATTAAATGCTAGTTGCGTTATTAGTATGAGTGTTTTTATACTCTCCTCGTTCATAAATAAATGTCATTTTAAGAAAAAATATTTTTTCACAAAAAAATATCATTTTAGTATTTTTTACATGTTTCTTCCAATAATATCCTTAGCTAAATTTAAGGAAATTTTCATACAGAACTTTATAATATTAAATAAAGAAGGTTTGAAGAAATTTATGATAACAAAGAAAATGATGGAGAGAAAATTAGAGGGGTATTGTTGTCCATTACATAATTTCTCAAATTTCAACTGAAAGTTTAGAATGACACTTATTTATGAACGGATGGAGTATATAGTTGGAGTACCGTAGTTTAGGAGAAATAAAGTGAAAAGAAAAAATTGAGTTAAATACATAAATGTTTAGTTCTGTTGGTTGGAAATTAAGTTGAAGTTTGTTTTTAGTGTAAAAGTTAATAAAAAAGATGATATGATGTGTAAAAATATATTGCCAGCAATCGTAAAAGAAACACGGTTTGACTGACCTAATCTTCAATGAATTGGGTCAAATCATACGTAAACACCCCCTATATAAAAAGGAAGTTGCTATCATTAATATTTTTTCAATCATCTTCTAATTAAAATTACAAATATAATTGATAATTATCAGAAGATGAAATTTAAACGTTTACAATCATTTTGGAACACTCTAAAAATCTTGGCATATCACTACAAGAAAAGGGTCTTTTGAGACCACAAAAAATAGTCTCAAATAATGAGTATTTGCCACAACTTTAGTGAAGTGGTCTCAAATAATAAGTATTTGTCACAACTTTATTGTCGTCTCAATAACTCCGTCGCAAATAATATATTTGTGACCACAAATGTGGTCTCAAATGCATCTCAAATATTTTTTTGCAACAACTAGTTGTCTCTAAAAGTAGTCTGATCTCAAATAATTTGTAGAAAGATTTGTAACAACAAATGGTCACAAATAACTTATTATTAGTGGCCACAATTGTGGTGTAAAAAATGTTATCCAAAAGATCTCTTTTGTTGTAGTGTATTTTCTTATTCTTTATTTTACCCGTAATCGAGTGTTAACTAATGTTAAAAATTTAGTTATTGTATTCACGAATAATTTCTCATAAATAATATTCAATACTATTAAAAAAATTATTTTTTAGGAAAAAGGTTTTTTTTTTTTTTTCGATCTGGATAATGTTAGCCCAAACAGCGTTATCCATAAAAAAATTAAATGCTAGTTGCATTATCACTATATAAAAATAAACGGTACGGGGATAAATAAATGAGGTTGTCCAAACAACTCACTTGAAGAATCATTTGGAGAGGTGTCCCAAACGGAAGGCGGATATGAGGCAACAACTTTTACAAGCTAGTTTCAACAAAGAAAAATTCCAACTAAGTCCTTTCAACTTTGATCACGAGGAAGCTCGTAAAGATCTAGCCAAGATGATCATCATGCACGAATATCCTCTTATGATGGTAGCACATGAAGGTTTCAAAAATTTTGTTAAACGTTTGAATCCTTTGTTTAAGTTGATATCAAGGAACACTTTAAGGAATGATTGTGTGAAGTTGTATGAAGACATGAAGGAGATTGTTATGCACAAGTTTGAGATTAATGATAGTCGAGTTGCAATCACGACAGATATGTGGACATCTTCCCATCAGAAAAAAGGATTTATGGCTGTGACGGCACACTACATTGACAACGAGTGGAAGCTGCAAAGTCGAATCATCAGGTATATACTGCAATTCATTTGAAAAGTTATTGTTACAATCTTGACTTAGTATACTTTTAATCTTGCAAAATCCTAATTGTAGGTTTGTGTATGTACCATGTCCACATACTAGTGAAGTTTTGTGTGACGCCTTGATCGAGTGTCTTCTAGATTGGAACCTAGACCGGAATTTATCCACCATAACAATGGATAATTGCTCGACCAATGATGCAATGGTGGATTTACTCTTGGATAAACTTCCAATTGATTCTATGATTTTGAGCGGGAGATTGGTCCATATGCGATGTTGCGCGCATATTCTGAACTTGATCGTCAAAGAAGGCTTGGACGCCATGGGAGGGGCAGTTGAGAAAGTAAGAGATAGTGTCTCCTACTGGTCGGGAACACCAAAAAGATGGAAAAAATTTGAGGAGACTGCTCGTCAGGTACCGGTTACAATTGGTAAGAAGCTTATGCTTGATTGCAAAACTCGATGGAATTCAACCTTTTTAATGCTACAAACTGCTTTAGATTACAAAGCTGTTTTTTGTCGTTTGAAGAATCGTGATCCAAAGTATAAATGCATGCCTAGTGAAGAAGAGTGGAGTTTAACTAAGGAAATTTGTAGTAGGCTGCATTTATTTTATAGTGTGACTGACCTTTTCTCTAGTACTAAATATCCTACTGCCAATTTGCATTTTCCTAAAATTTGTGAGATTAAACTTGCATTGAACCAGTGGAAGCATTGTGGTGTTGAGGTAATTGAATCTATGGCTGTGAGTATGGATAACAAATTTGAGAAATACTGGAGTAGTGTGCATGGCATTATGGGTGTGGCCACGGTACTTGATCCTCAGTATAAAGTGGTTTTGCTAGAGTATTATTTTCCTAAGATTAATCCTTCTGATGCTGAGTTTGAGGTGGAGAATATCCTTACGTTGTGTCGTGAGTTGCTTCAAGAGTATGAGCTGAGAGAACGTACAAAAGGAGATAGTGATACGAGCTATCCTTCGAATGAGAATCAGTATGGAATTGACCCTTCATTAAGTGACTTTGATAGATTTGCTTCTCGAAGGAAAAGAAAATCTGTAAGGTCAGAATTGGACAACTATTTGGAGGAGGATGTCTTACCACGAACTCCTGATTTTGATGACTTGACTTGGTGGAAGGCAAACAAGGGTAAGTATCCTATTTTGCATCAAATTGCAAGGGATGTTTTAGCAATACCCGTCTCTACGGTAGCTTCAGAATCTGCTTTCAGTGCAAGTGGACGTTTGCTTAGTCCTCATCGTAGTAGACTCCATCCTAAGACCGTTGAGGCTTTGATGTGTGCACGTAATTGGATTTTAGCTGACATCACAGGTAATTATCTTATTCATATAATAAGTTATTAATGACGATACACTTACATTTCTAATGATAATTGCTTATACTTTGTATAGATGTAGATCGTTCACTCAGTGGCGCACTTGAAACTATTTTCTATGATTCGGATGATGGGGACTCTTGAGGTACGATAGACAACTTCTTTAATTTATTTACTAATTTCAGTTTGATATATTTATTTATAAATTATGGTTAGCTTATTTAGCTATAATTCATATTATTGTAGGAGTCACTCGAAGAATGGGTCGAAGAACTGATACTATTTTGGATGACTACTTGGAGCAACAAATGGCTTGTTGCATTTGGTTTCTTGTTTTTATTTCTAGTTGAACATTTGGATGTATTGTTTGTTTTGCATTTCGGAGGATTTTATATTATTTTTGGATGACCTTGTATTACTTGCCTTTGTTTAGATGACTTTCTTTTATGATGACTTTTTTTTTTCATGTTGAATGATTTTTATAAAAAAACAACCTTTTTTTTTTAATAAAAAACAGTTTTTTTCATAAAAATACAATTTTTTTTTTAAAAAAAAAAAATAGATTTTTTCAGAAAAAAAAAAAAAGAGGGGGAGGGAGGGGCGGGGCGGGGCGGATCCGCCCCGTGTGGGGCAGATCCGCCCCATGCGGGGCAGGTCATGAGGCGACAATGGCTGACCCGAGGCGGGGCGTGGGGCAGGGCGGGGCGGGGCGGGCCGGGGCGGGCGCGGGGCGGGGCAGAAAAATCAAAAACCCGCCCTGCCCTGCCCCGTTGACATGCCTAGTGTCAGTTACCATTCACCTGCTACCCTAAAATTAATACTCCCTCCGTCCCGACTTAATTGTTCAACTTATCATATTTATTTGTTCCAAGCTAATTATTCAAGCTCATAAATGACAAATTCTATCACAATTTTCACCTTCAAAATCTCTACTTTTAATCTTCACCTTTGAAAAAGTCAAAGATTCCATAAAATCTGTTTTTTCTTAATCTCCGTGTCCGGCCAAGATTGGACAATTAGGTGGGGACGGAGGGAGTATTTAATAAAAAAATCGCTTCTAGAACAGTATAAGAACATAATTTTCATGTTTTATTAAAAATGCTAAAATTACTAAACTTTTTACTCTTTAAAGTCTTGTTTTTATTTATTTATTTAATAATTAATAATTCTTTTTCTAATACTTATAGTATAAATATGATTAAAGAATCATGAAAACAAAATAATTTATTTAATATAGTGCTATGAATATGTTATAATTTTTCAAAAATGTCAATAGAAAATGACAAGAAACCTAATATCTGAAATGTTTATATAATCGTTGACGTAATTGCATATTTATTTATTGATAATCATCTGACAACTTGTTCTAGAATTTGATACGAAATATATGCAAACTAATAATGATCAAGACTAGATTAAGTGAAAGCTTTTTAGTATTGAAGGTGAATAGTGATAAACGTCATTCATGCCATATTGGAAAGGATTAATCCTGATCATTCATTATAATTTTCATGAAAGCAGGGCTACGCCCAAAATTTGATGTAATAAAATTATTTATTTTGGTTAGCCACCATCAATATATTTTTGTTTTATTTGAATCTGTTATTCAAAAAATGAAACATCTCTAGAAATTATCTAAATTGAACTAAACCAAACTATACAATTTTATTAAATGCGAGTCTGAATTGAATTGTCCCGAAGAAAAAAATGATTGTGCTAAATGATTCTCATTTTTCGGATTGGTAGTACGATTTTTAAAATAATCAAAGCTTTGTACGAAGTTGAAATTTTTAAATTTTTTTAGCAATATCGTACCGAGCACCCCTAATTAAAGACCGGAAAATGAAGAAAAAGCTGAGGTATGGTCATTTAGCTACTGCAGAAGATCTCTTAAACATCAACTATCTTATTGATGCAATCAACGAATCGAGATTTAGCAGATATATCTGATACTGACTTGCATTAATTAATTAATTGAATTATATATGTTTCTTTACCTCGAAGAAAGAAAAAGGAAATTATTCTCGGAAAATTAACTCCTCCAGTAACGTTTAGCTCAACACTCTTCAATCTTAAGTACACATATTTTATATTTTACAGAAATAAAAATAGGGGAAAATTAATGGTTTTTAATAAAAGTATGGGCTCAATTAAGTTGAATGCATTTAAAAACAACTAATGTTGATTAATCTTCTCTT